>CM046432.1:20669418-21232283 GCA_025506505.1 Flaveria sonorensis | reverse complement strand
ACATATTTATACAGGACATAGTTTCGCATACTGCGAAACTGTATGCACTATGCATGTGAAACTACCGGGCAAGCTCTAGTTTCGCATTAAGTTTTGCATGCCACAAGAATACAAAATAAGACAAACTAAACTAGATCCTATTAAAGAATATCTAAGCTATACAAACAATGACTAAACCAAAACAAAGGGCGGGGTGAATACCACCCTATACTTGATCATCATGATCACAGATCAATCTGCGGGTAACTAGATCCTTGAAGTGGATCAAACAGATCATCGATTCTTGGTAATGTATCAATTCCTGATAGTGAATTTGTTCAACTCTTGGTAATTGATGCACATTCTGAACGACCCATCTTTCTTTTTGACAAATAAGACTTGCTGCTCCGCTCCCCATGGCGAGAAGCTTGGTCTTATAAATCCCTTATCCAACAATTCTTCTAATTGCTTGGACAATTCTTGCATCTTCGAAGGCGCTAATCGATATGGTAATCGGGCAATAGGAGCAGCCCCAGGTACCATCGATTCGGAATTCAATGTGTCTAGATGTGGTAATCCGGCAGGTCATTAGGGAAAAACTCTGGATAGTCTCGCACAATCGGTATATGTTCGAGTTTCACTCCTCATTCTTAGTATCCATCGCCTTGGCAAGAAATGCCAGATACCCTTCACGTAGATACTTTTAAGCCTTCATTACTTTGACAATCTTTAGGGTAGCTTCCCTTTATCACCTTGGATAGTCAAATTCCACGCTTGGAATAGGAAGACGAATATCTTCTCGTAGCACACACCTCAGCATGATGCTTTGACAACCAATCCATGCCCATGACGATATCAACTACCAAGCATAACGGGTAGGAGGTCGATGCTAAATGATGACCTTCTATTGCATAGTGCACCCTTTAACTACATCACTTGCTTCAATTATCTTTCCGTTGGCTAGCTTGATAATGTATTTCTTATTTATTTACTAGATTTAAGGCCATGTAATGGTTCAAGTTCTTTGACACAAAACTCTATCACTCTAGTATCAAATAATACAGATGCGAAATGATTGTTGACAAGGAATGTACCACTAACAACGGATGGTTCCTGTCTTGACTCATTGGCATTCATCTCAAATGCCCCGCCCTTTGCACTTGATCCCTTTAGCTTGGGGCAATCCTTCTGTTATGACCCTTCAGCTCCTATTCAAACCATCCTCCCCATTCTCTTGGGCTTCTCAGTCAACCTCACTTGACAATCTGAGCTTGATGTCCATACTTGTTACACCTCAAACACACATTCACATTCCAGTTACCACATGATGAAGATTACACTTGCTACACCTTGCTTGACGCCAGCTTGCCTCCTTGCCTTCGACAAGTTAGTAGCATACATCTTTCCTGATGCACCCCTGTTTCTTCTAATACCATTTGGTTCTTGAAATTTTGGTCCACTTCCTCTTTCTCCATAGACCTTTTATCAGACTCAACAATGGGATTCTTTCCAGTATCTCCCTTTCTTACCAGCACAACCTCTCGAATAGCATCATCAGCCAATGAATTAGCTAACACCACTATGCTCTGCATTGTATTAGGGTTTGATGCTATATCCATGCCTCTAATCTAGGTTACCAATCCCCAAATATACTCTCAATCCTGACGTAGTCTGGAGTAAACCATCCGAGGTACATGTCTGGCAATATCATTAAACATGGAAGTGTAGGCTCTAACTTCCACACCTTCCATTTTCAGGTTCCAGAACATAGTTTTTTATCTATTGTAACCAATTGTGAGGACACACTCCTTAAGCAACATTTGCTCAATTGGTTCCAGAGAGACCAAACGTCGCTTCCTCTCCTAGATTTTGAACTTGCAAATTCCACCAGCTTAAAGTTTCATCTTGGAATGAACATGTGGAATACTTCACTCTCTGATCAGCATAATGGTTGCTGATTGCCATCACAGATTCCATCTTCTCTATCCATCTAATAATGTCAAGAGGAACTTCAGCTCCCGAAAAGATTCATGGATTACATGCTTGGAATATCTTGTAAGTACAACCCTAAGCTTGAATACAGAGGGATTTCCACTGGAAGTGCCTCCACTAGAACCACCCATGGTTCCATGTCCTATACCACCCCCAATTTGCATCATGCTACTCGAGTGTAGAGTTTACATTGATGATCAAGTATAGGGTGGTATTCACCTTGCCATTTGTTTTGTTTTTAGTTAGTAGTTTATGATAGCTTAGATATTATTGTAGTAGGATCTAGTTTACTTTTTCTTATTTTGTATTCTGTGGCATGTGAAACTGCATGCGAAACACAGTATCGCCTATTAGTTTCTCAAGCCATGGTGCATACAGTTTCGTAGTATGCTAAACTAGGTCCTGTATATATATGTATCTTTGTTCTTCATTATGTAACACTTGAAACTTTATTGATATTACAGATTTGAGTTCATTGATTGTTGGTATATTGCTAGGAGCATATATTTATTACATTTGAGCATTATTCTTTTTGTTCTTCACAAATCATCTTACAAATGAGTAGTATGTTTGCTTTGGGTTTATATTCTCTTATTACTTGGTCCACAAGCTATTAGACTTAGTGATATCTTATGGATTTCAGTGTTAAATCTTCATCAAAAGCACGTTTAACGATCATCTGCACCAACAATATGGTATTAGAGCCTTTATGCTCATGATTGTTTGTATTTTTGGTAGTTTTGACATATTCACCTTTCAATCATTTCGGAGCTGTTTTATGTTTTTTTTTCCATGGAAAATGATTGAGGAAAGTAGTGTTAGCTTGGGAACCGTCTGGAATTATCAGATCTCAAATTCATTGTTATTTGAGTGAGATTTGGTGCTTTTTAGTTCATTTTCGCAAAAAGAGGGTTTTCAGATTCATCGTGCGAACTACTAACGTTTTTAGTGCGAAACTATAGTGCGAAACTATGGATCCTTGTTGGTTTTGATTCTTTGCAAATCTAGAATGAAAGTTTTGTGGTCCGATCAGTTTTCTAGCGAAGCCATCCTAATCTTCTTTGAACGAAAGTTCAATAGTTTCGGCCGAACTACAGCCGAAACTAGTTACGAACTAAGTTCTGCATGTGAAATTTGCTCCTACAAAACTACTGTTTTCTATGTGAACTAGCCACTTATGTGCGAAACTTTTATGATGTGAACTAGCCACTTATGTGCGAACTACTGATTCTTTGACTAATCAAAATTTCAATGGCAACAAGTCTTACTATTGCTGATCTTGAGAGTGTGGCACCTAACAGACTCCTAAGCTAATCAGCGGTGACAACTTTGATGATTGGAAAGGTGTTTAAAGATTTTTTCCTATACATCAATCACACTCAATGGGAGTCAATTGTAAAAGGACCTCATGTGTCTGTTTCAGTGGAAGAAAATGTGACATTCAAATTGCAGATCCAAAAAATACGCTGGGAGAGACAATGAGCTGATTCATCGAGATCAAAAGGCATTCGGTGGTCTGACCTTATGCCTATCAGTAGAAATCTACAACAAATTTGGTGAATAAAAGGGCAAAGGCTTTGTATGATGCATTGCGCGAGTTCTAATGGTATGATGAATTGGTCAAGGATAAAGCCGCCTAAGCTAAAAAAGAATTCAATTTTTTTGTTGGACACAAAATGAGAGTCTCACTGATCTCATACACCCATTTTCTGTCTGTTACAAGCACACTAAAGAAGAATGATGAGAAGCTCTCAAATAGTGAGCAAGTCATGAAGCTGCTAGATTCTCTTCACCACAATGGAGTCTACAAGTGAGGATGTTGAGGCAGAGAGGGGATATCTGGATGGATATTATCAATAAGTTGAAGTCCTTTGAGTTAGACCTGAAACGACAAGAATACAATCAGGCAATGCTTCCATCCCAGCTTACTCACAGAATGCTACTCTTTTTTCATCTACCTCAGATTCATCAAAGCATGTGTCAGCTTATGGTGGTATGACTGCACTTCCGACAAGACTACAGGCAATGGATCAACATCAAAATCGTCAAGTCTTCCATAGGTTTCTTCAGAAAGCATGGCATTATTTGGTCTCTTTGTACATAGTTATCAAGCTTTGATGGCTGGTGAACTAATGGGAAGAAGAATGACTATAAAAGACATGTATTAGGTGGATCCTGATGATTTTGAGGAAGATGATCTTCAATGCCTATGGCTATGATCACTTTAAAGGCAAGAGGATTCATTGAAAGAACAGGAGGAAGAATTTTGGAAGCCAGAATACAAGGTTGGATTTGATAAATCATAGCTGAGGTGCTTCAGCTGCAAACAGCTAGGGCATTTCAAGAGAGAATGTCCATCTCCTATCATGACTAAACCTGGAACGGGAGTTAACCGGGTTATCTCAGTTGAGGATAAGGAAGAAAGAAGAAGAAGAAGGAAAAACTCTGCTAACTAACTTGATTGGAGTGTTGAGTTAGCTGAAACTGAAGAGGAGATCATCATACCCTGGTAGCTGAGATTACAGAGACAATAAAGAATGAGCAGAAAGGAAGTGGGAATGTGAAGAAAAAGGAAGTGTGAAGAATGGTTATTGAAAGTTGTAAGAGAAGAAGAGTGAAGGTGGAATCAAGGGTGTGTAATTGTGAGAAAGCCCTAGCTGCAGAAAGGAAGATAATGAAGATTCCATATGAGGTAGTTCAAGATATGTGTTCATCTGCTTGCAAACTTCATCTGTTTGGAATTTATAAAGTGAATAACATATTAAAAGAAATGGTGGGGAACTAAAAAGGGTAAATAAAGAACTTAAAAGAATGAAGCAAAATGTTTGTAAAATTAAATGAAGCTTTACAAGAAAATGATCATTTAAGAACTCTTTTTGAAAGAAACATGGAAGTAAATGCTTTGACAGAAAGGGTAGCATTAGCTGAAGTCGAGACCACTAAACTTAAAACAAAACTTGATAAATGGACTATTTCTGGAACGAAGCTAGAGGAACTCTATAGCAAACAAAAAGGAGCTAGAATTAAGACTGTTGAAGCTCTTGGAAGATTAACATTTGTCTATTTTGTCTTTTTAACTTTTTTGTCATAGTATAGGGACTTAATTTGTAAATATATGTTCCTATGTTTATTGATAGTATAAATAGGATATTTTATGTATTGTGCAAGGTAGACATCTAAGACACCTTAGAAAAACAGTTAGAACAGAACGACTGCAACCCGTACACATTGTATCCTGTGCATTTGTTACCAATGAAATCTATGAATTTTTTTATGTAATTGCATGTGTTTGATTACTTTGTGTTTTAATTGATCATTGAGTTAAGATATCATCACAGATTTGATCCTTTTGAACCGATCAATTGGTATCAGAGCCTTCGGTTTAGTGATCAGAGCCTATCGGCATTTTTGAGCACTTTGAATCACTTGAAATCTATGTTTATTGCAATTTGATGAATTAATTATTGTTTTCAGTTGTGTTTCATCTATAGAAACATGATTTGAATCACAATTTTTTCAGATCTACGTAATTGAACAAATTTGTGTTCGAACTGGGTATATTCTACAAACCAAGACAGATGGTATGTCACAAGAGATCAAGGAGGTCAACAAGTATTCTTCTGGCAGAATATACTTGACCTGCCTGAGCATGATCTCTTGGACCTGAGGAGATACTATGAAAGCCTGAAGAATCCAGACCAACTAATGAAGAGAAGAATGGCTCTCATTCGAATGATGGCTGTAAATAAGTAAAAGATCAACATTCCTAGTAATCTTAAAGTTTTGATTGCATCAGCCTAAGGGAGTTTGTATTATTTAGACAATTATCTTAGAGGCTGATGCTAACCAAAGATCTCTCAGCATGCGCTGAAGTACAAGGAAGTACTTCGGATGATTTGACTATGTACGAAGAAAGTTAACTAAGTGTCAAATCTTTCAAAACCAAAGACAGAAATCTTTCAAAGCCAAAAGTGATGTCTTCCGAAGCTTAAAGACAAAGTCTTCCAAAGCTTGAAGACTAAAATCTTCCAAAGACTAAGAAGACATGTGTCCCTAACATACTTTTAACAAAAGTCGAAGACCTTTCTGCTATTAGCTCTGAAAACACACCAACTTATATAAATTAGTGATTACCTTTCTACTTTTGTTAACTATACATCATGGTTTTTATCTATAACTTCCTACTTTAGTACTTTTATCCTTATTGTAATATAATAGGATGTGAGCTATGACATGTCATAGTCACATGTCAAAAGGCAATCTTTCTTTTGACTTTACATTGATCATGTTCTCTAGATTAGTGTCCAGCTGGCCCTAAAAGTATGGCCTGTTGTAGGATGTAGTATAAAGTATCTTATGTATCAGTCTTTAGGATTAAGCTTTGTAACACTTTTACAATACTTGAGTGCAATATACATCATCCTTGAAAACCAATCTTTGTGTTCTGAGTGTTCCTTACTTGTTATTCTTAGTTTCACAGCCCGGTTCCCCATTTGATTTAGTAAGTGTGTTTAGTTGATAATCTCCAACTGCGAAACTATTATGAACCATTACACGATCTTGCAAAAGGAATCAAAAGAGAAGAACCTCCAAGACATCCCGGTGACACGAGATCACCCAAAAGTCCTTTCAGAGGAATTGCCAGGGTTATCCCCAGTATGTCAAGTTGAATTATGTATTTACTTAATTCCAGGAGCAGCACAAGTAGCAAAGGATTCGTATTGCTTGGCACCCTCAAAAATGCAAGAACTATCTTATCAATTACAGGAGATATTGGATAAAGGATTCATAAGACCAAGCTTCTCTCCTTGGGGAGTGCTAGTTTTGTTTGTCAATGTTACACCACGAAAGGCGCACCGGGAGGGCACGCGTGTGACAGAGATAACAGAAGTTGGATTGTTCCAACAATTATAAAGCAAACAAACCATGGATACCAAAGTAAAAATTAATGTAAAAAGTTATTACATTGTTACAAGTAGATGTCTTAAGATAAAAACTTAAGTAGTCATAACATAATATTGTTTTTAAACATTAACAGAAGATCTTAATCGACAGCAGAATTTGGTCCCCAAATGTGGTATCCAAACTTGATTAGTTTGCCGTTAAAACCCTTTTCATTACCATGCATGCCACAGGTTTATATCAAAAGGTTATCAAAGTTTCGTTTTATAAAAAGATATGATTATCTCGGAATCAACCCCTGGATTGTCAAGGACTAGCTAGGTCCACTGACTATGATCACAACCAAGAGTCCCATAATCAAACCAAGACACAATGTCCCTCAAATTCCTTTCAACATATATTCCCTTCGTACCAGACTGGTGCGACCGATCCCGAGGCGGTTGTCAAACCTAATAGATATACCAATATATCATGTGGCCCTCCCAGGGTTAATGATTATGGCCAAGTGCAATCGTGCACAAATAATAAAACAACTCAAAGCCCATAAAGATCATGCAGTTATTCAATAATTAAATCATATCATATACAAAATGTTTATAGCATGCTTTTTCCCCAAAACAATTAAATGCAACCGTTATTTAAAATAGGGATTGTGAAAACTCACCTTTAACGTGACTGGGAGATGATCTAGAAAAAATCTAGCCCAGAAATAAACGACCAATTAATGCCTAAACACAAAGGATATATTAATTGTCAAGTAATAAGTCTACTACGTAAGTTGTTCACCCAACTTACTAGCCTTGTCCTGAAATCCATTTTAAATGACCCGCTCATGAATTCCGGTTCGGTTAAATAATTTATATTATAAGTTACAAATATTTATTTTCTAAATAAATCTTTTAACCCTTAATGATAACCACATATCACATACACAAATAAACACATAAAAGTATATAAAACATAAACGTAAAATTTACTAAGTTATGCACAAAATAAATAAATAAATAAATAAATAAATAAATAAATAAATCAATAGATAAAATATTATTAAAAAATATTAATTCATAATAATATTTTATCTAAGATTAATAATAAATATATCATAATCTTGTTCTTGTTAAGAAAACTAAAATAAATCAATAGAAAAAATATTAATTCATAATAATATTTTATCTATGATTAATAATAAAATATATCATAATCTTGTTCTTGTTAAGAAAACTATTTCTTATTTTATTATCTTTTTATAAAATATTATTTTATTTAATATAAATCAACATTAATTATATCTTTAAAAAATAATTTAATTTCCAGTTGTAAAACATATATAAATTATTTTAGACAAGTTTTATTATAAAAATATGTAGTATTATATTAACCCAATTTCACCCGTATACGGTGATTTTACCTGAAACCGCACGGTTTTACGCGCATAAACCCTACATCAATCTGTGTACACCTTATGACCATTATACATATTTTAAAATGAATCTTTTATACCCAAATTATTCTGTTAAAAATCAGTTTCAAAACAGTCCAATATTTTTAACCCGAAATTATAGGTTTTCGGCTTTTTCGCGCGTATAAATCATCACCGAAGACCATGCTTGTTATGGATCTGTTACATACTAAAAACATAAGTTTTTAACTCAAGACAAATATTACTTTCTGTCTAAAACTGGAGTTGTGCAAAAACGCATGTTTTAGACCCGAAAACACCGTTTTTAACGTGTTTTTAAACTAAAACGTTTATGTGATTAAACCCAGTCATCAAAACCTTTAATTTCAGTAAAATTACTTAATTTTAACTTACATATAATATTTTTTAAAATTATTTTTTCAGATTTACAAAGATTCTTCTCTTGATGATAATTAAATTTTGTTAAATCATTATGTCCCATCTATACTTAATTACCTTTATTTCTAACTTGTTTTTATCTTTTCTTTAAGCCAAAAATGAATAAAAATCTCAAAATTTCCAGATCATGATCACCATATATATTGATCATTTCAATCATCTTCAAACCCATAAGTCAAGAACAAATCAAGAACAAAGTGTCAATCATACATACATACATATATATGATTTTATATATACATGTACAATCCAAATCATCAATTTTATCTTGTGTTCTTAGTTTTCATTTTAACAAAACACAATTAAAAACCAAACGATTTCAGATCATGATCAGCATCATTCATGGATCATCTCAATCATTTATGAAATCAAAAAGCAAGATGAGTTCAAGAACATCATGCGCACATACATTCATGTATCACCCATTTTCATCATTTGATAAACTCCTTTGGAGATGGGTTTCTTATAATGTTAATAAACACAAATCAAAGTTTGATCATCTTTCATGTAAGAGAAATCAACAAAATATAAAAGATTTTCAAAACACAAAATCATCACACACACACACACTTACGGCACACGCACACACACACACATATCATTTTATAACTCATTTTTCTTGTTTTAAAAGACATTTTTGGAACCTTGGATTTCAAGAAAAAGTCTAGTTTAGGTGAACCATATTTGCAACAATCATCCAAAGTAATGTTGCAAGAGATAAAAGATAAATATTCATACCTAAGATGAACAAGTTTAGAAGATTCATGAAATATTTCCTTGAAGATTTCTTCTCCTTTGAGTTGAATTTATGCAATCTCTTGCACCAAACTCATAAGGGATCCTTGAAATCAAGAAATCAAAGCTTGTTTTAGGCTTGAAATGAAGAAAAATGAAGATGGTGGTGGGGAGGGGAGCTTCGGCCAAGGTTAGGGAGGAAGGGAGAGAAGAGAGAGTGGGTGAGTTTAGTGAGAGAAAGGATGTATAGTGAATGGAGAAGTTAGAGTGTGGTGTTGGGTATAAATTGTAATGACTAATTGTGATTATTCTGTGATAATAATGTCATTAACTTAATAAATGGTCTGGTGGATCTCCAAGTGAGATGCCACCGATGTAGCTGGTGTCGGTCTCATTAATTTTTTTGTAAAAGTTTTAAACGTTAGGGTTTTTATGCGAAAATTTTATAAAACAATTAAAGTATTAGTTTGAGGCTATCCAAGGGTTCACAATATTTAATAATAGTGACCAAAAGTCAAAATAAAATATACACCGTTTAGCACAACATGCAACAGTCTATACATTGCATCAAGGCAATATTTAAAAAGTCTTAATTTTACGCAATTAAGGTTATAATAATATATAATTATTCATAACTAATAATATTTCACTTAAGATACATTAAGTTATAAAAATCAACATATATTGACCGGATTTAATTAACCAGATTGTCACCAATGCTCGTTAAAAGTTTTATCGCAACACGACCTAGTAAATCTCCAAACTACCAATTATAAAATTTATGCACAAAGGATCTTTGCTACACCTTAGATGACCTTAATTATCAAAAAATTATGTCTTGTAATGCATTTAATTAATTTACCACGTTTTATTAACATACAGAATTAACCTAGAAACACGGGATGTCATAGTCTCCCCTCGTTTAGTATTTAAGATGTAGCTCCAGATTCTGATATAGACGGAAAGAGGTGAGGGTTTTATGCTTTATCTGGTTCATTCCTTCCCAAGTAAACTCAGGACCACGCTTAGAGTTCCATCTAACCTTCACCAACTTAACCCCACTCCTTCTGAGTTTTTGAACTCTCCAGTCCATAATTTCGATTGGTTCCTCAGTGAAATTCAGTTTGTCACCGATACAAACTTCCTCAGGTCGGACAACCAAAGCTTCATCAGCAAGACATTTCTTCAACTTGGATACATGGAACACATCATATACTCCACTAAGCTCACTAGGTAGCTTAAGTTGATATGCAACAGGACCAACTCGTGCAACAATCTCAAATGGTCAGATATAAAGAGGGCTAAGATTTTCTTGCTTTCCAAACCGAACAACTCCTTTCCAATGCGAGACCTTCATATAGACTCTGTCTCCAACCTGGAATTCCAATGGTTTCCTTTGATTATCCACATAACCCTTTTGCCTACTCGCATCGGCTTCCAACCTCTTTCTGATTTGAATAATCTTGTCCGTAGTTTCTTGGATAATCTGAGGTCCAGTCAGTTGCTTCTCTCCAATTCTACCCAGCAAAGCGGCTTGTGACACTTTCTTCCATACAAAGCTTCAAATGGAGCAGTTTTGATACTACTGTGATAATTGTTGTTGTAGGAAAACTCAACCAAGGGTAGATGAGTATCCCAATTTCCTCCAAAGTCAATCACACAAGCTCATAGCAGATCTTCCAACATTTGAATAGTCCTCTGACATTGACCATTTGTTTGTGGATGGTAGGCAGTACTCGTCCAAATAAGTACCCAAAGCTTGGTGTAAGGGTTGCCAGAACCTTAAGGTAAAAGGACTGTCTCTGTCAGAGATTATCAAATCGGTACTCCATGACGAGATACCACCTCCTTGAGGTAGATCTTGGTTAGCTTTTCCATCTGATCTGTTTCCTTAATGGATAAGAAATGAGCAGACTTAGTCAATCTATCGATTATTACCCAAATAGAGTCATGACCACTTGATGTTCGGGGTAACTTTCTACAGGTTCTGGCAAAAGGATTGCTATGACCTTATCTTTCTACATCAACACACAACCAAGACCTAAACGGGATGCATCACAGTACACAACGAACCCTTGTGTTCCTTCAGGAAGAGATAAAATAGGAGCACTACATAACTTCTGTTTCAGCAACTGAAAAGCTGCATCTTGCTTATCAGTCCAGCCATACTTTCTATCCTTCTAAGTCAACAGCGTCAACGGCTGTGCTATCTTCGAGATATTCTCAATGAATCTTCGCTAATAACTGGCTAATCCAAGAAACTAACGCACCATGGTTAGAGACTTGGGTGCCTCCTAGTTCTTGATTGCTTCAATCTTTCCGGATCCACATGTATGCCTTTCTCATTAATGACATGTCCGAGAAAATGAACCTCTCGAATCCAAAATTCGTACTTCAAGAACTTTGCATACAATTTCTCTTTCCTCAACATCTCCAGGATAATCTTCAGATGCTGTTCATGATCTTTCTTGGTTCTTGAATAGACTAGTATATCATCGATGAATACTATTACAAACTTATCTAAGTAAGATTTGCATACTCTATTCATAAGATCAATGAACACAGCAGGCGCATTTGTTAGACCAAATGGCATAACCACAAACTTGTTATGGCCATAACGTCTTCTGAATGCTATTTTTGGAATATCTTCCTCGGCTGTCAACAACTGATGATAACCCAATCAGTTTGTCTAGATGATCGTTTGAACGTGCTTTGATAAAGATTTAACACAAGAATCCATAAGATATCACTGTATCTAATAGCTTGTGGACCAAGTAAAGATACAAAATGAACACAAATCAAACATAACCCATTTGCAAAAGGATTTGTAATGATGAAGAAGAATAATGCTCAAAGATAACAAATATAAGCTTCTAGAAATACATAATCATACAATAGACTCAAATTAGTAATATCATTAAAGTTCCAAGAGTTACAAAATGAGCAACAAGCAAACATATTTACACAGGACCTAGTTTCGCATACAGTTTCTCATACTACGAAACTGTATGCAATATGGCATGTGAAACTACCATGCGAAACTACAGTTTCGCATGCCATAGAATACAAAATAAGACAAATCTAAACTAGATCCTATTACAAGAATATCTAAGCTACAACAAACAATGACTAAACCAAAACAAACAGCAGGGTGAATACCACCCTATACTTAATCATCAATACTCCTCGTAGAGGGGTATTCACCTACCGGGTCTTTAGGATCAGCTCCAGCCTTTGCTTGCTCCATCATTCTTGCCAAGTCTCTAACTTCTGCCTCCAGATCTTCATGTTCCTCCACACTCTTTGCGAGCTGCTTAATCTCCAATCTCACACCCCGAGCTCTGTTTGATACCCTCTCAAATAAACTAGCCTCAGTTTTAGTCTCTTCTCCTGCCCCAGCCTTAATCTGATTCTCACATAGCACTTTTAGATCATCGTGATTGAATGAGAATACCTTCATATGATCAAACAACCTTATTTCATTTCCATCCTTCACCCTCACTACTGCTTCACCTGTTTGGATATCATAGAAGCACTTCTCTAAATTCTACAGTTTAGAAGGTTGTTGATGAGGTATCCTTACTCTATTTAACTCAAAGTCCTAGTCTACAAGCTACTCTTCCACCTCTTCCTCCTCATCTATTAGTTAAGCTCAACATTCCCCTTGTCACCTCCTTCTCTCTCCTCCCTTATTACCTCATTTCTAGTAAGATCAGTGTCCAAATCAAACCCCAGATCAATAAATTCAACTTCAAACACCCGATCAGCTTTTTCTCTTTCAGCAACTCCTTATCCACTACCTGCACCAGCCTCAAATCTAACATCTCTACCACCACCTTCACCTCTACCAGCCTCAGATTCACCTATATCACTGCCACCAGCTCCCGATCCTCCTACACCACTAACACCACCTTCTGATGCCTTATGTATGAATGTGAACTTAGATAGGTTAGTCATTTCCTTGATTTGCTCAACACTCGGCACATCACCAGCACCCGCATTCCTCCTAAGCTCACTCACCTCTTCTAATAATCTCTTTATCAGTTCCTGTTGGCTTAGAATCACTTTCTTCATCTCATCAATCTCCATATCCCTTAGTTTCTCTCTCTCCTCTGAGTTTATCAGCTTAGTCTTTATCATGCTTAGCTCATTCGATAGGGATGTGTTGACATTCCTGATCACATCCTTATCAAGCTTTGATGTTCTATCCCTCCTGGGCCTTTCAAATTCTTAGCAC
This sequence comes from Flaveria sonorensis, assembly GCA_025506505.1. Classification (NCBI taxonomy): domain Eukaryota; kingdom Viridiplantae; phylum Streptophyta; class Magnoliopsida; order Asterales; family Asteraceae; genus Flaveria; species Flaveria sonorensis. Next base: position 21,218,580 of record CM046432.1, on the reverse strand, counting down.
CACCATGGAATGACTATTTTTCTGCTTCTTTCTTCTTTCTCTTCCTTCTCAACTCCTCCTCTATCTCATCCAATTGTTCTTCAAATGTCATATCTATCTCTTTTGAGTACTTCTTTTTTTCTTGATCTCCTCTGCATTTCCTGCAGTTGCTGCTGCTCTTTGTTCCAGAAGGATCAGAGTCTTAATATAGTTCCATCTCTCCTTAGTATACATGCCCTCTAACAGACATGTGATCTTTCCTGAAAAATCATGCCTGGGGGCAGCAAATCAGCAAAAATCCTTGGATTCATCGGAGTCAGCTTCAGTTCATCTCTAAGCTTGGGTAAGTTTGGCTTTAGGTAGTCTAGGATAATTTGAATAAATCTTGGATAAAGAAGCCATTTATCCTTCTTCAATGCCATGATATTCTCTAGTAAGTAGTCATGAATGATCTGGGCTATGTTTGCCTTCTCACCTCAACAAAACATAATCATAGTTATGGACCGCTTGAAATTCAGTCCATCTAATCCTCCCTTCCTATGTTCTAAACAGCTAATGAAGACATGATCAATAAACCACCACTCCTTGGAAAGAAATGTCATCTTAATCTCCTTTCGCTTCTCAAAGTTAGTTCCCTCATATCAAATATTCTTAAAGGCTCTAATAACTTCTAAATTAGTCATCTCTATTCTCTCCCCCATGTCATCCTCCAGTCTCAAGGCCTTAGCCATAGTGTTAGCAGATATTGCAAACAGTTCTCCCTAAACTAACGCTTTAATGATCCTTTCCTTGGCGTCATATTCAGCAGTCCTCTGGAACTCCCTGATCTGCTTCTCGTCTATAGTGGGGGAGTGTGAAATAGCATAATGGATGGTGTTGGGTCCAAAAAGGATAGTCTATATTATCAACACAGTCAAAGTCAACAAATGTCAACGTCACTGTCAAAGTCATTGGAAAAGTCAAACAGACGCGTTCGAGATGAAGACCGAAACGAGACGTTGAAGATATAAATGACTAGGAGTTTATTGTTAATAAATATATTTTGTGTCAACAAAATATATTTATTTATGTTTAAGTCATTTTTATGTTTTAATCATAGTCTAGGGGGCTAATTGTCATTAAGTCTAGTTGTCATTAGACTATATATAGCTAGAGTCATTAGTGTGTTTAGTAAGCTTGTATGAGCTAGATTTGAGGGTTTTCAGGTAATTAACATCTTATGCAAATCAATATGGATCAAATGAGGATTTTTCATTGACGTTCTTGTGTGTTCATCCATGTTCTTCATATTTTATCATTTTGATCCAAATCTTCATTACTATTTGATGATTCAAGTGCTCTTGGGACAACAATTTGGTATCAGAGCCAACTTGAATCAATTCCTATTGCTGGTTTGAAGATTTTGTTGCTGATTTTTGAAGTTTTTTTAGAGAGAGAAAATGGGGTTTTTGAGAGAGAAACTAGATCTGAGTTTTTTGTTCATCAATCCTACTAATTTTGATCAGATCTACATCATTTCAGAGCAGATTTACAACATTTGATAATCATTTTTACATCTACAAATCGTTTTCTACAAGAAATTGAAAAGAAATTTGAAGTTTAAAGGTGTTTCTCTCACACACACACTATGTGTGTTCTTGGTGTTCTTAGTAGCCCTTGAAGAACCTTCAAATCTTCATGGTGCAAAATTACATCATTTGAATGAAAGTTTATCAGTTTTCAGTGAAACTAAGTGGTTTTCCAGCGAACTTCCGGCGAATTTGCATTCTCCGGCGAACTTGCCGGCGAATTTGTGTTTTCCGGCGATGTTTCTAGGGAATCTATCTTATACCCAGTGAAACTAAAAGTGTTCCCATCACAACCACATCCACACAACCCAAGCCACAGTCACCACCCGACCACTTCTCACCTATCCAACACACAACTACCATCACCATCTCTGCTGCCTAAGTCACCACCACAGCCTTTAAGGGCGGCTCCACCACAACATTTAGCAACCCAATGGCAAACAACCACAACCATTACACCCAACTGTTGTACAACCATCACCGTCCTTAGGTTGAGACCTAATCACCCCATTACACCTTCATACCACCATTACCATCGTGACCCAACTGAACCGTCATCATCGCCGTCGACTTCAACCATCTACTATCACTATTGCCGCCTTCACCATCATCACAGCCATCACCATCATTGCCTTGCACCACCATAGCAACCCTCACCACCCACCAGAGCACCCTACAGCTTCAGCCTACACTTTGAATGAGGCGTCATCGTCTGTAGCCTAGCGGCGGCTTCCAGCCCCTTCTGCTTGCGATTGTTTCTGGCCGACTCAAGCTGGTGGCGCTGCCAGTTCAAACTTCTTCTCCTTTTGTCACCATCTTTCCGGTCGCTTGAGTTGCCTTGCCGGTTTAAGTCTCCCGAAGTTCCTTGACCCATGGAGTATTGAGGGAAGAGACTATACACAAATTAAAGGCTTTGATTGATTGAATTTTGAAAGTTGAAAGCTTAAAAAAACTTGCAGGTTTTATTGGAACTCTGGTCTACTCTTGGTCTTGCCAGTAACTTTTCAAATAGCTCTGTACAAACAACTTCAAGAGCATTTACACTCCCACTGAATACTATTTAACAAAAAAATTTATTATATATATATATATATATATATATATATATATATATATATATAATAATAATAGAAGTTGTGGACAACAATTTTTCAAAACAATGCGGAATTGTTTAAATTCTGGATTGTTACGAGAATAGGAGGCTTTTAGTTTTTGTTTAACTAAGAGGATACTTGTGATTATCCAGACATAAATAGAAGTTGATGTGGAAATTTTAACGTATCAATTTTTTGTTGACACTAAAAGTATTTTTCCGGGGGGAGAAAATATCATTCAACAATTTTTGGAAAAGTACTTTTAGTTTTGGGTGTTAAAGTGAATTTTAATATTTTTAAATGAAAATGTCGTTTTCTGCCGATTTCGAATCAGACAACGCCAAAATGGCACAAAGTCGGTTTGATTCTTTTGCAGCCATGAAAGATTAAAAGATATCTGATGTTGTTGATTGATTTCTAATGGTGGCAAACAACCTTAAAAAGTATGATGACCAGCTGGGAAACCATGAACAAGTCATAAAACTTTTGGATTCCCTTCCTCCATAGTGGAGTCGACAAGTTAGATTGTTAAAACATGAAAGAAATTTTGCTGACTACAAACTGATGGAAGTTATCAACAAGTTGAAGTCATTTGATTTGGATATGAAAAGAAAATAGTACAGTCAATTCATCTATGGTGATGTATCTTCAAGTATTGAGATCAAAGAAACTAACGAAGAAGTTAACCATAGATTGATGGCTGATATGGTAAAAAGTGATGAGGATTCTATTGAGGATTTTGATCCTTTCAAAGAATTCAGCTGTGATACTCAAGGTCAGAGTGTTGGTAATGTTGATGCCTGTGCAAGCTGGTGTAAAATTCAGAAGCTACAGGATCATGAAACAGATGAAGTGAAGCAGGAGGTTCGGGATGAAGGAAATCCAAAGGGAGATGAAGCTGAGGAAGCTAAGAAGAGAGCTGCTAAAGAGGAAGAGTACAAAAAGAACACTCTTGTATGTTAATGTGAAAAGGCCCTAGCTGCTGAAAAGATAGTTATGGGACTCCCCTATGAGATAGTTCAAGACATGTGTTCTCCTCCCTGCAAAATTCATTTATTCGTGGTTTATAAAGCTAACAGATTATTTTTAGAAAATGAAAAAGAATTAAAATGAATAAACAAAGAACTTAAAATCAATGAGTCCAAATATTTTATTAAACTAAGAGAAGATTTAAAAGAAAATGATCTTTTAAAAAGAAATCTTTTAGAAAAGAATGTCGAGATTAATGTTTTGAGCGAACGAGTCACATTAGCAGAATTTGATACTAGCAAGCTTAAAACTAAACTTGATAAATGGAGCTAGAATCAAAATGGGTATGGGATGTGGTGAAACTTCATATGTTTATCCTCCTCCTAGCACTTACTGTTACTCTCCTATGCCTCAACCTCATCCATCAAATGATTTAATTGAAGCTGCAGATACTAATAGTTTACACGCAGGTTTAAGCAACATTAATCACAATGAGGTTCGAGATGAATATGATTTTCCTGCAGGTTTGGGGCTCATCAAGCAAGGATATGATCTGCAAAATGATAATTCCACCTCTGATGCTTCAAAACCAGTATCAGTTGTTTCCAGTAACTTCTTTAACGAATTCAAGATAGGTAACATCCCTTCATTTGTTCCTGTCAAGTTTGTCAAAGAAGGAACAACTGTGGAATCATCAAGCAATCAGAACTCAACAACACAAACCGACATAACAAGAGTCATCAATCAAGATCCATTGAAAGCTGACTTGTGTATACAGGACTGGACAAGTTCTGATGATGAACCATAGATCATCAAGTCACCTAAAGTTATCAAGTGTCAAAAGCTTCCAACAGTTGAATCAAGACCTATACGGATCTCATCTCCAACTGCTAAGCAAATCAGCAGTTCCTCCAAAGCTCAGCAGAAGCACTCACCATCTTCATCTGCTATCCAACAAGCTCGCCACAAATCTGCCTCCAAGTCTACCAAATCACCAGTCATACAAAAGTGTACTCAAAAGAATGTTCAGATCTCAGCTCCCGGAACATCACAAATCAAATCACAGCCCAGTTCGAAATCCATATTGACAAAGCCTCAAAAGGTTCAATTTCCATATATCCAAAAGAAGAAGCATCAAGGTTGTCAACAAGCTACATCAACCTCAAAGCAGGTTCCACCCTCTCCTACTATCCACGGGACTACAAAGAACCAAAAGCCTTTCAAGCCTTGCTTTAGATGTGGAAAAGAAGGTCATGTGCTAAAAAAGTGCCCTCAGGTTCAAAGGCAAGCTTCGGGCGGTAAAGATAACACAGGTTGCTTCTCGGGTTCAAATGGTAAAAAGCACATATCTTTGAATGGTTGGATAAAGAACAATCTATCCAAACCTTCTCATGTGAAGCCGGTTTCGTATGATTCAAAGATGAAAAGGACCAATGTTTCAAAATCAAAATCTCAACCTACGGGTCTTAAAAAGAAAATGATTTCCAAATTCAATTCTTTTAAATCTAAAGTAATTGAACAGAAACAAATTTGGAAAGTAAAACAAAAGGTTAAAAAGATAAATGATTTTTCAAAAAAGTTTGCGCTAAAGCAGGTTATGTACACTGATGAAAAAGGAACTCCCAGGACCACGATGGCTTAGGTCCCCCTCTCTAACTAATCTATTAATGAGTGCTGGAACATTTCAGGAGGACTGTTAGTCATCTGTTTTTACCAATAGAGAATGTTCCTCAGTCAAATTTGAAGCGGAACAAACAGGTTATGGTTTTGGTATCTCATCCATTTTTTTGGATACTTATCTGCACTATTACAGTTCACACTTCACAATCACTGCATTTTTCTTGGTACTTCATTTCTTATCTTTTGCTAGTATAATTTGGAAGACTTTCTTTGCTAGTATAATTGAAACGAGAACTATGAACTTGATTTGGGATGACTGAGAAATGATAGTATGTCTTCTTGGTATGCTTATTTGCATGACTTGTACTTTGTAAGAAATGATAGTAACTGATGTAGATGTCTGTATCACTTAATATTCTAAAATCTAAAAAAAATAGTTTCATTATATGATATGCTTGGTAGGCTCAGCCTGAAAACGAAGTAAACAGTGATTTTGTAGCCTAACTAAAGCTTTAGAACTCGGTGATAAGGATTATTCTCCTGACATTTCGGCTTGCAAAAAGTTCTAAGTCTCTTCAAAAATGGGTTGAGAGTATCTGACTTATGCCTTGATTACTTCTATTCTCAAATTCCCTCATCCTTGCTTCTGAATTGATACTTCTTGTAAGCTCTTCAGAATCCTTTTTGTGCTTATCTCCTCTGCTATGCGGAAGCATTGACCTGGAATGATGTTCTTCTCTGTTATACGTGAGTATAGACCTGAAGCTCTCATCAGCATGCTCAGATGATCATCTCCTATGTTATATGTAAGTATAGACCTAGAGCTCTCATCATCTGTTCCTCAAATAAAGGCACAATGATTCTTAAATTAAGATCATGTTAAAAGCTTAAAAGAAAATCAAGCAGAGTTAATCATATTACTCAATAAGCCCTGATGATGGGATAAGTTCTTTGCCAGATGTCTATGGGAACCAAATCACCCATGCTTCTCTAATTAAATCTAAAACATGATAAAATCAGTTACAGATCACTTGCTGAAAAGGATAAGGCATGGGTTTTAAATTGGACAAATATACCAACAATTATTTTTGAACTGTTTTTGGATTTCAAAAAATTTAAAATTGTGACCAAATTCTGTATCAGTGTGATCTCACTACCTTGTCGATGCTCAAATACATCTATGTCTTTCGTATATCTTGAGGATGTGATCTCATGATCAAATTAGTTCTTGCTGTAATATGATAAAACAAAATAAAATAAAATATTCATTTCAAATCATTTTTCAAGTCTTCCATATTATGCTATTAAATGTTATCATTTTCACATGCATTTCATGGGAAATTGCACATTCAGATAAACACGGGTTTATTTGTATTGTTAAAATGATCTAACGAGAATTGTGTAGAATGTGTTTGTAATTGTGTTACAGATTCTTGCTGCAATTGATGTCCGATCATCAACTGAGCAAAGTACCATACCAGAGAACCTGTTTCTCAAGTTTGCAGAGGATACAGAGCTAGGATTCCTTCTCCTACATCTTTTGAAGCACTCAAGAATAAAGAGTTGGAGATGCTGTTCCTGATCATTCTCATGATGCACACAAAAGGAGGGAGCATTCAAAAAGGGGGAGCCTATAAGATGAAAGATTGTCGGTACCAGATCATCAATCTAGGGGGAGATTGAAGATCAATATATAGTTGACTTACCGGTGCTGATCACGATAAAAGACGTTGATAATAATAGACTAAGGGGCGTATTGTTGGGTCTAAAAAGGATAGTCTATATTATTAACATAGTCAAAGTCAACAATGTCAACGTCACTGTCAAAGTCATCGAAAAGTCAAACAGACGCGTTCGAGATAAAGAACCGAGACAAGACGTTGAAGATATAACTGACTAGGAGTTTATTGTTAATAAATATATTTTGTGTCAACAAAATATATTTATTTATGTTTAAGTCATTTTTATGTTTTAATCATAGTCTAGGGGGCTAATTGTCATTAAGTCTAATTGTCATTAGACTATATATAGCTAGAGTCATTAGTGTGTTTAGTTAGCTTGTATGAGCTAGGTTTGAGGGTTTTCATGTAATTAACATCTTATGCAAATCAATATGGATCAAATGGGGATTTTTCATTGATATTCTTATGTGTTCATCCAAGTTCTTCATATTTTATCATTTTGATCCAAATCTTCATTGCTATTTGATGATTCAAGTGCTCTTGGGACAACAGATGGGAGATCTCTTCAGCCAACCTATGGCATCTCGATAACCGACACACTTTAGATCTCTGTCGTTCAGATACGCCACTACGTTTGATCTGGGATCAAACTTCAAGCTTCCCATATTGACTACAGGTGAAACCGAGAGTTTGTTAGATCATAAGAAATTACTAAGCATTTAAAATTTTATAACTATAATTACTTTTATATATTTATTATTATTAATTTTATTTTTTAAATAGTTTCGCAAGTAATTTCGCACAAAGACACTATAGTTTCACAAAGAGTACGAAACTATAGTTTCACACAGTTTAGGTGAAACTGTCTGTCGAACCTACAATTGAGAAACTATAGTTTCGCACTAGAGAAACTATAGTTTCGCATGTGGAAACTATAGTTTCGCATGGACTAAGAAACTATAGAGTTGCAAGATCCGGTCGTAACTGTTCAGTGCACACGGGCAGCATGACTAGACAGTATGCACGGATCAGTGAGCTTTCGTTCAGTTTGGCACCATAACACCTTAGTTTAGTACAAAGAATGTGCAAAACCCAAAAGTCACAGATCTTATTTTTTTGACCAAAAACCTGATCAAATGCCATACAAAGGTTCAAAACCAGTTAATAGTCAAGGATTACCCGTTAGAATCGCAAAAACACACTGCAACGATCGATTTAGAGTTCAATGAAAAAATTCGATTCGAATTCAAATTTTTTGAGAGTTTTGCAAATGGTGAAACAAAGGATGAAACTGTTATTTATACAACTTAGTTTCCCATAGGCCTAAACTATAGTTTGGCATGGATCAAGGTAAATTTCTATCGTGTGACACTACCAGCGAATATATAGTTTCGCATGCTCAACCAGCCAGCGAAAGTGTAACCTCGCATAGTGAAACAATAGTTTTGCACAGAGAAATTGCAGTTTCACAGGGACATTAAATTTAAAAACAAAAAGAAGATTTCTTTACCCACAAGATAGACTTAAGATAGGAAATAAGAAATAAAAAAGAAAAGACAAGAGGAAATATAAGGATATCATACACGCTTTTGCAAGAAATCCTCTAGAGAATCAAGGATTGGCGGGATTGCCAATATGTTTGTTCATTTAAACCCATGCCTTATTATTTTCAACATGTAATATGTAGCTGTCTTTATCATGTTTTTGGTTTGATTAGAGAAACTCTAGTAACTTGGTCCCCACAGACACTTGTTAAAGCACCCATCCTGTCCTCATGGTTTATTGAGCAATATGATTAACTCTGCTTGATTTACTTTTAATATTTTAACAATGATCTTCATTTTAGAAGCACTATGACTTTATTTTGGTGAACAGATGATGAGAGCTCTACGTCTATACTCATGTATAACAAAGGAGATGATCATCTGAGCATGCTGATGAGAGCTTTAGGTCAATACTTACGTATAACTGAGAAGATCATCACTCTAGGTCAATGTTTACACATAGTAGTGGTGATAAGCACGAGATAAAATTATGAAGAGCTAACGAGAAGCTTCAATTCAGAGAGAATTCTGAAGAGCTAGACTAGAAGCATTTATTGTGCTACTAGAAGCATCATTCAGGACTTAGGGATAGGGAAATTTGGGGATTTTACGGAAATCAAAACAGAGATTTGAGGCTCTCAACTTGTTTTTGACAAGGATTTGTAACTTTGTGTAGGCCAAGATGTCAAAGAGATAATCCTTATCACCGAGTACTTGAGCTTTAGTTTGGCTACATGATCACGGTTTACTTCGTTTCAGGCCACTGGGCCTATTGACATATCCCAACACCATGCCTTAGACCTCCTTCAGACACTCTCCAAGCTTCCTAAATCCTACACCTGAGAAATGATAATATTATATACACAAAAACTTTAAAAGAGCCAATTTAACCAAGATAAAGTCTATTCTCCCCCGAAATTTCTACAAAGTGTAACTAAAGAAATTTCCTCTTTCAAACTAGAATAAATTTTGGGGAAGTGTGGGTATCGAAGCTCCTAAGCACATAAGTCATTAAAATTATTTGAACTAAAAGATATAAAAATAGATTTATTTATTTATTTTTATTTTTTAGACTCAAAACACTAACGATATCAAATATTTATAGATTGTCGCCATAATTTGCTCTTAGAAAGATATTAGACCCAATATGTTGATCAATTCATAAAACCAAGGTTTATCAAAAGTTTTTGTGAAAAGATCGCCCTTTTGACTTTTGGTCTCAATGGGAATAATATCTATAAACCCTTTTCATGTGCATCGTGAATTGCATGAATTCTTGTTTCAACGTGCTTGGTGCGTGTATGATGAATTGGATTTTTGGTGATTCCAACAGCTGCTTCATTATCACAGAAAAGCAGTGTGTGTAGAAAATTAATAACGTAATCCATCATTTGATGTTAAATCCACAACACTTAACAGCAACAACTTGAAGTAGCAATATACTCAACCTCGCTTGTGTATAGAGAAACTGTTGTCACCTTTTTGCTCTGCCATGAAACATGACAATCGCCAAGATATTGACATCCATAGGTGATTAACTTTCTATCAAGCTTACAACCTCCATGATCGCTATCAGAATACGCATAATTTGGAGAACCCTTAAAGTACCAGAAGATACATTTAACAGCATTCTCATGAGTTCCTTTGGATTGGCTTGATATCAAACGTAGTAACACACAATAAATGTAATATCTAGACGACTCATAGTGAGATATATTAGGGATCCGAGTACTAAACGATAATGGGGAGCATCAACTGGCTTTCCATTGTCATCAGGGGTTAGGCAGGTTTGTGCAGAAAATGGAGTGAGCTTGGAAGAAGCATCACTTATGTTGTACTTCGATAGGATTTCCAGAATGTACTTTTCTTGATGAATGAGAATTCCATCTAGCTTTTGTTCGACCTGTAATCCTAAGAAGAAGCACATCTCCCCCATCATGCTCATTTCAAAGCGCTCTTTCATCATTTTTTCAAACTCTCTACACGGCATTTCATTTGTTGATCCGAAGATGATGTCGTCGACATATACTTGGACATGAGTACATCTCCATTAACCTCCTTCTTGATCAAAGTCATGTCTATAGTTCCGTGTGTGAAGCCTTTTTTGAGAAGATACTGTGTTATGGTTTTGTACCAGATTCTAGGAGCTTGATGTAATCCATACAAGGATTTATCCAATTTGTACACTTTCTTAAGGAAATCTGGATCTTCGAAACCTGGTGGTTGACAAACATAGATCTCTTCATCAATGGCTCCATACAGGAATGCACACTTTACATCCATCTAAAAGACTTTGAAGTTTTTGTGAGCAGCATGAGCGAGAAAAATACGAATGGCTTCAATCCGGGCCACGAGGGCAAACACCCCTGTGTAGTCAATCCCCTCCTCTTGAGCAAATCCTTGAACAACCAGTCTTGATTTGTTTCTAACCACAACTCCATGATCATCTAGTTTGTTCTTGAATACCCACTTTGTACCAATCGGATACTTATTTGGAGGAAGATCAACTAGTTGCCACACCTTTAATTTTCAAAACTTTTAAATCTCTAATGGCATTGACTCCACCCTGCTTGCACCTTGAAGTGCATGGTCACATTTTTTGGAACAATTTGAGATAGAAAACAAGCAAAGTGACATTCATTGATAAGCCCAGATTGGCTTCGAGTTCTGATACCGTCAGATATTGATCCAATGACATAATCATGCGGGTGGACTTTTAATGTTTTGAAGCTAGTGTTTAGGGTTGAGGAATTGGATGAAGTGGGTTGTGGTGATGATGGTTGTGAGGTAGATGACAGTAAGGTGGATGGTTGATTAGAAAGAGGGTTTTGTGATAGTTGTGATGGTGTTGAAGGAATTTGATGTTCAGGTTCAGGTGGGAGATCTGGTTGTGGTTGAGGTTGTAGTTCTGGTTGTAGTTGAGCGGGAATGAAATGTTGACCACTTGATGAAAGAATGTTCAGGAAAGAATGGTAGATTGAATGAATTGAAAATGGTGTTTGAATCATAGAACCAATCCGGATCAGAACCAACGTTGGAAACATTGGACTCTTGCCAATCAACATAGAAAGATTCTTGCACAATTCTCATTCGTTTGTTGTATACTCTATAAGCCTTTTAAGCTAAAGAATATACAACAAAATAACATTCATCAGACATTGCTCCAAATTTTGAATTTTGAGCTTGAGTGTTCAACAACGTGCATGAGCAGCCAAAAGGACAAAAGAAGTTAATCAACGGTTTTCGCTTATGGAAGAGTTCATATGGAGTTTTCATCTTATCTTTCACAATTAGAACTCTGTTTAGAACATATGAAGCACAGTTGACTGCTTCTGCCTACAAAATGATAGGAAGTTTAGATTCAATGAGCATAGTCCAAGCAGCTTCAATGAGAAAGCGACTCTTTCTTTCAGTAAAACCATTCTATTGAGGTGTTCGTGCGGTGTTGAATTGTCTGAGAATCCCTTTGCTTGCACAAAATTAATCAAGGATCTGATATCTATACTCTTGTCCGTTGTCACTTTTGATCGCCAAAACTTTCTTGTTGCTAATAGTCTTAATAGTTAGAATCAGCTTCTACAACGCCTCTGCTATCTCCCCTTTGTGTGACAGGAAACGAACCCAAGAGTATCTAGAATAATCATCTTTTACAACAAGACAATAAGACTTTTTAGCAATACTTTTCACACTTATTGGACCAAACAAATCACAATGTAACAACTCATGAGGGTTAGAAATGGAATTTTCTTGTTTAAGCTTTTGTGATTTCTTGTGTTGTTTACCCTTAGCACAAGACATGCATTTTTCAACTACCGAAAAATCCTTTTGAGCTAATCCTCTAACAAGATTATTTTTAACCAATTTTTAATATTTTTAAAATTCATATGGCCTAAACATCTATGCCAAAGAAAAGACTCAAAAGAGGAAGCTTTTGACAAAAGACAAGTCATAGTGGACGTAGATTCTTTGGAGTTCATATCAAGCAGATATGTGTCATTTTTCCTTGGAGCTCACATAATCACCAAGTAATCTGGAATTGAAAATTCTGGCTTAAGAAACAAACATTTGTTAAACTTTAAAAGCACAGGAATATTCTTATAACAAATTTATGACACGCTCAGAAGATTGAATGCTAATTCAGGCATGAAATTTACCTTTTCCATGGTTAAAGAACCATTGGATACCTCACCTTAACCTATCATTTTACCTCCTTTCTTATCACCCGCAAAAGCAACATATCCTCCGTTTATTATCCGATAATTGCCACGAAGGTCCTTCAATCCGGTCATGTGCCTGGAGCATCCACTATCAACATGCCAAGTGCTATTGATAGTCCTTCTTGAATGTTCCTAGCAAATGAATTAGAGAAAATTATTTTGACACGGCGATCCAAACCTTAACTGGCTTGGTTCTAGGAGAGGATGAATTTGTACAAAGAAACTATCCACAAAATGTTTTATCCTATTTCCTAAAGAACAATTATTTACAATCCTATTTGCAACCTCTGGGCAATGCTTAACAACATGATCATCTTTTCCACAGTTGAAACAATGAGATTTTCAACTTTTTCTTTTACCCTTTTGAGTTGGAACAGGATCCATGATAATCTCTTCCTCACACTCAGACCTAAGAGAATCACAATCACTGTAAATGATGTGCACTTCATGTGAATTGTTTTCTAAGTTAAATGATCTATCATGATTTACGAATTCTCTTATTTTTGAAATTTTACAATCATGTGAGGATGTTGTTTCACTTGGTGTAGAGATTCGAATAGGAGTGAAGGTGGGTATGGGAAGAGAGATGATTTTTTCAAAACAAATTGTTTTTGAAAAAATTTTATGGCCTTTACTGAGAACACCAACGTTTTCATTAACACTTGAAACATCAACTCCATTTGATTCAAACATTTTGGAATGAGAACAACTTGAATGTAAACTATCCAAACTACAATCTATGCTAGTGAAACTATTGTCTACAGGAGACTTTTTGAAATCTGAAGAACTCGAACTACAACTTCCAAGACCTCTACTTCCTCCATAATCATAATCTTCCCAGACCTCTTTAGGATTCACCCCTTCTAAACTTGCATACAAGCTATTAGTATCCTTTTCAATTAAATCATTTGTAGGGTGAGGTGTAGGCATTGGAGAATAGAAAAAGGTATTAGGAGGTGGGTAAACATAAGTGATTTCACCACAACCCAACCATATCTTAATTCTAGCCCCCCTTTGTTTGTTGTACAGTTCCTCTTGCTTCATACCAAAATTGTCCATTTATCAAGTTTTATTTTAAGCTTCATAGTCTCAAATTCAGCAAAGTTACCCTTTCAGTCAAAGTATTAATTTCCATATTTCTCTTAAAAAGGGTTCTTTTTAAATGATCATTTTCCTTTAAAGCTTCATTTAATTTTACATAAATTTTGCTTCATTTTTTTTAAGTTTCTCGTTTATTCTTTTTAGTTCCCCTTTGTTTTCTTTTAATATATTGTTCACTTTATATTTCAAACAAATGAATTTGCAAGCAGATGAACACATATCTTGAATTACCTCATATGGAATCTCCATCACCTTCTTCTCAGCAGCTAGAGCCTTTACACAGTTGTAGACTCTTGATTCCCCTTTCAACTCCTCCTCACTCACAGCATTTGTAGCTTCAAACTCTTGCTCCCATTCATAATCATCCTTCATGCTGACCTTAGCCTCGCTCTCCTTCTCCTCTTTCTCACAAACATTTTTCAATTTGTCTTTCACTTCACTCTCCATCCTTCTATCTGCTTCACTTGTTACAACCTCTGTAGTTTCAGCTACCAGGGTATGATTGATTTCTTCTTCAGTCTCTGCTAACTCAGCACTCCAGTCGAAGTTGGTTGGAAGAGCTGTTTCTTTCTTCTTCTTGCTCTCTTCTTTATCATCTATTGGAATGACCCAGTTAACCCCCGTTCCTGGTTCACTGACAATGGGAGATGGACATTCTGTTTTGAAATGCTCGAGCTGTTTGCATTTGAAGCATCTGAGCTTTGATTTGTCAAATCCAACCTTCGCATTCTGTTTTCCAAAAATTGTTTCTTCCTGTTCTCTCCATGAATCTTCTTGCCCTTAGAGTGATCATAGTCATCTACCAATAAAGATTAGCCTCTTCCAGGTCATCAGGATTCACCTGATACAGGTCTTCCACTGTCATTCCTCTTCCCTTCAGTTTACCAGCCACCAGAGCCTCATAACTATCCACGAAAAGACCAAATAAAGCCATACTCCCTGATGAAATCTATGGAAGATTTTGTGATTTTGATGTAGATCCACCACCAGTGGCCTTGTCAAAAGTTCCATTCATACCACTATAAGCTGACATGTGCATTGATGAATCTAAACTCGATGATATAAGAGCTGCATTCTATGAGTAAGTTTGAGATGGAAGCATTGCTTTGTTGTATTCTCTCTGTTTTAGATCTAACTCGAAGGACATCAACTTGTTGATTATGTCCATGAGCTTGTAATCCAGAAATCCCCTTTCTTGCCTCAACATCCTTACCTATAAACTCCATTGAGGTGGTAAAGAATCCAGCAGTTTTGTTACTTGTTCATTGTTAGATAGCTTCTCATCATACTTCTTTAATGTGCTTGTAACAGATAGAAAACGATTGGTCAAATCAGTGAGACTCTTATTCTTGTGTCCAACAAAAGAGTTGAATTCTTTTTCAGCTTGACCGGCTTTATCCTTGACCAACTCCTCATTACCATCATGGAATTCACACAACGCATCGTGCCAAGCCTTAGCACTTTTATATTCATCAAATCTATTGTAGATCTCTGCCTACAGGCACAAGGTCAGAGCACCAAACACCTTCTGATCGATCAATCAGCTTGATGTCTCTTTCTGAATATTTTGTCGGATCCGCAATTTGAATAGTCACATTGCCTTCTATTGAAATAGGAACATAAGGCCCTTTCATAATTGGTTCCTATTGAGTGTGATCAGTATACAAGAAGAAAGCTTTTAAACATCTTTTCCAGTCATCAAAGTTGTCACCATTGATTAGCTTTGGAGGTTTGTTTGGAGCCACACTCTCAAGATCAACAAGGGTAAGGCTTGTCATTTTTGAAATTTGATTAAATAAAAAACCAGTAGTTTCGCACAGGAAATAGTAGTTTCACAAGATGTAGTTTCGCAGATAGAATATAGTTTCGCAGAAAGTTTCTATAGTAGTTTCGGATGCAGTTTCACCCATAACTATTGAACTTTTGTTCAAGGGAAATGGACAACAGTGTCGCAAGAAAACTGATCGGGCTAATGAACTTTTGTTCTAGGTTCGTAAAGGAATCACAACTACCAAGTTTCTGTAGTTTTGTAGAATAATATTGCACAAAGAACTGTAGCTTCGCACAATGAGTCTGAAAACCATGTATTTGTGAAAAATGACCCAAAAATCACCAAAACTCACTCAAATCACAACCAATTTGGAATCTTTTGATTCCACAAGTTTCCCAAGTTCACACCACACCTTTTTCAATCAATTTCCATGGACAACAAACATAAAACAGCTCCAAAAAGATTGAGAAGGTGAATATGTCAAAACTAATCAAAAAACACAAACAATTAAGACCACAAAGGATCTGATACCATATTGTTGGTCCAGATGATCATTTGAACGTGCTTTTGATGAAGATTTAACACAATAATCCATAAGATATCACTATATATAATAGCTTGTGGACCAAGTAAAGATAAAAATGAACACAAATCAAACATAACCCATTTGCAAAACGATTTGTAATGATGAAGAAGAATAATGCTCAAAGATGACAGATATAAGCTCCTAGCAATACATAATCGAACAGTAGACTCAAATCAGCAATATCATTAAAGTTCCAAGAGTTACAAAATGAGCAACAAGCAAACATATTTATACAGGACATAGTTTCGCATACTGCGAAACTGTATGCACTATGGCATGTGAAACTACCGGGCAAAGCTCTAGTTTCGCATTAAGTTTTGCATGCCACAGAATACAAAATAAGACAAATCTAAACTAGATCCTATTACAAGAATATCTAAGCTATAACAAACAATGACTAAACCAAAACAAAGGGCGGGGTGAATACCACCCTATACTTGATCATCATGATCGCAGATCAATCTTCGGGTAGAAACTAGATCCTTGAAGTGGATCAAACAGATCATCGATTCTTGGTAATAGGTATCAATTGCTGATAGTGAATTTGTTCAACTCTTGGTAATTGATGCACATTCTGAACGACCCATCTTTCTTTTTGACAAATAAGACTGGTGCTCCGCTCCCCATGGCGAGAAGCTTGGTCTTATAAATCCCTTATCCAACAATTCTTCTAATTGCTTGGACAATTCTTGCATCTTCGAAGGCGCTAATCGATATGGTAATCGGGCAATAAGAGCAGCCCCAGGTACCAAATCGATTCGGAATTCAATTTGTCTAGATGTGGGTAATCCAGGCAGGTCATTAGGGAAAACATCTGGATAGTCTCGCACAATCGGTATATGTTCGAGCTTTCACTCCTCATTCTTAGTATCCATCGCCTTGGCAAGAAATGCCAGATACCCTTCACGTAGATACTTTTAAGCCTTCATTACTTTGACAATCTTTAGGGTAGGCTTCCTTTTATCACCTTGGATAGTCAAAATTCCACCGCTTGGAATAGGAAGACGAATAATCTTCTCGTAGCACACCACCTCAGCATGATGCTTTGACAACCAATCCATGCCCATGACGATATCAAAACTACCAAGCATAACGGGTAGGAGGTCGATGCTAAATGAATGACCTTCTAATTGCATAGTGCACCCTTTAACTACATCACTTGCTTCAATTATCTTTCCGTTGGCTAGCTTGATAATGTATTTCTTATTTAATTTACTAGATTTAAGGCCATGTAATGGTTCAAAGTTCTTTGACACAAAACTCATATCAGCTCTAGTATCAAATAATACAGATGCGAAATGATTGTTGACAAGGAATGTACCACTAACAACGGATGGTTCCTGTCTTGACTCATTGGCATTCATCTCAAATGCCCCGCCCTTTGCACTTGATCCCTTTAGCTTGGGGCATTCCTTCTTGTTATGACCTTCAGCTCCATATTCAAAACATCCTCACCCAGTTCTCTTGGGCTTCTCAGTCAACCTCACTTGACAATTCTGAGCTTGATGTCCATACTTGTTACACCTCAAACACACATTCACATTCCAGTTACCACCATGATGAAGATTACACTTGCTACACCTTGGCTGTACGCCAGCTTGCCTCCTTGCCTTCGACAAGTTAGTAGCATACATCTTTCCTGATGCAACCCTCTGTTTCTTCTAATATCCAGTTTGGTTCTTGAAATTTTTGGTCCACTTCCTCTTATTCTCCATAGACCTTTTATCAGACTCAACAATGGGATTCTTTCCAGTATCTCCTTTCTTAACCAGCACACCTCTCCGAATAGCATCATCCGCCAATGAATTAGCTAACACCACTATGCTCTGCATTGTATTAGGGTTTGATGCTATATCCATGCCTCTAATCTAGGTTACCAATCCCCAAATATATCTCTCAATCCTGACGTAGTCTGGAGTAACCATCCGAGGTACATGTCTGGCAATATCATTAAACATGGAAGTGTAGGCTCTAACTTCCACACCTTCCATTTTCAGGTTCCAGAACATAGTTTTTATCTATTGTAACCAATTGTGAGGACAACACTCCTTAAGCAACATTTGCTTCAATTGGTTCCAAGAGAGACCAAACGTCGCTTCCTCTCCTAGATTTTGAACTTGCAAATTCCACCAGCTTAAAGTTTCATCTTGGAATGAACATGTGGAATACTTCACTCTCTGATCAGCATAATGGTTGCTGATTGCCATCACAGATTCCATCTTCTCTATCCATCTAATAATGTCAAGAGGAACTTCAGCTCCCGAAAAGATTCATGGATTACATGCTTGGAATATCTTGTAAGTACAACCCTAAGCTTGAATACCAGAGGGATTTCCACTGGAAGTGCCTCCACTAGAACCACCCATGGTGCCATGTCCTATACCACGCCCCGAATTTGCATCATGCTACTCGAGTGTAGAGTTTACATTGATGATCAAGTATAGGGTGGTATTCACCTTGCCATTTGTTTTTGTTGTTTAGTTATAGTTTATGATAGCTTAGATATTATTGTAGTAGGATCTAGTTTACTTTTTTCTTATTTTGTATTCTGTGGCATGTGAAACTGCAAGCGAAACTGCATGCGAAACTACAGTATCGCCTAGTAGTTTCTCAAGCCATGGTGCATACAGTTTTGTAGTATGCTAAACTAGGTCCTGTATATATATGTATCTTTGTTCTTCATTATGTAACACTTGAAACTTTATTGATATTACAGATTTGAGTTCATTGATTGTTGGTATATTGCTAGGAGCATATATTTATTACATTTGAGCATTATTCTTTTTGTTCTTCACAAATCATCTTACAAATGAGTAGTATGTTTGCTTTGGGTTTATATTCTCTTATTACTTGGTCCACAAGCTATTAGACTTAGTGATATCTTATGGATTTCAGTGTTAAATCTTCATCAAAAGCACGTTCTAACGATCATCTGCACCAACAATATGGTATTAGAGCCTTTATGCTCATGATTGTTTGTATTTTTGGGTAGTTTTGACATATTCACCTTTTCAATCATTTCGGAGCTGTTTTATGTGTTTTTTTCCATGGAAATTGATTGAGGAAAGTAGTGTTAGCTTGGGAACCGTCTGGAATTATCAGATCTCAAATTCATTGTTATTTGAGTGAGATTTGGTGCTTTTTAGTTCATTTTCGCAAAAAGAGGGTTTTCAGATTCATCGTGCGAAACTAACGTTTTTAGTGCGAAACTATAGTGTGAAACTATGGATCCTTGTTGGTTTTCATTCCTTTGCAAATCTAGAATGAAAGTTTTGTGGTCCGATCAGTTTTCTAGCGAAGCCATCCTAATTCTTCTTTGAACGAAAGTTCAATAGTTTCGGCCGAAACTACAGCCGAAACTAGTTACGAAACTAAGTTCTGCATGTGAAATTTGCTCCTACAAAACTACTGTTTTCTATGTGAAACTAGCCACTTATGTGCGAAACTACTGATTCTTTGACTTAATCAAAATTTCAATGGCAACAAGTCTTACTATTGCTGATCTTGAGAGTGTGGCACCTAACAGACATCCTAAGCTAATCAGCGGTGACAACTTTGATGATTGGAAAAGGTGTTTAAAAGATTTTTTCCTATACATCAATCACACTCAATGGGAGTCAATTGTAAAAGGACCTCATGTGTCTGTTTCAGTGGAAGAAAATGTGACCATTCAAATTGCAGATCCAAAAAAATACGCTGGGAGAGACAATGAGCTGATTCATCGAGATCAAAAGGCATTCGGTGGTCTGACCTTATGCCTATCAGTAGAAATCTACAACAAATTTGGTGAATATAAAAGTGCAAAGGCTTTGTATGATGCATTGCGCGAGTTCTATGATGGTAATGATGAATTGGTCAAGGATAAAGCCGCCTAAGCTAAAAAAGAATTCAATTTTTTTGTTGGACACAAAAATGAGAGTCTCACTGATCTCACACACCATTTTTTGTCTGTTACAAGCACACTAAAGAAGAATGATGAGAAGCTCTCAAATAGTGAGCAAGTCATGAAGCTGCTAGATTCTCTTCACCACAATGGAGTCTACAAGTGAGGATGTTGAGGCAAGAGAGGGGATATCTGGATGGATATTATCAATAAGTTGAAGTCCTTTGAGTTAGACCTGAAACGACAAGAATACAATCAGGCAATGCTTCCATCCCAAGCTTACTCACAGAATGCTACTCTTTTTCATCTACCTCAGATTCATCAAAGCATGTGTCAGCTTATGGTGGTATGACTGGCACTTCCGACAAGACTACAGGCAATGGATCAACATCAAAATCGTCAAGTCTTCCATAGGTTTCTTCAGAAAGCATGGCATTATTTGGTCTCTTTGTACATAGTTATCAAGCTTTGGTGGCTGGTGAACTAATGGGAAGAAGAATGACTATAAAAGACATGTATTAGGTGGATCCTGATGATTTGGAGGAAGATGATCTTCAATGCCTATGGCTATGATCACTTTAAAGGCAAGAGAAAGAACAGGAAGGAAGAATTTTGGAAGCCAGAATACAAAGGTTGGATTTGATAAATCATAGCTGAGGTGCTTCAGCTGCAAACAGCTAGGGCATTTCAAGAGAGAATGTCCATCTCCTATCATGACTAAACCTGGAACGGGAGTTAACCGGGTTATCTCAGTTGAGGATAAGGAAGAAAAGAAGAAGAAGAAGGAAACAACTCTGCTAACTAACTTTGATTGGAGTGTTGAGTTAGCTGAAACTGAAGAGGAGATCAATCATACCCTGGTAGCTGAGATTACAGAGACAGTAAAGAATGAAGCAGAAAGGAAGTGGGAATGTGAAGAAAAAGGAAGTGTGAAGAATGGTTATTGAAAAGTTGTAAGAGAAGAAGAGTTGAAGGTGGAATCAAGGGTGTGTAATTGTGAGAAAGCCCTAGCTGCAGAAAGGAAGATAATGAAGATTCCATATGAGGTAGTTCAAGATATGTGTTCATCTGCTTGCAAACTTCATCTGTTTGGAATTTATAAAGTGAATAACATATTAAAAGAAAATGGTGGGGAACTAAAAAGGGTAAATAAAGAACTTAAAAAGAATGAAGCAAAATGTTTGTAAAATTAAATGAAGCTTTACAAGAAAATGATCATTTAAGAAATCTTTTTGAAAGAAACATGGAAGTAAATGCTTTGACAGAAAGGGTAGCATTAGCTGAAGTCGAGACCACTAAACTTAAAACAAAACTTAATAAATGGACTATTTCTGGAACGAAGCTAGAGGAACTCTATAGCAAACAAAAAGGAGCTAGAATCAAGACTGTTGAAGCTCTTGGAAGATTAACATTTTGTCTATTTTGTCTTTTTAACTTTTTTGTCATAGTATAGGGACTTAATTTGTAAATATATGTTCCTATGTTTATTGATAGTATAAATAGGATATTTTATGTATTGTGCAAGGTAGACATCTAAGACACCTTAGAAAAACAGTTAGAACAGAACGAACTACAACCCGTACACATTGTATCCTGTGCATTTGTTACCAATGAAATGTATGAATTTTTTTATGTAATTGCATGTGTTTGATTACTTTGTGTTTTAATGGATCATTGAGTTAAGATATCATCACAGATTTGATCCTTTTGAACCGATCAATTGGTATCAGAGCCTTCGGTTTAGTGATCAGAGCCTATCGGCATTTTTGAGCACTTTGAATCACTTGAAATCTATGTTTATTGCAATTTGATGAATTAATTATTGTTTTCAGTTGTGTTTCATCTATAGAAACATGATTTGAATCACAATTTTTTCAGATCTACGTAATTGATCAAATTTGTGTTCGAACTGTGTTCTTCATTTTCGGACTTCAATTCAATTAGCAAACAGATTTGTTGTTGTTGTTTGATCAATATGAAGATTGAAGAATGATAATCTATCTACTTACTACCTAATTGGAAGTTTTTAGATCAATTTAACAAGTTTTGAAGAATTTCATAAGATCTGCGTTTGTTGAAGTGGATGAATTAGGCACTTGAGTTGTGAAAAACTGCTGAAATTGACAAAGTGTTCAGATGTCTGACAACTGTTTAGGCGTTTTTGAACTGTTAAGGCGTTTTCAGTTTAGGCGTTTTACCACTATTGAGACGTTTTGTGACTGTTTCAGGCGCTTGGATATTCAGACTTATCAGTAAACACTTGGAAACTTTTAAAAAAAAAAAACTAAAATCCAAAAATATTTTCATTTCATAGTTTCTTTTTAAAATTTTAAAAACAACAAAAACCAGTTATTTTCATTAATTCAAAATACAAAATGGTTAAGTCTAAAGATTCTGAGAACAGGGTTCCCAAGCTCAAAAACAGAGCTGATTTCAAGAACTGGTCTCTTAGATTGAAGCATCATCTGAACTCTATTGACACTGACTTATGGAAGTCAATAGAGAAAGAATCACATATTCCAATTACATCCGATGGTCCTGATAGAGGATTTGTGTATACAAAAGACTCTCCATAATCGTATCCAGAGGATGGTCTACAAGGTGATGACTTAAGAAAGGTTAAGAATGACATCAAAGCTTACTTATTGATTTGCAAGGGGTTACCATTGGAAGTCTTGACTAGACTTGAAGGTTATCAAACTGGTTACACCATGTACAAAGCTTTGAAGATCATCTGCGAAGGTGGTAAAGAGATACAAGATCTCAAAAAGCAGAAAGTGAAGAAGCAATTGGAGTTATTTGAGCATCTTTCTGGTGAAACAATCAATCAGATGATGAACAGATTTATGCAATTAACTACTGAGATGTCAACTGTTGGTATCAAAAATGATCTCAAAGATATAAATTACAGACTTCTAAATGCTTTTCCATCTTCATAGAAACAGACAATCACTCTGTTAAAGCATACAGAAAAGTTTCCAATGGATCTAGATCTTTTGATTGCAAAAATTGAATCTATTGAAATTGATAAGAGCTCCAGAAACAATGATAGAGCTGCATCAATGTCTCAGTACAAGTATGTTGCATCTCCAGCTAACACAGTGGAGAATGCTTTTCTGGCAAAAGATGATAACTCAACAGAAGATGAGGGTAATTTGTTCGTTGGAGCTGATTTCTTTATAGATTCTTCTTACACAAGTGCCCTGTTTATACAACTCAACCTCAACCTC
Organism: Flaveria sonorensis; assembly: GCA_025506505.1. Taxonomy (NCBI): domain Eukaryota; kingdom Viridiplantae; phylum Streptophyta; class Magnoliopsida; order Asterales; family Asteraceae; genus Flaveria; species Flaveria sonorensis. The sequence continues at coordinate 21,195,336 of CM046432.1, read as the reverse complement.
AGTTTCGTCCTAAAACTCAAACTCCTAAACCTCAAACTAAGACTTCATCTTCTAACTCTGTTAAAACTAGCAAAGTTAAAGATGTTATTAATATCCTTTTACAGGATAATGAGTCAAAATCTGCTTTTACTGCTTTTATGGCATGTTTTCTAGCTTATCAGGGTAGTCGTCTAACCTAATTAGATCTTGTTTTGTAGGATTTGTTTGAGATGGATCCTGATGATATGGAAGAGATGGACTTGAATTGGGAGATGGTAATGATTGCTTATAGAACATAGAAACACTCATATGTTATCAAGAATTACAAGCCAAGTGCAAACAAAACTGTTGGCTTTGACAAATCAAAATCAAGGTGTTTCAACTGCAACAGTTATGGTTATTTCTTAAGAGAATGTAAAGCTCTCAGAAACCAAGGAGGAAATGGTCAAGCAAGGTCTAGCAGTCAAAGATACCAACAGCAGTCTCAGAAGACCTTTCAAAAGCTTTATCAAAGTCTTCCCATGTCAGAACTTAAAGATGAATTAAAATCATCTGAAAAGCCAAAGAAAACTCTTGTTATTAACATCAAAGATGGCTATGACTGAAGTCCTTATGCTAAACAATTCACATCTAATCTAACATCTAGTTTAGCTCTTGTTGCAGAAGCTCAAAATGAAGAATGGTCTGAAGAAAATGATCCAAAGGCTGATAGTGATTCAGAAAATGATGATGAAGATTATGATTGGAGTGACAAATCTGACCCAAAAGACGATTCAGAAGAAATTGCACTCATGGGAAAGTCTGAACAACCAAAGGTTGAGCATCCATCATCTGACTCTGAGACTTCATCTTCAAGTTATCCTAAAATTCCTGTTAAAGTCAGAGAGAAAATGTGCACAAAAGCATGTTTTGATCAAGTTGAGCGTTACAGAACATATTCATTTAAGATCTGTGACAAACTTAAACAAGAAAAAGTAATCCACAACAAACTAAAAAACGATCACAAAATCTCTGATGAAAAGATCCTATCTCTACAAACCTCATGGAACAAAACTCTAAAAGAACATGAACTTGTTAAAAAACAACTTAAGGAGATGACTAAACATAGCTCAAACTCATGTGAATCTAGCTAAAGTTAAAAGTTCTAAAACTATTGTAGAACAGCTGGTAAGTGACAAGAAAGACAAAAACAAAATAGGTCTAGGTTTTACACATGAACCAATGTCTGAATCTATCACAAACACTCTGCCAGGAAACTTTAACACACATGATCACTCACCTGAAAACAAAGCTAAGCTAAAAGCATTTCAAAACAAGAAAAAGAATTCTGAAAGTGATGAAGAGAAAACAAATGTTGAAATATTTGAGGAACAAGATTCTGAAAAGATTAAAAATGGTCATCCAGTGAAAGTTAAATCTTACGAACTACGACCAAAGAATAAGAAAATGTTTGTTCCCAAAGAGCATGTTGTTGAAGAAATCATTGTTAAGAATGACAAACAAAACTCAAAGAATAAAGAGAAAGCAAAACTAGTTGAAGTAACATCTAAAGATACATTTTCTTATGGATTAAACAATCCAGATTTCATCAAATGAAAGAAAGAACAAAAAGATAAAGAAAATGCAAAAGAGTCTTCTACTGAAGATGTTCAATCCTAATGCAAACAAAGATCACAAGATCAATAAATCAAAGAAGGAGAAGGAAAAATGCTAAATCTAACTCCCCTCAGAACAAAAATCAAAACAATCAAAATCAAAGAACAAATCAACTTAATAAGTTTAAACCAGTGAAATTTATGTCTGAAGGTACTTTTGATATGAACACAATTTTAGAAATCAAATCAAATTCAAAGAACAAATCTAACTCTGATCTGAAAATAGGTTCAAGTCCAAAGTCTTTCGCTATTAATAAAAGATTTGTATCTAAAGAATCTAGGAATGGTGTTAATGAAAAAAAGTTAAAACCCAAATATCAAAAGAACAAATTCTCAAATAAAAAAAACATATTAACTTTGTAACTCCTAAATAAAAACAAGGGTCAAATGTGGCTTCCACATCTAAAGTTAATCAATAGTTGTTTAAATTTCATCAAAGGTACTATGAAATATGCGATATGTACAATCATAAGACTGATGAATGTTTCTTTAACAGGTACTGTCACATTTGTGATATGAAAAACCATTCAATAGCTGATTGTTATTTCAACAAGTATTGTACAATTTATGAAGAAAGAAATCACAACACTGAGAATTGCTACTTCAGAAGGAACTCGCCAAGGAATGGATATGTAAATCCACAATTTAAAAGAAATCAAAGTGTTGGTTTTCAAAGATTGACAAAACAACCTTCCTTAGGCTTGAGATCCTTTCGAAGGATTAATTTTGAATATGATGATTCTTATGTTGTGAAAACAAAGAATTATAATCAAGGAAAATTCATTCCACGATCTGTGAGAATGAACAATGCAAAATTCGGTAATCAAACTTTTTCAAAAAATGTTTTTACTAATGGTTTTAATAACCTTGATGATGATCTTGAAAAATGCTATCATGCTTTGCAGATTAAACAAATAAAAGATAATAAAAAATTTGTTAAAAACAGAATTGGTAAATTTAAACAGCAAAAGAAGCCTGATGTGAATGCACTTCATTTTAAACAATTTAACATTGTTGAAAAATTTGGCAAGCCCAAGACCATCTCAGCTTGGGTTGATAACTCAACATAAATTTCTTTGAAATGCAGGTACGCCCAAGAAGACCTCTTAACACGTGGTACGTTTATAGTGGGTGTAGCCGGCATATGACAGGCAACCATGCCTTGCTTAAAGAATTTAAGTTAAAAGATAGTACTCATGTTGCATTCGTAGGTGATGCAGGTGGAAAAATAACAGAAGAAGGAACAGTGTCCAATGGGATTATCAGCTTTGATAAAGTCAACTACTGTTCATAGTTGAACTTTAATCTCTTAAGTGTTTCCCAAATTTGTGACGAATCTTACTCTGTTCTATTTAATGATTATTTTTGTTATATTTTGAAGCCAGGTTTTCAGATAAGAAAAAAATAGGTAGTTGTTAAAGCTGTTCGTGATTGAGATGTATACAAGTTAGATATGTCTCAAGTAGATCCATCTACAGAAACAACATGCTTAATTGCTCAAGCATCAAATGTCGAATGCTAGTTATGGCATAGACGTCTCGGGCATTCCAATTTCAAGAACATGAATAAGCTAGTAGTAGGAAATCATGTAGAAGGTCTTCCAACAAAGAAGTTTGCTACAACAGATCACTACTCAGCGTGTTTAAAAGGAAAGCAACACAGAGCGTCTTATAAGCCCAAGCTGATAAACTTAAATTCCAAGCCTCTCCAGATGTTGCACATTGACCTATTCGGACCAACAAATATGCAGAGTATTGGAAAGAAATCTTATTGTTTAGTTATCATTGATGACTTTACAAAATTTTCATGGGTTTTCTTTTTGCATGATAAATCTGAAACAGCTGAATTGTTAAAATAATTAATCATTAAAGTAGAAAATCAATTAGATCAAAAGGTGAAAATTATCAGAAGTGATAATGGAACTGAATTTAAAAATGCTAATGTTGACAGCTTTTGTGCAGAAAAAGGAATTGCTAGTCAGTTCAGTGCTCCTAGAACTCCACAACAAAATGGAGTTGCTGAAAGGAAAAATAGAACTTTGATTGAGGCTGCACGTTCCATGTTAGCAGATGTAAAGATTCCAATTACTTTCGAGGATGACGCCATATCCACTGCATGTTTTATACAAAATCAAACATTGCTTGTGAAAGATAAATAGAAAACTCCTTGTGAGTTGATGTTTGGCAGGAAACCTAATATAGATTTTCTTAAATCTTTTGGTTGTGCAGTTTTGATTTTAAACTCAAGTGACCAGCTAGGAAAATTTGATGCAAAATCTGATGAAGGATTTTTCGTTGGATATTCGTCGGTTTCAAAAGCTTTTAGAGTTTATAACACTAGGCCAAATGTTATCCTTGAAACTTTCAATGTTATTTCTTGAAAACGCTTTTCCATTAGTTGCAAATGGTCCAGCTTGGTTATTTGAAATTAGATTCTTTGTCAAACTCTTTTAATTCTAACTTGTTTGAATCTACAGGTGAGAAAAAGAAACAAGAAGGAGATCTCTGATCTTTCAATGATGATTCTAACTCTGATGATATGGATGATTCTAGCCCAGATTATCCATTCTTCTCTTTTGTTAAAGATCCTGTATTCAGTTCTGAATCTCATGATCAATCTAGCTATCAACAAGCACAAGAACATTCCATGTTTGAAAATACCAATGTTTCACAACCTATTCCTAATGATGGTCCTAAACTTATACAACCTGAGTCTGGAACTTCATCAGTTTCTGGTGATGCAGTTGTTACAGATAATCTTGATTACTTTATCAACTCACCAACTCAAGTTCCTATTTTTTTTAACAATTTCCCATCATTTTAGTCTTTCTTTTAAAACTTTTCAAATAATCTTATTTTGTTTGCAAGAAGCTTTTCCACTTTTAAGTTCTTTTCAGGTTCATTTTTGCAACATATCAAACACACACATGCTTGAATATTTAGCTTCAACATTTCATACAATGCACTCCCATACAATGCTTTACTAAGCTTCTACACATGATGAGGATATTCGGAACCTTCAAAACCTGGAGGTTGCTTGACATACACATCAATAGTGATTGGTCCATACAAGAAAGCACCTTTAACGTCCGTCTGATACACCTTAAATTGCATGTAGGATGCATAAGCCAGGAAGACACGAATTGATTCATGTCTTGCAACTGGAGCAAATACTTCATCATAATCTATTCCTTCTTCTTGGGTGTAACCTTGTGCAACGAGTCTTGCTTTGTTGCGAACAAAAATTCCCCGATCGTCTGACTTGTTTTGGAACAACCATTTTGTGCCTATGGCATTTTCTCCTTCAGGTAAATCCACAAGCTTCCACACTTCCAGTTTGCGAAATTGCAATAACTCTTTTTGCATTGCCTCAATCCAACTATTGTCCTTTAACGCTTCAATGATGTTTTTAGGAACGATTTGAGATAGAAAGCATGAGTATAAGTAGAGGTTTGCTTGTTCTAAATGACATCTTGTTGTTCTCTCATTCAATGGACCGATAATCTGTGATGTAGGATGGTTCTTGTGAATACGAGACATTGGAATCTCATTCCCTTGAACAATAACATCCAGCTTAGATTGGTTCAAGTTGGAAAGCTGATGCAATAAGTTCGAAGTATGTGGATTGAAATTAGGAACTTGAGTCGGTGAGTTGATAAAGTAATCAAGATTATTTGTAACAACTACATCACCAGAAACTGATGAAGTTCCAGACTCAGGTTGTACAAGTTTAGGACCATCATTAGGAATAGGTTGTGAAACATTGGTATTTTCAGACATGGAATGTTCTTGTGCTTGTTGATAGCTAGATTGATCATGAGATTCATAACTGAATACAGGATCTTTAACAAAAGAGAAGAATGGATAATCTGGGCTAGAATCATCCATATCATCATAGTCATAATCATCAGTGATAGATCCAAGATCTCCTTCTTGTTTCTTCTTCTCACCTGTAGATTCAAAAAAGTTAGAATTGAAAGAGTTTGACAAAGAATCTAAATCAAATAACCAAGCTGGACCATTTACAACTGATGGAAAAGAGTTTGCAAGAAATTTAACGTTGAAAGTTTCAAGGATAACATTTGTCCTAGAGTTATAAACTCTAAAAGCTTTTGAAACCGATAAATATCCAATGAAAAATCCTTCAGCAGATTTTGTATCAAATTTTCCTAGCTGGTCACTTGAGTTTAAAATCAAAACTGGACAACCAAAAGATTTAAGAAAATCTGTATTAGGTTTCCTGCTAAACATCAACTCATAAGGAGTTTTCTGTTTATCTTTCACAAGCAATGTTTGATTTTGTACAAAACATGCAGTGGATATGGCTTCATCCCTGAATGTAATTGGGATCTTTGCATCTACTAACATAGAACGTGCAACCTCAATCAAAGTTCTATTTTTCCTTTCAGCAACTCCATTTTGTTGTGGAGTTCTAGGAGCACTGAACTGACCAGCAATTCCTTTTTCTGCACAAAAGTTGTAAACATTAGCATTTTTAAATTCAGTTCCATTGTCACTTTTGATAATTTTCACCTTTTTATTTAATTGATTTTCTACTTTAATGATGAATTCTTTTAACAATTCAGTTGTTTCAGATTTAGCATGCAAAAAGAAAACCCATGAAAATCTTGTAAAGTCATCAATGATAACTAAACAATAAGATTTCTTTCTAATACTCTGCATATTAGTTGGTTCGAATAGGTCCGTGTACAACATCTGGAGAGGCTTGGAATTTGAATTTATCAGGTTGGGCTTATAAGATGCTCTGTGTTGCTTTCCTTTTAAACATGCTGAGCAGTGATATGTTGTAGCAAACTTCTTTGTTGGAAGACGTACTACATGATTTCCTGCTACAAGCTTGTTCATGTTCTTAAAACTGGAATGCCAGAGGCATCTATGCCATAACTGGCTTTCGACATTTGTAGCTTGAGCAATTAGCCATGTTGTTTCTGTAGATGGATCTACTTGAGACATATCCAACTTGTATACCTCTCGATCTCGAACAGCTTTAACAACTACCCATTCTTTGCTTATCTGAAAACCTGGATTCAAAATATAACAAAAAGAATCATCAAATAGAATAGAGTAAGATTTGTCACAAATTTAGGAAACACTTAAGAGATTAAAGTTCAACTATGAGTAATAGTTGACTTTATCAAAGCTAATAATCCCATTGGACATTGTACCTTCTCCTGTTATTTTTCCACCTGCATCACCTCTGAATGCAACATGAGTACCATCTTTTAACTTAAAATCTTGAAGCAAGGCATGGTTGTCTGTTATATGCCGGCTACACCCACTATCAACATACCACGTGTTAAGAGCTCTTCTTGGGTGTACCTGCATTTCAAAGAAATTTAAGTTGAGTTATCAACCCAAGACGATATGGTCTTGGGCTTGCCAAATTTATAAACAATGATAAATTGTTTAAAATGAAGTTTATTCACATCAGGTTTCTTTTGTTGTTTAAATTTACCAATTCCGTTTTTAACAAATTTTTTAGTATCTTTGCATTGTTTAATCCGTAAAGCATAATAGCGTTTTTCAAGATCATCATCAAGGTTATTAAATCCATTAGTAAAAACATTTTTTGAAAAAGTTTGATTACCAAATTTTGCATTGTTCATTCTCATAGATCGTAGAATGAATTTTCCTTGATTATAATTCTTTGTTTTCACAGCATAAGAATCATCATATTCAGATTTAATCCTTCGAAAGGATCTCAAGCCTAAGAAAGGTTGTTTTGTCAATCTTTGAAAACTAACACTTTGATTTCTTTAATATTGTGGATTTACATATCCATTCCTTGGCGAGTTCCATCTGAAGAAGCAATTCTCAGTGTTGTGATTTCTTTCATCATAAATGGTACAATACTTGTTGAAATAACAATCAGCTGTTGAATGGTTTTTCATATCACAAATATGACAGTACCTGTTAAAGAAACATTCATCAGTCTTATAATTATACATATCACATATTTCACAGTACCTTTGTTGAAATTTAAACAACTGTTGATTAACTTTAGATGTGGAAGCCACATTTGATCCTTGTTTTGATTTAGGAGTTATAAAGTTAATCTGTTGTTTTTGATTTGAGAATTTGTTCTTTTGATATTTGGGTTTTGACTTTTGTTCATGAACACCATTCCTAGATTCTTTAGATACAAATCTTTTGTTAACAACAGAAGACTTTGGACTTGAACCTGTTTTCAGATCAGAGTTAGATTTGTTCTTTGAATTTGATTTGATTTCTGGAATTGTGTTCATATCAAAAGTACCTGTAGACACAAATTTCACTTGTTTAAACTGATTAACTTGATTTGTTCTTTGATAATGATTGGTTTGCTCTACTTGCAAAATAAAATAAACTTCTAATTTTGTGAACTTAAAAGTTTAGGGGGAGTAAAAATTGTAAAAGAGAAAATCAATGGAAAATTTTCAAAGTGTGAAAAAGAAATAAAAAATAAAGTGCTTTGGATGAAAGGTTGAAGCTAAATATTCAAGCATGTGTGTGTTTGATATGTTGCAAAAATGAACCTGAAAAGAATTTAAAAGTGGAAAAGCTTCTTGCAAACAAAATGAGATTATTTGAAAAGTTTTAAAAGAAAGACTAAAATGACGGAAAATTGTTTGAAAAAATAAAATTTGATTCAAAGTTGATTTTGAAAATGTGATTGATTAGTGATTAATTTGAAAATTCATGTTCACAAACAAAAATTTTGAATTTCACATGATGTGTAGTTGAGGGTAATTAATGATTTTTTTGAGTGATGGTAAAAAATTTGACTAAGTGTCGAGATAATGCGCATAAACAGTGCAAATGCGCATAAACTGTGTTCATATGGATGATGTGAAAATTTCAAAGTGTTAGACTCATGGAAGGTTCTCATGCGTCTGAATAGTTTTGAAAAATCCAAATCAGGAGTATGATGAATTTCAGAAATTAGTACAAGTGTTGGGCGTTTTGCTCTAGTCCATGCGCCTAAACAGTTGTGATGTTCTGAAAATGTTCAAGTATTGGGCGTATCAAGATATGCTCATGCGCCTGAACAGAGACTTTCCAATGTGGTTAGACGTTTGAAAGTGATGATTTCTCCAAGTGTTAGGCGTTTCATCAATTCTCATGCGCCTGAACAGTGCCCATGTGCCTAAACAGTGCTCGAGCGTCTGAAAAGTGCTCATATGTCTCATCAAAATGTGCCTTTATAGTGCTCATACGCCTGAAAACACAGTGTGAAATGCGCCTTCACAGTGCTCATGCGCCTAAGGATATATTCTACAATTGTGTAGTTTTCATACACTCATTCACAAAACTCAAAACACTCTGATTCACTCACTCTAACACCCGATACACTCATTCTCTCAACTTTCGATTGTTAACAGTTAATCCTTGTGATTTATAGGTATAATCGATGATTCTAAACATCATGTTAATCATAAAACATGTTGATCTTAGAACATCTGATTTCATTACTTATTTTAACCTCTGATTGGGCGTTTGAACTCTATTCAGGCATTCGAACCCTAGTTATTGAGAAATTTGAAATCTGTGACTCGAAAGTGATGTGATAACTAAAATTGAACATCAATTGATGATTACAACATGTTTTCGAACTGTTTATGAGAATCAAATATCGTATTCATCAAAATATGTTCTTGACGATTCTATGTTCATGCGTTGGTTATGAACAAGAAATGAACAGTCAATTAATAAATTTTTCATCAAAATTGCATGTTAATCATCAAAATTCATCTATTAATCTGATTTTGAGAAGATTTTAATTGGTTTAGTGTATTTTAAATCATTTGAACCTTAATCTGAATATACTCTGTTCTTGATAGAGTATGTTTAACACTTAGAAAATTTTAAGTGTAACAGTTAGGTTTAATTTTTTTTTTTAAATGTGCTAAGTCTATTGAAATTCAATCAATGTTCAAGTTACATGGTGTATTACTAGATTTAATCATAAATTGAGTTAAATCAAAATTGTAACCAATGTACACTCTGTTCATATAATGGGATGTGGAAACACTTAGAAATTTTTTAAGTGGTTTTGGTTCAAAATTGATAATTCATAATATGATTAAAAGTTTTGAAATTCTAATGTGATTAACATTTTGTTCTATGTTTACAGATAGCAAATCTCAAGTTTTAGCCAAAGCATAACATAGCAGCTTATCTTAATGAAGATGTTCGTGAAGCTACTGGTTATGAAGTGATGATTAGATTTTTGTTGAGAACAAAATATGTATATGCCATGTGTTCATAGCCAGTCATATATCTTAATGAAGATATTCGTGAACCTATGGCTAAAATTGTTAGAGATGAAGAAGGAAGGAAAGTTGTTCAAGGTTTTATCACTAATGATCGAATGATTGAGGTTTCTGAGCAGTCAATCAGAGAAGCTTTAAGACTTGGTGATAATGATCCACAAGACTTTGTTGAACTTACTTTCAATGAGTGCAGAGAAACTTTTATAGCTATGGGTCATCCTGATCATTCTCCAAAGAAACAATTCTTTAGAGCAAGATTATATAATCATTGGAAACTCTTATGTTACATCTTTCAGCATGGTATGTCCAAAAGAAGTGCAGGATAGAATTCTTTTCCTGTTGATATTGCTTCTCCTATAGTAGCCATTGCAACTAATAGAAGATTTAATATGGCTAAATGGATTATGAATGGATTTATCTTCAATTTGGAGAAAGGAGCCAGGAATAAATACCTGAAGTATCCTAGATTTTTAAAACTGATTATCAATGAAGCAAATCCAGATTTTCAAGCCTATGGAGTTAATGGTGAAAGACTGATTCTAGAGCACATGACTGAAACAGTTTATAAAAGACTTGTTATGATTACTAGAGCTCAGAATGTACCAATGTTTGATTACATGAGAGCGATAGCAAGAGATGATGTAAGCATAAATGAAGATCATTTTCATTTAATTGATGACGAACCAATCGATCCTAATGATCTGATTGAAGAAGTTCCTCTAGGACTGTCTGAGAATGATAATAAAGAAAATGAAGATGATGATGAATCTGATGATGAAAAAAGTTCATCTTCAAGTAGTGATGATGATGATGATAATAATGGAGATGATGAAGTTGGTGAAGTTAATGAAGGTGTTAATGAAGATGATGACATTACTGAGGTGAATGAAGATTTTAATGTAGAGAATATTCAACAAAAGATGGAATTTGATTTTCCTATTGTTGATGTGTTGGAGCCCATTGAGCAAGACAATGTGATATCTAAGGAATCTTCTCTTGAGATTATTAATGAGATTATTAATGTCGGAACTAGTTTACCAAGTCATGTGATAGAAGAAGGTGAAAGTTCAAAACAAGATGACAAAGTTCATACTGAGGAAGTGAATAATAAGATGATAAGTGAATCTCTGAAAGAAGAGAATTCCCTCCAGCTTAAGATAATAGAGAAGCTGAGAGATGTGAATGAACAACTGAAAGCAGAATTACTGAAGAAAGACATGAAAATAACTGAGCTTGAAGAAGATCAAGAAACAAACTTAAAGAACTTTGAGGTTATGCTAAAAGATTATGATTTAATGGAAGAAAAATTCAAGAAGTTGAAAGAAGATCATGTTAAGTTGTAAGAAGAGTTTGAAAGTATGAAAGAAAACTCAAGTCCACAGTTCCAAGACCATATTGTTGTGTCTGAAGATCAACCAACTGAAGTTAAAAGATTTTCTGAGGCTGATAAAGGGAAATGAAAGATAAATGATCCTGATGTTCAAACATTGGATGAATCTTCTTCTAACCCTCCTTTGAAGATACAAAAGATTATGTCTGAAACTATAAGTGTAGATGATACTTCCATATAGGCAATTGAAGAAGTTGAGTTCAAGAGAAAATAAGAGCCTTAGGTGAATTGGATCCAGAATTTTCTGACGCCTGGTATGATGAAATTTTAGAGGATGAAGATATAGTTGAAGCTACATATTCTCCAACTGAAGCTACTGTAGAAGACATTCCATTAGATATTGATGACAGATTTAATTATCTGATCAAGAAAAAATGCAACCATGTATTTTTGGATGGTCTTACTGTCTCTCAGATAAATGAAGAATATGAAAAATGTATGATTGCAGAGTCTATAGCTCCGTTGGATCCAAATGAAATCGTTATTGAACATGGAGAATGGATACCGATGCAAGAAAGCATTAATATTGAAGAACTTTCAGCATCTGAATTACGCCATCCGGATCCAGAAAACATGACGACTATTGAGCTCAGACTATGGTTGCAATCAAGGAATTATACATGAAAAGGTTAAACAGATTGCAAGCTGAATCACTAAGAAATTTGGTGAGAAGCTTTCAAGAAACAGAAAAAGAAAACAATAAAATGATTGTTCTTGATATGGATAATCCTCAATACTTAGAAATTACAAAGAGATCTAGAATTCTGAAGCCTCATGAAATTAAAGAAATGGAATTAGTGAGACAGGGTCATAAAAGAAGAAAGGAATTGATGAGTATGTTTCCAGAAGCTGAGCAACAAGCCTATCAAGTTTCAGTTGATCAAAAACAACTATGGAACAAGGCTAGAACAGCAGGTGATTTGGTAAGAAATGTATTGTAAAAAGGTCAATCAATTTCTGAATTACTGAATGCAATGATTGTACCTGATAATAAAAAGAATGTTAAGATCGTTGCTTGGAAATACGATGAGATTTTTGATGCTTTTTTAATCAAATGAATAAGTGCTATTTGTGATGTGTATCATTTTTACTCAAGAAACATAGAATTACCTATTCAAGATCTCAAAGAGTTAAACAAATTACCTCTGATTAATCCAACAAAGTCTGCTCGAGGTGAAAAATTTGTGAAACTTCTAAATAGAGGTATTTCTAGAATGGATTCATTTCTCAAGACCCAATGTGATCAAGAGGACAAAGAATATTTGAAGATAATAAAAAGTAAAAGAATGTTAGCAGATCAACCAAAAGAAGAAGAGCAATTTCTAGATGCTTACAGTGATCAATATTTTGAAAAAGTCACAAATCCGAGCTTAAAGGTGATAGACGGAACTCAAACTTCTAAACCAATTTTGAGATGGTTTTATCAAGCGGACTCGTTCCATTTAAAGCTCGTTCGTAATTTGGATGACTGGGATGAAGATACGATTTCCTTATTTGGAGTTTTTGAACTCAAACTTTTACATCCAAGTTATATATCCTTCTTGTCCAATCAAAAATTTAAAAGAATTGGGTCTGAAGTTACCGATAAAGATAGGAAGTACTTTATGACGATTATCAAAGTGATGAATGCAACAATTTAGGGAATTTCTTTGAGAAAAGCTCTAGCTTTTGCTAATATCATGAAGAGGAACATAAATTCGATTGATTTTATGAGGATTTCGAGCAAAGGAGTATTGGAAGTGTACTCTCACTTTCATCCGGAACCTTTTGAATTTTATGCAAATGTAGACATTGCAGGTCTAACAAAAGAAACTTTGTTAGCAATGGACAAGATGGAAATTAAAACCAATGAGTCAAAGCCGAATCAAGCAATTCTAGCAAAGAAGTTCAAATCAGCAACTAAGAAAGCATTGAAAGAATTAGAGATTTACAAAGAAAAGCCAATGTTCAAGATAAAAGAAGAACCAGAAGAATTTATTGAATACTGAAGACAATGTAAATCTTAGGGGGAGTATTGTTGAAGCTCTTGGAAGATTAACATTTTGTCTATTTTGTCTTTTTAACTTTTTTGTCATAGTATAGGGACTTATTTTGTAAATATATGTTCCTTTGTTTCTTGATAGTATAAATATGATATTTTATGTATTGTGCAGGGTAGACATCTAAGACACCTTAGAAAAACAGGTAGAACAAAACGAACTATAACCCTTACACATTGTATCCTGTGCATTTGCTATCAATGAAATCTATGAATTTTTTTGATGTAATTGCATGTGTTTGATTACTTTGTGTTTGAATTGATCATTGCTTTACGATATCATCACAGATTCGATCCTTTTGAACTAATCAAAGACAGGGTTGGGTTTTGGTAAAACCACTCATGTTTACCCACCGTATAGCACCTTTTGCTATTCTTCAATGCCAACACCTCATCCTACAAATGATTTAATTAAAAAGGATACTAACAATCTATTTGCTGGTTTAGAAGGTGTCAATCATAAAGAGGTTTGGGAAGATTATGATTATGGAGGAAGTAGAGGTCTTGGCTGTAGTAGTTCTAGTTCTTCAGATTCCAAAAAGACTTTTGTAGAAAATTGTTCTAGTAGCATAGATTTTAGTTTGGATAGTTTGCATTCCAGTTGATCTCATTCTACAATGTCTGAATCAAATGAAATTGATGTTTTAAGCATTAATGAAAAAGTTGGTATTCTCAATAAAGATGATAAACATTCTTCAAAATCAAACTGTTTTGAAAAATTCATTTCTCTTCCTATTCCCACTTTCACTCCCATTCGGATCACTAATCCAAGTGAAACAACATCCTCACATGATTGTAAAATTTTAGAGATAAGAGAATTCACAAATCATGACAGATCATTTGACTCAGAAAACAAATCACAAGAAGTTCACTTCACTTACAGTGATTGTAACTCTCTTATGTCAGAGTGTGAGGAAGAGATTATTATGAATAACATTCTAATTCAAAAGGATAAAAGAAAAGGCCTAAAATCTTGTTGTTTTAACTATGGAGAAGATGATCAAATTGTCAAGCGTTGTCCAAAGGTTGTAAATAGAAATGTAGATAATCGTTCTTTAGGAAATATAATAAAAAAATTTGTCGATAGTTTCTTTTGTACAAATTCATCTTCTCCCAGAACCAAGCCTATTAAGGTTTGGGGTCCCCGTATCTAAATGATTTTCTTTAATTCATTTTCCAGGAACATTCGAGAAGGACTATCAACACCACGTGGCATGTAGATAGTGGATGTTCCAGGCATATGACCGGCTTGAAGGACCTTCTTACCAATTATCGAATAATCAATGGAGGATATGTTGCTTTTGCGGGTGATAAAAAGGGAGGTAAAATGATAGGTCAAGGTGAGGTATCCAATGGTTCTTTAACCTTGGAAAAGGTAAATTTCGTGCCTGAATTGGCATTCAATCTTCTGAGCGCGTCATAAATTTGTGACAAGAATATTCCTGTGATTTTTAAATCTAATCAATGTTTGTTTCTTAAGCCTAAATTTTTAGTTTCAGATGATTTGATAATCATGCTAGTTCCAAGGAAAAACAACACATATCTGCTTGATATGAACTCCAAAGAATCAACCTCCATCATGACGTGTCTTTTGTCAAAAGCTTTTTCCTGTGAGTCATTTCTCTAGCATAGACGTTTAGGCCATGTGAATTTTAAGAACATTAACAAACTGGTTAAAAATAATATTGTCAGAGGTTTACCTCAAAAAGACTTTTTAGTAATCGAAAAGTGTATATCTTGTGCTAAAGGTAAACAACACAAGAAATCACACAAGCCTAAATAAGAAAATTCTATTTCTAATCCTCTTGAGTTATTACATTGTGATCTGTTCGGTCCAATAAGTGTGAAAACTATTGCTAAGAAATCTTATTGTCTTGTTGTTACAAATAATTTTTCAAGATACTATTGGGTTCGTTTCGTAGCACATAAGGGGGGACAGCAGAGGTGTTACAGAAGCTGATTTTAACAATTAAGAATATCAACAACAAGAAAGTTTTAGCGATTCAAAATGACAAGGGGACAGAGTTTAGAAATCAAATCTTTGGTTCATTATGTGCAGGCAAAGGAATCCTCAGACATATCAGTGTAGCGCGAACTCCTCAACAGAACGGTGTTGCTGAAAGGAAGAATCGCACTCTTATTGAAGCAGCCCGGACTATGCTCATAGAATCTAAAATTCCTATTATTTTCTGGGTAGAAGTAGTCAAATGTGCCTCCTATGTTCTAAATAGAGTTCTAATTGTGAAAGACAAGATGAAGACTCCATATGAACTATTTCACAAGTGTAAGTCATTGATTTACTTCTTTTGTCCTTTCGGCTGCTCATGCACATTGTTAAATACTCAAGCTCAAAATTCTAAGTTGGAGCAGTGTCAGATGAATGTTACTTTGTCAGATACTCATCAACTCAAAAGGCTTATAGAGTATACAACAAACGGACCCGAATAGTGCAAGAATCTTTCTATGTTGATTGGCAAGAGTTGAATGTTTCCAACGTTGGTTCTGATCCAGATTGGTTCTATGATTAGAACACCGTTTTTAATTCATTCAATCTGCCATCCTTCCCTGATTATGACGTTCCTTCATAAAGTGGTCAACCTTTCATTCCCGTTCAACCACCACCTCAACAACAACCAGAACCACTACCTCAACCTGAACTACTACCTCACCTTTAACCAGAATTCCTATCTCAACATAAACCTGAACCTGAAAACCAAATCCCTTCAATACCATCACAAATTCCACAATGTCCTATTTCCAATCAACAGTCCTTCTTACCATCATCAACCTCACAACCATCTTCCCCACAACCCACTTCATCCAATTCCTTAACCCTCAACACTAACTATAAAACTCTAAAAGACCACCCACATGATTATGTCATTGGTTCAATACCAGATGGTGTCAGGACTGAAAGCCAATATGGGCTTATCAATGAATGTCTCCTTGCTTGATTTCTATCACAAATCATTCCCAAAAATGTCGCCATGGCTCTTCAAGATCCAAGCTGGGTTGAGTCAATGCAGTTTGAACTTCAACAATTCAAGAAACTAAAAGTGTGGCAAGTAGTTGATCTTCCTCCAAATAAGTATCCAATTGGTATAAAGTGGGTATTCAAGAACAAACAAAATGATCATGGAGTTTCGATTAGAAACAAATCAAGGCTGGTTGTTCAAGGCTTTGCTCAGAGGAGGGGACTGATTACACAGAGGTGTTTGCCCCTATAGCCCGGATTGAAGCCATTCGGATTTTCCATGCTCATGCTGCTCACAAAAACTTCATAGTTTTTCAGATGGACGTCAAATATGCCTTCCTGTATGGAGCTATGGATGAAGAGATCTATGTTTACCAACCACCGGGTTTAAAAGATCCAATTTTTTCTGAAAAAGTCTACAAACTGGATAAATCCTTGTATGGATTACATCAAGCTCCTAGAATCTGGTACGAAACCCTAACATAGTATCTCCTCTAAACAGGCTTCACTTGTGGAACTATAGACATGACTTTGTTTAAAAAGGAAGTTAATGGAGATGTGCTTATTGTTCAAGTATATGTCGACGACATCATCTTCGGCTCAACGAATGAGAAGTTGTGTAGAGAGTTTAAATAAGTGATGAAAGAGCGCTTTGAAATGAGTATGATGGGGGGAGATATGCTTCTTCTTCGGATTACAAGTATATCAAAAGCTAGATGGAATTCTCATTCATCAAGAGAAATACATTCTGGAAATTCTATTGAAGTACAACATGAATGATGCTTCTCCCGAGCTTACTCCTTTTTCTGTACAAACATGCTTAACCCCTGATGATAATGGAAAGCCAGTTGATGTTCATCAATATCATTCTACGATATTATCCCTAATGTATCTCATAGCAATTCGTCCAGATATTACATTTGCTGTGTGTTACTATGCTCAATATCAAGCCAATCCTAAAGAATCCCATGAGAAAGCTGTTAAACGTATCTTCCGCTACTTAAAAGGATCTCCCCGTTTGGGTCTCTGGTTCCTGAAGGGAGGAAACTTTGATCTTCAAGCGTACTCTAACAGTGATTTTGGTGGTTGTAAGCTTGATAGAAAGTTAGTTACAGGCGGATGCCAATATCTCAGGGATTGGCTGGTTTCATGGCAAAGCAAGAAGCAGAAGACAGTTTCTCTGTCAACAAGGGAGGCTAAGTATATTGCTGCTTCAAGTTGTTGCTCTCAAGTGCTATGGATTCAACATCAAATGATGGATTACGGGATTAATTTTCCTCACACGCCGCTCTTCTGCGATAATGAAGCGGCCGTTGGAATTGCCAAAAATCCAATTCATCATACTCGCACCAAGCACATTGAAACTAAAATTCATGCAATCCGAGAAGCACAAGAAAAGGGTTTTATTGACATTATTCCCATTGACACCAAAAGTCAAAAGGCCGATCTTTTCACAAAAACCATTGATAAACCTCGTTTTTATGAATTGTTCAACATGTTGGGTCTAATTTCTTTTTAAGGGAAAATTCTGGATACAATCTGTAACTATTTCATAAGTATTCTAATTTTAATTATTCTTAAAAAAATCTATTCTTTATAATTGGCGTGATAAGAAGTTTCACCACCCATACTTTCCCGAAGTGTTTCTCCGTTTACAAGAAAAAAATTTTTGTTGCACTTTAATAGAAATTTCGAGGGAGAATAGACTTGGGCCATTTATATTTCTCTTCTATTGCCATTATTCTATATATAATCTTATCTTTATTTGGTGTAGGATTTAGGAAGCTTGGATAGTGTCTGAAGGAGGTCAGAGGTGTTGTGTTGGGATATGTTGGTAGGCCCGGTGGCCTAAACCGAAGTAGATGGTGACTGTGTGATGTAACTAAAGATCAATCTCAGTGATAAGGATTATTCCATGTCATCTCAACTTGCACAAAGTTACAAATTTTGTCAAAATCTGTGTTGAGAGTGGCTGATTTCTGTGTTTGATCTTGTATTACCAAATTTTCCTCATCCTTTAGCCTTGAATAAATTGCATGTCCAACTCCTCTGCTATGCGTAAGCATTGACCTGGAGAGATGATCTTCTTTGGTATACGTGAGTATAGACCTGAAGCTCTCATCAACACGCAAATGATGATCTTCTCTGTTATACGTGAGTATAGACCTGAAGTTATCATCATTTTGCTTAAATGATTATCTTCTCTGCTATACGTGAGTATAGACCTGGAGCTCTGATCATCCACCCTTCATCCATCCTTATGTATATCATATGATCTACTTTGCGTCCATTCCAGAAAATTTCAAGCAGAATCAATGATTAAACTCTATAAACCATGATGACGAGTTGAGTTCTTTGCCGAATGACTGTGGGAAGCAAGTTTCTTGAGCATTCTTAATCGAACCCAAAACATGATAAAATTGTGTTACAAGTATTTGTTGAAAAGAATACGGCATGGGTTTGAATGGATAAGCATATTGGCAATCCCGTCAATCCTTGACTCTCTAGAGGATTTCTTGCAAAAGCGTGTCCGATATCCTTGCCACTGTGCTTTATTTTTTCAAATTTTTTTTGTTAAGTCTCGTGGGTTGAGAAGTCTTTATTTTACATAAAAAAAATAGTTATTGCGAAATTGTTATTTCGCTATGCTAAGCTATTGTTTCGCTATGCAAAAGTACAATTTCGCTAACCTGGTACTGCAAGCGAAACTATAGTTTCGTTAGCTGTGCAAAACTGTTGCTTCTCCATGCGAAACTATAGTTTCGGCACATGCGAAACTATAGTTTCGGCACATGCGAAACTATAGTTTCGGCACATGCGAAACGGTGATGTATAAATACCAGTTTCGTCATTTGTTTCGCCATCTGCGAAATTCCCCCTTTTATTTGAAAAACGAACCTCCTTTTAGCTAGGGGTTCAAAATCGATTTTGAAGTGTTTTTGTGCAAAACTAACCAGTAAATCTCGTTTCTGAACAAGTTTCGAACCTTCGGATGTGTTTTGTTTGCGTTTTTAAGCAAAAATTGTTTCGGCGACTTTTGGGTTTCGCACATTCAATGTGCGAAACTATGGTGTCTTGGTGCGAAATTGAACGAAAGTTCACTGATCTGTTCGAAACTATGTAGTCATGCTGCCCATGTGCATTGAATAGTTTCGCCCGGATCTTGCGAATCTATAGTTTTGGAGTCCATGCGAACTATAGTTCCGAATGCAAAACTACAGTTTCTTTTTACAAAACTATACTTTCCTGCTGCGAAACTATAGTTTCTCACTCCAAGAGAATCTATTGAGTCTTGGCTGCGAAACTATAGTTTCTCACGTGTACTTCTTCAGTTTCGTTGGTACTTGCAAATCTATATTCTTCTGTGCGAAACAATAGTTTCTTCTTGTGAAATTATATGCGAAACTAATTAAAAAGAAATTATATTATTAATTAATTTATTTATTTTATGATAATAATAAATAGTAAATAGATAAAATCAATTAAAATTATAGAATTTTAAATGTTTTGTAATCTATTGTGATCTAACGAATTCTCGGGTTCACCTGCACCCACTATGGGGAGTTTGAAGTTTGATCCCAGATCAAACGTGGTGGCGTACCTAAACGATAGAGATCCAAAGTTTGTTGGCTATAGAGATTCCATTGATTGGCTGAAGAGATCTCCTATCTACTATGCCATTTCTCACTCTCCCATTATAGATGAGAAACAGATCAGGGAATTCTGGAGAATGGCTGAGTATGATGCCAAGCAGAAGTTTATCAAAGCGTCGATTCAGGGAGAGCTATTTGAGATCTCAACAGAGACAGTGGCCAAGGCCCTGCGTCTGGAGGATGACATGGGGGAGAGTGTAGAGAGGACTGATTATGAGGTGATTAGAGCTTTTAAGGAGATTGGTTATGAGGGAACCAACTTTGAGAAGCGAAAGAAGATCAAGAAGTCATTTCTCTCGAAGGAGTGGAGGTTTGTAGCTCACGTCTTCGTTAGCTGTTTGGATCATAAGAAGGGAGGATCAGACGGGCTAAATCTAAATGGTCCACATCTATGATTATGTTTTGTAAAGGTGAAAAGGAAAACATAGCCCAGATCATTGATGACTACCTGTTAGAGAACATCATGGCTCTAAAAAAGGATAAGTGGTTGCTCTATCAAAGATTCATTCAGATCATTCTAGATTATCTAAAGCCAAACTTACCTAAGCTCGAAGATGAACTGAGATTGACACCAGTGAACCCGAGGATCTTTGCTAGCTGTGTTGCTTCCAGGCATGAATTTTCAGGAAAGATCACATATCTACTAGAGAGCATGTACACAGAAGAAAGGTGGAACTATATCAAGACTTTGATCCCTCTTGAGGAAAGAAGAGCAACAGAGACCAGGGGATATATTAAGGAGATTAGAAAGAGAAAGAAGTACATGAAGGAGACTAATTTGACCTTCAAAGAGCAATTGGATGAGATTGAGGAGCAACTACAAAAGAAGAGAAAGAAGAAGAGTGCTGAGAAAACAATTAGAGCTGATTCCCTGATATGGGAAAAGAGGAGTAAGAGCAAGCAGCCAGTCATTCCTGAGACTAGACGTGCAGGAGAAGCTGAGAGGGCAAGGAGGGATGTCAGATCAGAGTTTGATGAGGATGTGATTAGGAATGTCAATACATCTTTATCAAATGACCTAAGCATGATAAAGACCAAGCTAATAAACTCAGAGAAGAGGGAGAAAATAAGGGATTCAGAGAATGATGAGATGAAGAAAGTTATATTAAGCCAGCAGGATTTGATAAGAAGGCTGTTGGAGAGGTAAGTGATCTAAGGAGGACTGCTAGTGCTGCCAATGTACTTAGTGCTGAACAAATTAGGGAAATGACTGACACATCCAAGTTCCCTTTCACTCATAAGACCCCAGGAGCAGGTATGAGTGGTGCAGGAGGATCGAGAGTTGGAGGTAGTGTTGGTGGAATCTCTAGAGCTGGTGAAAGTGATGTAGGTGGTGATGAAGCTGATGTTAGAGGTGAAGCTGGTAGTAGTGGTGTTGGGTTTGAAGTTGGTGCAGGTAGTAGAGAAGGAGTTACAGAAGGAGAGGATGCTGATCAAGTGATTGAGGCCGAATTCATTGATTTGGGGTTTGATTTGGACATCGATCTTACTGGAAATGAGGTAATTAGGAAGGAGAGTCAAGGAGGTGACAAAGGGAATGTTGAGATTAACTTAATAGATGAGCAGGAAGAGGTGGAAGGGCAGTTGGTGGACTATGATTCTGAGCCAGAATTTTACGTAGTTGATGAGAGGCCAATGACTTATGTGCCTTAGAGGAGTTCAATGGAAGGAGATGTGGTTGAGTTGAGCAAGGAGGATTGGTTTACTAAGAAGATTTTGAACATTAAAGAACCGGGGAAGAAGGAGTCAGATAAGAAGATTTTGAGTTGGAAGTACAACTCAAAACTAAAGATGTTTATGATTAAAAGACGTGGAGGGGGAATCTCTTATTTGCATAAAAGGAAGGCGTTTAAGACCCTTCCTAAGTGGGATTTGAGGAGGTTGGCAGAGATTCCCCTCCTAGATTTATCTTTGAGTGAACGTGTCACTTTGTTGGAGAATGAGATCCACCAGGGCATAAAAGACAATTTTGAAGCTTTTGGATATATAATGCCAGAGAGGAGATGATTAAAGAAGGATCTAGATTAGGCGACCAGGAAAGGAAAGATTGTTTTGAAGCTAAACTCACCAATGACCATCAACAGAGTAAGGATACCTGATCAACAACCTTCTAGACTGTAGAATTTCAAGAAGTGGTTGTATGATAACCAAACAGGTGAAGCAGTGGTGAGGGTGAAGGATGGAAATGAAATAAGGTTGTTTGATCCTATGGAGATCTTCTTATTAAGTGATGATGATCTGATGGTGTTATGTGAGAATCAGATTAAGGCCGAAGCAGGAGAAGAGACTAAAACTGAGGCCAGCTTGTTTGATAGGGATGCAAACAATGCTCGAGGTATGAGATCAGAGATTAAGCAACTTTCAAAGAGCATGCAAGAACATGAAGATATAGAGGCAAAAGTTAGAGTATTGGCAAGAATGATAGAGAAAGCAAAGGCTGGAGCTGATTCTGAAGACTCGGTTGGTGAATACCCCCTTAGAGGGAGTATTGATGATCAAGTATAGGGTGGTATTCACCTTGCCATTTGTTTTTTTTGTTTAGTTATAGTTTATGATAGCTTAGATATTATTGCAGTAGGATCTAGTTTACTTTTGTCTTCTTTTGTATTCTGTGGCATGCGAAACTACAATATCGCCCAGTAGTTTCTCATGCCATGGTGCATACAGTTTCGCAGTATGCAAAACTAGGTCCTATATATATATGTATCTTTGTTATTCATTATGTAACTCTTGGAACTTTATTGATATTACAGATTTGAGTTCATTGATTGTTGGTATATTGCTAGGAGCTTATATTTCTTACATTTGAGAATTATTCTTCATGTTCTTCACAAATCATCCTACAAATGAGTATTATGTTTGATTTGGATTCATATTCTCTCATTACTTGGTCCACAAGCTATTAGACTTAATGATATCTTGTGGATTTCAGTGTTAAATCTTCATCAATAGCATATTCTAATGATCATCTGCATCAACCTACATGTTGGGATATCAATTGTGCTAATTCTTCAGCAGTGGTAGGTAAACTAGTACCTCTAGCACCAGCGGTATTTCGCGTGTCAAGTGCCATTGATTTACTTCTGTTATGGATCAAACAAAAGAGAATAAACGACATACATAAAATAATATCAAAATGCATAATAAAAAGACATATACCATCACTACATTTCGATGATCACAACATTCATTAAAATCATCATATTGATTTAATGAGAGCGAGATAATCAGTATAGAATACATGTCAAGAAACAACACAAAATAGATGTTACAGTAGCATTAACATCATTACAAAATAGTTGTTTCAATATTCCAAATACCAATATATCAAAAGATCAAACAAATCTAATGAGAGAATCATGCCATCACATAGGCACGCACCACCATGGAAGCTATCATCATCCAAACCATCGCCAATTCTAACGCTGCCTCCACACGCTTCTTATTAACTATCACCTACTCATGTGCTGCCACCAATCCAGCCTCTACACCCACCACCTTCAGCTCTGCCATCTCTAGCTTCTTCTTCGTCTCTGCCAATCCTGACTCCAAAACACAAATCCTAAAACGCAACTGGTTCAGGACGTCATTCTCAATCACATTGTCTTCCTCAAATGTCATCATCCTCCCATCCATAGCCTGCAACATCTCACTCATCACTCCCACCTTACCTTATAAGGATGAAATCTGGTGCTCATAGTGAATGCATCTGGTAGTCAGAATAACTAAGGTGTGATCAGCAGTCTCATCAATCAATGGTAGGTCTCGACGGGCTGAGGACAACTCACCAACCTCAAATGTAGAGGGAACACCCCCCTCATCAGCCCACTCCTGCAAATGCTCGGACAACCAGTCCCACTGTCTGTCTCGCACCATCGCCATTTTGGGCTCAGTCTCCTCCGGTTTCTCACTGGTAGTCTCGTTAGTAACCATATTCAACACCCTCTTCTTCTTCCTCGAGTAAACAAAGCGAATCTCAGGAACATGATCAAGAATGCCAGGAATAGGCTCATCACTTGCAGGAGGACTCTCTTCATTAGATTCCTAAATCCAGCCATTCTCGTACTTGGATGTCGGCTCCTATCTCGGTGCAAACGGGTAGTGATAAATCTCCAAGGGTGTGATACGGGGAAGAGAAAACATAGGATCCTCGTAATCACTATCAGATTCATGGATCAGAATGAACTGGGTCTGAGAAGGCATCTATAACTGTAACACTCGGAAATTTCAAAAAAAGAAAAGAAAAGTAAAAGGATCAAACGGGATTTTATTTCAAAAAGCAAGGGTTAAAAGTGTGAAAGGGCCAAACCAGCCCATAATGGGATTTAAAAAGAAATATGGCCGCCCATACTTCCTATCATATGCTTGAAACTTTTGGATAGAGAGAGAGAGAAGCTCCCATCCGGTTCTAGAGTGAGAAAGTGGAAAGTTCTTGAAGAAGGTAAGATTTTAAGGTGTTTTCTTCTCGGTTTCAGATGGGTTTAAGCTTCTGGACCAATTTCTATGTGTTTCTATGTGATTAGTTTCTTGTTTTTGTGTGTTTAGGTGCTAGAACTCCAGGTTGCTCTCGGGTTTGTTGTGGTTCACTCGAAAGCTGGTTAAGGTGAGTTCTAGATCCCATCATTTACATGTTTTCTACTTGTTTGGGGCTAGATATGTATATTAAACTATAGTTTCATAAAGCAAACTATGTTTTTCCAGAAAAAATATGGTTCTTTTCAAGAGATGAATGTTTTTAATAGATTCTATGATGTTGAATGGTTGTTTGTTATGTTTTAAGTGTGTAACTGGTAGATCTATGTTAATAATATGCTTAAGATGATGTATGGGACTAGAAACTGCATAAGTTGGATCGTAAGTGTTCAACATGCTGTCCGCTGTTGGCTTTGAATGTCCGCTATGGACACTTAGAAGGATTATTCATATTGTCCGCTATGGACACTAACTATCCGCTGTGGACACTTGAACATTGTTAGAATGTCGCTGTGAACATGATAGGATCAAAATGGATCGATCTGTGATGATATTATTATACAATTCAATTAAACAAACACAAGTAATCAATTCAATGCAAACAAATCAGAAAAATTCATAGTTTTTCATTGATAGTAAGTATAGAAAGTACAAGTGCAAGAAAACAGTTACAAGTCGTTCTAACTGATTCTCAGGTTCTAAGTTCTTCTAATGTCTACTACTTTAAACAAACTATGCTATTTATACTATCAAAGAAAACAATGTAAGGAACATATATTTACAAATAAGTCCCTAAACTATGACAAAACTATACAAAGACTAATAAAGACTAAATGTTAATCTTCGAGAGGCATCTACAATACTCCCCCTAAGATTGACATTGTCTTCAGTCTTCAAAATCATCAATCTTCAGTCTTCAAATCTTTATCTTGAATCTTGATCTTCTGTCTTCAATCTTCATCCTTTATATTTATATATCAAAGAAATCTTCAGGCTCTTCTTTAATTTTGAAAAATGGCTTCTCTTTATACATTTCTTGTTATCTTAAGGCATTAGCAATAGCAGACTTGAACTTGCTTGCCTAAATTCCTTGCTCCAGCTTTGCTTCATTTGTCTTGATCTCAATTGTATTCATCACTTCTAATGTTTCTTTTGATAGACCTGCAATATCAATGTTAGCATAAAATTCAATTGGGTTTCGATATTGTTTTGAATGGATTTTCAACACTCCTTTGCTTGAGATCCTCAAGAATTCAAACTCCTTTATATCTTTCTTCACAATGTTAGCATAAACAAGAGCTTTTCTCAAAGAAATTCTTTCCATTGCAGCGTTCATGACTTTGATGATAGACAGGAATTACTTTTTATCATTTTCAGCAACGTCAGGAATAACTCTTTCAAACTTTTGTATGGACAAAAATGATATGTAGCTGGGATGTAAGAGTTTTAATTCAAATACTCCAAACAATGAAATCATATCTCGATCCCAATCATCCAGATCTCGAACTAATTTCAACTCAAATGTATCAGCATTTTAAAACCATCTCAAAATTGGTTTAGACTGTTGAGTGCCATCAATCACTTTTATGCCTGGATTCGTAACCTTCTCAAAATATTGATCGCTGAAAGCATCTAAAAATTTTCTTCTCCAATATCTTTGTCATCACCTTTCCTTTTCTTCTTCAATGATTGAAAATATTTCTTATCTTTTTGATCACATCTTGTTTGTAAAAATGAACTCATTCGGCTTATCCCTCTGTTCAATAATTGGACAAAAATTTCTCCTCGACTCACTCTTGTCAGATTGATTAATGGTAGTTTATTTAACTCCTTCAAATCTTGAAATGGAAGCTTAATAATACTTGAGAAAAAATGATATACATCACAAATAGTATTAACTCTTTTAATCAAGAACACATCAAACAATTAGTAATTTTTCCATGCAACAATTTTTGCTTCTTTTGTTGTGTCAGGAACAATCATTGCATTAATTAATTCGGAAATTGATTGTCCTTTTTGTAACATGTGGCGCACAAAAACACCTGTTGTTCGAGCTTTATTCCATAATTGTTTATGTTCCATTGAAACTTGATATCCTTAACTTTTAATTTCAGGAAACATTTTCATCAGCTCTTTCCTTTTCACATGCACGTTACTTTTCACTGCCATTGATTTAATTTCTTGAGGTTCAAAATCCTCGTTCTCTTTGTTATTTATAAGTATTGTGGATTGTCTATATCAAGCACAACCATTTTGTTCGTTTGCTTCTCTGTCTCTTGAAAACTTCTTTCTAAGTTCCTTAAAGATTCGGCTTGTAATCTATTGAGCTTCTTCCATGGATAATTTCTTGATTGCAACCACATTTTCAAAGCAGGTATAGACATATCATTAGGGTTTGGATGGTGCAATTCAAAAGTTGGAATATCATCAATATTAATGCTTTCTTGAAGAGGATTCAATTCTCCATGTTCTACAACAATCTTATCAGGATCAATTGGAGCAACGGATTCAGCAGTAATACATTTTTCAAATTCTTCATTAATTTGAGATACGGTTAAACAGTCAAGAAAAACTCGATTGTACTTCATTTTAATCAAATAATTGTATCTGTCTTCAATATCTATAGGAGCATCTTCTTGTCTTGTTTTAGTTTGATACTCTTCTGCTTCTTTAATTTCACTTTCTTCTGCAACCTTTTTAACTTTAGATGATGATTCAGGTAAGACTGAAACATCTATATCTTCAAGTTTTCTTTTCCCTTTATCCACTTCGGAAATCTTTTCAACATCAATTGGAACAACTTCAAAAATAATCATAACTTCAGAAGATGGAGATTTTATACTTTCTTTCATTTCCTCAAATTCTTTTTTCAAAGCTTCATAATTTTATTTTAACACATTGAAGTTTTCTTCCATTGAATCATAATCCTTGAGCATCACTTCAAAATTTTGAAAGTTAGTCACTTATCTTTTTCCAACTCATCAATTAATTTATCTTTCTTTTGAATTTCATCTTTTAATATTTCATTTTCAACTTTCAAATCTTCAATAATCTTTGCTTGTTTAGCATTCTCCTCTTTCAAATCCTTGATCATTTTTTTAGTCACATCATCATCATCTTGTACATTTCCTTCAACACCTCTTTCTATCATCTCTATCACTTCTTCAACAGTAAGTTCATCAGCATTATCACCTTCAACTTGTTCAGTTTCTTGAACAACATCTTCAGTTTGACTAACATCATGCATTTGTTCAATCTCATCACCATCATTGTTATCATCATTATTATTATCATCATCATCAGCACTTGAACTTCCACTTTCACTGGAGTCATCTTCATCATTGTCATTATTGGATTCATAAGGTTCTTGTGGAACTTCTTCAATAAGATCATTTGGGTCTACAGGTTCATCCTTAATGAGATGAAAATGATCCTCATTGATATTCACATCATCTTCAGCAACTGCTCTCATATAGTCAAATAATGGAATGTTTATAGCACCAGTTACCATTGCCAACTTCTTATAAGTCATCTCATTCATTTGTTCCAAGACCATCACTTCTCCATTGACTCCGTATGCTTGGAAATCAGGATTCTCAACATTAATGATCATCTTTAAGAATCTTGGATACATCAGATATTTGTTTCGTATGCCCTTCTCCAAGTTGAATATAAAACCATTCATTATCCACTTAGCCATCTTGAATCGTCGATTGGTGGCTATGTAACACCCGGAAAATTTTAAAAGACGAGAAAGAAAGAATAAAAGTGAAGAAAAGAAGAAAATGTAATAAAACCCAAATAGAGGGGTTAAAAGTGTGCAAAGTACAAAATATAATATAATTTTGTACAAAAGCAACATGGCCGCCCATGCCATGTTACTTTTCACCTTTTTGCAGTCGGTTTTTAGAGAGAGAAAGCAGAAAGCTCTTGGGTTTTTGAAGAAAGAAGAAGAAGAAACCGAATTCAAGGTAAGAATTCTTGGTTTTTAAGTTGTACTTGGCCGGCCTATGCCTCGGTTGTATGCTTATGTGTTTGTTTGTGTGTTCGAGTTGTGTGATGTGGTGGGTTTTAGGTGTTTGAACTCATTTGCAAAAGGGTTTGAAGAAGTCATACCCGAAGGTTGTCAAAGGTGAGTTCTAGAACCCCCTTTTTACATGTTTTAACTGATTTTGGGGCTTGAAATGCAGGTATGTATGTTTTTACGAAAATGGGTTTTGTACCCGTATGAATGTGTATGTGTGAATGTGGGTGGGTTATGATTTTGGGTGATTTATGATGTTTTGATGGTGCCATGTTCATGTTATGATGCTTAGAACATGATGAATTGATGATTTAGGACTGATTATGATGTTATTAATATGTGTTGGTTGCCCATGCGCCTGAATTTGGCCCATGCGCCTAACGGCTGAATTTGCCTAAGTGTCCCCTATGCGCCCAAAACCCATGCACCCGAATAGTATCCATGCGCCTAGAATAGGCTGAATTTGGCTAAGTGTCCATGCGCCTAAAACTCATGCGCCTCAATAGTGCCCATGCGCCTGAAAGTTCCCCATGCGCCTAAGTGTTCCCATGAGCCTGAAGGGCCATGCGCCTGCATAGTGTTCATGCGCCTATGCCTTAGAATATTTTTTGAAATTTTGGGGAAAATGTAAAGTGTAGGCTTTGACTTGGGAGGTTCCCGGGGGTGATGTAAGTTGACTTATGATGTCATATGTGATGTGATGATGCTATGTATGGTATGGTTATGTTTATGTTATGTTCCTTGTTATGTATGTTTATTTTCCGTGGCTTTACGTGGTATGATTATGAAAGTAAATGGAAAGTATTATGTAACGTATAGCGAAAGATAATGAAAAAGGGAACGTAAGGAATGAGTGAATGCATGCATTAATGAATGAAGTAGTGAAAGTCTTGCAAGCAATGTATGGAGGTTCACACCCAATGAAGGGTGTTAGCTCAACTGTGTGTGGGTTAGCTACCCCGGAAGGATGCACACTGGGGTCTAATCTTTGTGATTGACCATATGTATGGGACCCTTGCCGCTTGCCCTAGGTACTGGAGTCAGCTTCGTGCACAATGTTCGAGGTCTATGATAGACCTCAGGCCCAGTAACCAGCTTCATGCACAATGTTCGGGGTATAGCACATGGCATTGGTCCGGAATGAAAAATGAATGATAATGATGAGTGTACTTGCCCCAGGCCCATGAGTCAGCTTAGTGCACAATGTTCGGGGTACAGTACATGTCATCGGAAGTTAACAATTGTACGTATAGCATGGTAAGGAAGATAACGAATGATTAAGATGACATACGATGATGAATGAACGGAAATCAACGAATGACGATGAAAGATAATAATAAATTATTATCTATGTGTACGTATGATGCATGAACACATGTGAAAGTAAAGAAAGAATGGTTTTAAACGAAAGAAAAGTATTTTAATTTATAAAACTAGAACTCACTCAGCAACGCTGACTTTTATGTGTTTCCAGTTTTATGGCATCCGTTGTTTAAATTTTAATGTTTTTGTGATGTAATGAAACGAGTGATATTTTGTAATAGTTAACTACAATGTATTATTTTGCAAAAGCAATTATAATGAAATGGTTTGTTTAAAAGAATTACACTGCAATATTTTAGTAAAGTTAATGTATGTTTTATGCTTTATGTGCAATGATTGACCAGTTGTAAGCGTTCTGGGAACGGGGTCTTACAAGTTGGTATCAGAGCCAAAGTTTAAGTGAAACGGGTTAAAATTATCAAAAGAAACCTAAACTTAAACTGAGAATGGGACAAAGGGAAGGGATGCCAGTCTGAGTAGCTACGTGTCATCAGGTATTTTTTTGATGTTAACCGGTATTATGTGCGCATGTTATGTGGTGTATGTGCTTCTTAGTAGATTTAGATACTAATGTAGTCAGGATAGGAAATCCTTGGGGTATGAAGAGTAAAGTAAGTCGCTAATCACAACTAGCCACTGTAATTAGGGACTTACTATACTTGACATAAACTGAGCTATTACCTTGAATGACTGTGTTAGTGTTTGAATCTTATAGCGTGTTAGAGGATGGCCGGTGGTAGATCTTCAATGGCTTATAGAGGTGGAGGTCGTGGTGGATGTGGTGCTGGACCGCAGGTCACGAGAGGAAGGCCTAGGGCTGAAGAGGTGGCTCATGAAGAGCCCGAGACCCCTCACCCAGAGGGCGGTGACGAGAGTGCTAACTTAAGGGCCTCGATGAAGGAGGCTATTGTAGAGGAGGTTCATCAGGTCATGCATACGAT
Organism: Flaveria sonorensis; assembly: GCA_025506505.1. Taxonomy (NCBI): domain Eukaryota; kingdom Viridiplantae; phylum Streptophyta; class Magnoliopsida; order Asterales; family Asteraceae; genus Flaveria; species Flaveria sonorensis. The sequence goes on along the minus strand of CM046432.1, from coordinate 21,164,614 downwards.
CTTACCGTCTGTGGTGACCAAAGTGATAAAGGCTGTGAGAGAAGGGGAAAGGAAAGAGAGGAATAGGTCCTCCGGAGGGAAAGAGCAACCGGAGACTGAGACGGTTGTCTTAACTGACGTGGAAGAAGAAAAAGAGCCTGTGTTGGAGGTAACACGAGGCTGTAACTATGGGGCATTTCAAAGATGCAAGCCCCCGACTTTTGACGGAAATGGCACTGCTGCTGCTGCTCACCGGTGGGTGAGAGAGATGGAAGCTGTACTTGATATCAGCGAGTGCCGGGAGGATCAGAAGGTGAAGTTTTCCACTCATTCATTTGTAAACTCGGCCCTGTGTTGGTGGGACAATATTGTCCAGGCCGAGGGTAGTAGGGCAATTGGAAGAATGAGGTGGCCAGAGTTGAAGAAGCTGGTGATCGAGGAGTTCTGTCCTCATAGAGAGCTCGACAAGGTTGAGACAGAGTTCCTGCAGCTGGAGGCGGGAACCATGACGCGTCAGCAATACACCACCAAGTTTAACGAGATGGCACGACTGGTGCCGGATCAGGTGACACCTCTGTCGCGAAAGATCAAGAGGTATATTCAGGGCTTGCCGGCGGATATTTGCAGGCATATGATCGCTGCTCGACCAAGTACGTTTACGTTGGTGGTCGATCTGGCTAGAAGGCTGTACGATGAGAGGGAAGTGGTGGTGGCTGAGGTGAGCAAGAAAGGCGGTGGTGACCGAAACTTGAATAGGAAGAGGTTTGGTCGGGGTGATGCCCCGGCAAACAACAAGAATGCACGGGTGGATGACTGGCGTGTGGTCACATCCGGTGCGGAGTCGAAAAGGTGTGGCAAGTGCGGGAAGGAGCACACCGGGGAGTGTAGGTGGGGATTGAACGTGTGCTTCAAGTGTGGAGAGCCTGGCCACATGGCAAGAGAGTGCAAGGTGGCAAGGTGTTTTAACTGTGGTGGAAAGGGCCACATGAGTCGAGAATGCAAGAAGCCAAAGGCTGAGAGTTCCGGGGCAGGGCAAAAGACCGGGACCGAGGGGCAGAGGGCGAGCGCCAGGGCATTCACGATCACTCAGGAGGAAGCTAAGACGGACCCCGATGTTGTGTCAGGTACGTTTCTAGTAAACCAAACTCTTGCTTCTGTGTTATTTGATTCAGGTGCTAATAAGAGTTTTATTTCTACTGCTTTCTGTGCTAAGTTGCCTGTTAGTAGTAGAAGTATTGATGAGCCCTTCGATGTAGAAACTGCCATAGGTAAGTCTACCAGGTTTATTGACCTGATAGAAGGCTGCGATATAGAATTAGAGGGTCATAAATTTCCTGCTAGACTGTTTGTGATGACCTCAGGTGGATTTGACGTAGTCCTAGGAATGGATTGGTTGGCGGACTACGAGGCGAATATCATATGTCGTAAGAAGATGATTCGACTGACAGCGCCTGATAGGAGTCTAGTGACGATCTATGGTGATCGAGTTACAACGATTCCGAAGGTGATTTCGATGGAGGTGGAGGGAAAGTGCATGAGGCGTGGATGTAGTGCCTACTTGGCCTACGTGAAGGATGTAGATACGCCAACACCACAACTGTCGGATGTACTGGTTGTGTGTGAGTTCCCAGATGTGTTTCCCAAAGATTTACCAGGTGTGCCACCAGACCGTGATATTGAGTTCTAGATTGACTTGATACCTGGTGCTCAACCTATTGCTAAGGCACCTTATCGCTTGGCTCCAACCGAGATGAAGGAATTGATGGAGCAACTACAGGAGTTGCTTGATAAAGGGTTCATTAGACCGAGTATCTCTCCTTGGGGTGCTCCGGTCTTATTCGTGAAGAAGAAGGACGGTAGTATGAGGATCTATATTGACTATCGTGAGTTGAATAAGTTGATGGTAAAGAATCGGTACCCGCTACCGAGGATTGATGACCTGTTTGATCAGCTCCAAGGTGCCAGTTGGTTCTCGAGGATAGACCTTCGATCTGGTTACCATCAGTTGAAGGTGAAGGAGCAGGATATTCCTAAAACAGCTTTTCGTACGTGTTATGGACATTACGAGTTCCTCATTATGTCTTTTGGTCAGACCAACGCACCAGCTGCTTTTATGGACTTGATGAATTGAGTGTGTCAGCTAATGTTGGACAAATCAGTGATTGTGTTTATTGATGATATCCTGATTTATTCGAAGAGCGAGGCGGAGCATGCCGAACACATTCGAGAGGTGTTGGAGACGTTGAGAAAGGATAAGTTGTATGCCAAGTTCTCCAAGTGCGTATTCTGGTTGCACGAAGTTCAGTTCTTGGGTCATGTAGTGAATCCCGAGGGGATTATGGTAGACCCGGCAAAGGTGGAAGCGGTGATGCAATGGAAGTCTCCAAAGACGCCATCCGAGATCCATAGTTTCTTGGGGTGGCGGGTTATTATAGGAGATTCATTCAAGACTTCTCTAAGATAGCTTCTCCGTTGACTAACTTGACCCGCAAGGATGTGAAGTTTGTATGGGGTCAAACTCAAGAGAGTGCTTTTGAGGAGTTAAAGGCAAAGTTGACTCAAGCTCCAGTTTTATCATTACCCGAAGGAAGAGAGGACTTAGTGGTCTATTCGGACACTTCTTACGCAGGGTTGGGTTGCGTGTTGATGTAGCGAGGAAAGGTTATAGCCTACGCATCCCAACAGTTGAAAGTTCATGAGGTTAATTACCTTACTCATGACTTGGAGCTAGCAGCTATGGTCTTTGCACTAAAGATTTGGAGGCACTACCTATATGGAATGAAGTGAACAATCTTCACGGACCACAAGAGCTTGAAGTACTTCTTCGAGCAAAAGGACCTGAACATGAGGCAGAGGCGATGGTTGGAGCTCATAAAGGATTATGATTGTGAGATCCATTACCATCTGGGCACGGCCAACGTAGAGGCGGATGCCCTTAGCCGAAAGTAGAGACCCGAGCCGATTCGGGTGAAGGCTTATCAGTTGATTATGACCTCTGATGTGATGAAACAGGTCAAGGAGTTTCAAGACGAAGTGTTGAAAGAAGATCGTCTTAACTGCGAAAGGATGAGAGGTATGGTTGCGGAATTGGGTGAAAACACTCTTGGTGATAGAACCCGATTCAGACGGATGTGGATCCCTCGTTACGGGGATCTACGTGGGGGGATTATGGACGAAGGTCATAAGACTCGATACTCTATTCATCCCGGTGCTACAAAGATGTATCAAGATATGAAGAAAGATTATTGGTGGCCGGGTATGAAGCGCGATGTAGCTGAGTATGTGAGTAAGTGCCTTACTTGCTTTCTAGTGAAGGCCGAGCATCAGAAGCCGTATGGGAAGATCCAACCATTGGATATACCGGAGTGGTAGTGGGAGCATATCACCATGGACTTTATTATGAAGTTACCGCGTACCGTGAAAGGGTATGATGCCATATGGGTGATAGTTGATCGTTTGACGAAGAGTGCTGACTTCCTACCGATCAGCGAGACGTACTCCTCTGAAAGATTAGCGGATCTATTCATCAAATAGATAGTGACTCGTCATGGTGTGCCAGTGTCTATTGTGTCTCATCGTGACACCCGGTTTACATCTAAATTTTGGAAGAAATTCCATGATGCTATGGGGACGAGGTTACACATTAGCACGTCTTATCATCCTCAGACAAATGGTCAGTCGGAAAGGACTATTCAGATGCTAGAAGATATGCTTCGAGCATGCATCATTGACTTTGGAAGAAGTTTGGATGACCACTTACCGTTAGCTGAGTTCTCATATAATAACAGTTATCATGCCAGTATTGGTATGCCCCCTTATGAGATGCTATACGGTAGGAGGTGTAGAACACCTGTTTGTTGGGGGTGATATTGGTCAGAAGGAGTTGGGAAGTATTGATGTGATTGAGGCTATGACTGAGAAGCTCGAAAAGATCAAAGCCTTTATGAAGGCAGCTAAAGATAGGCAAAAGTCGTATGCCGACAGGAGACGTAGACCGATTGAGTTCAAGGTTGGTGACAGAGTTATGTTGAAGGTCTCACCTTGGAAAGGTATCATTCGGTTCAAGAAGCGGGGCAAGATGAGCCAAGATACATAGGGCCTTTCTGAATCATTGCTCGAGTAGGAGAGGTGGCCTATAGGTTGGTGTTACCCGATGAGTTAAGTGGAATTCACCTGACATTTCATGTATCTCATCTGCGGAAGTGTTTAGCTGACCAGGATATGGTTGTACCACTGGAGGATATTGATGTTGATGAAAGGCTCAATTATATGGAGCAACCAGTGGCAATCATTGACCGCAAGGAGAAAAGGTTAAGGAATAAAGTGGTTCCCCTTGTGCGTGTACAGTGGAAGCATATGAAGGGATCCGAGTCTACGTGGGGGACTGAAGAAGAGACGAGGCAGTATTACCCACATCTGTTTGAGGAATAACAGGTTTCGGGGACGAAACCTATACAAGGGGGGTGGACTTGTAACACTCGAAAAATTTTAAAAGACGAGAAACAAAAAGTAAAAGTGAAGAAAAGAAGAAAATGTAATAAAACCTAAATAGAGGGGCTAAAAGTGTGCAAAGTACAAAATATAATATAATTTTGTACAAAAGCAACATGGCCGCCCATGCCATGTTACTTTTCACCTTTTTGCAGTTGGTTTTTAGAGAGAGAAAGCAGAGAGCTCTCTGATTTTGAAGAAAGAAGAAGAAGAAACCGAATTCAAGGTAAGAATTCTTGGTTTTCAAGTTGTTCTTGGCCGGCCTATGCCTCGGTTGTATGCTTATTATGTGTTTGTTTGTGTGTTCGGGTAGTGTGATTTGGTGGGTTTTAGGTGTTTGAACTCATTTGCAAACGGGTTTGAAGAAGTCATACTCGAAGGTTGTCAAAGGTGAGTTCTAGAACCCCCTTTTTACATGTTTTAACTGATTTTGGGGCTGGAAATACGTGTATGTATGTTTTTACAAAAACAGGTTTTGTACCCGTATGAATGTGTATTTGTGAATATGGGTGGGTTATGATTTTGGGTGATTTATGATGTTATGATGGTGCCATGTTCATGTTATGATGCTTTTTATGCTAGAACTAAGTTAGAACATGATGAATTGATGATTTGGGACTGATTATGATGTTATTAGTATGTGTTGGTTGCCCATGCGCCTGGATTTGGCCCATGCGCCCAACGGCTGAATTTGCCTAAGTGTCCCCTATGAGCCCAAAACCCATGCGCCCGAATAGTATCCATGTGCCTAGAATAGGCTGAATTTGGCTAAGTGTCCATGCGTCCAAAACTCATGCGCCCCAATAGTGACCATGTGCCTGAAAGTTCCCCATGCGCCTAAGTGTTCCCATGAGCCTGAAAGGCCATGCGCCTGCATAGTGTTCATTCGCCTATGCCTTAGAATATTTTTTGAAATTTTGGGGAAAACGTAAAGTGTAGGCTTTGACTTGGGAGGTTCCCGGGGGTGATGTAAGTTGACTTATGATGTCATATGTGATGTGATGATGCTATGTATGGTATGGTTATGTTTATGTTATGTTCCTTGTTATGTATGTTTATTTTCAGTGGCTTTACGTGGCATGATTATGAAAGTAAATGGAAAGTATTATGTAACGTAAAGCAAAAGATAATGAAAAAGGGAACGTAAGGAATGAGTGAATGCATGTATTAATGAATGAAGTAATGAAAGTCTTGCAAGTAATGTAGGGAGGTTCACACCCAATGAAGTGTGTTAGCTCAACTGTGTGTTGGTTAGCTACCCCGGAAGGATGCACACTGGGGTCTAATCTTTGTGATTGACCATATTTATGGGACCCTTAACACTTGCCCTAGGTACTGGAGTAAGCTTCGTGCACAATGTTCGAGGTCTATGATAGACCTCAGGCCCAGTAACCAGCTTCGTGCACAATGTTCAGGGTATAGCACATGGCATTGGTCCGGAATGAAAAATGAATGATAATGATGAGTGTACTTGCCCCAGGCCCATGAGTCAGCTTAGTGCACAATGTTCGGGGTACAGTACATGTCATCGGAAGTTAATAATTGTACGTATAGTATGGTAAGGAAGATAACGAATGATTAAGATGACGTGCGATGATGAATGAACGGAAGTCAACGAATGACAATGAAAGATAATAATAAATTATTATCTATGTGTACGTATTTTGCATGAACACATGTGAAAGTAAAGAAAGAATGGTTTTAAATGAAAGAAAAGTATTTTAATTTATAAAACTAGAACTCACTCAGCAACGCTGACTTTTATGTGTTTCCAGTTGGCAGGTAATGTTGCTGAGGATGGCATGGGGCAGCTACTTGGCACTTTTTTTGGATGGCATCCGTTGTTTAGATTTTAATGTTTTTGTGATGTAATGCAACGAGTGATATTTTGTAACAGTTAACTACAATGTATTATTTTGCAAAAGCAATTATAATGAAATGGTTTGTTTAAAAGAATTCTGCTGCAATATTTTAGTAAAGTTAATGTATGTTTTATGCTTTATGTGCAATGATTGACCAGCTGTAAGCGTTTCGGGAACGGGGCCTTACAAGCTAGGGCAACTATAGGAGATGCAATGTCTACAAAGAAAGAGTTCCATCCAGCACTCCTTTTAGACATGCAGTGTTGGAAAATGTAACACAGTAATTTCCAATGATTAAACACCCGAGCACGGAAAAATTATTTCTTGGGAAAGTGGTCAGGATGACCCATAGCTAAGAATGTCTCTCTGCATTCATTATAAGACAGTTCAGCTAGATCTTGTGGATCATTTTCACCAGGCCTCAATGCTTCTCTTATTGAGTCTTCTGACATTTCAATCATTTGGTCATTTGTGATAAACCCTCTTAAAACTTTCCTTCCATGGTCATCAACTTCAATAGTTGCAGTAGACCAGAACTTATTTATCAATTGCTTGTATATAATTGGCTGGTAACACATAGCATATACGTACTTCATCCTTAGTAAAAATCTAATCATTTCCTCGTACCCCGTGGCTTCACGAACATCTTCGTTTAAGAAAGCTGCCACATTGTGTTTAGGCTCGAACTTTAAATTTGCCATATGAAAATGACAAAAACAAAGACAATTAGACATTTAAGAATTTTTGATGATGAATCAATTTTGATATTTTTGTAAGTTTGAATGAATTATTATGTTTTAAAATTTTTTACTTTAAGTTAATGAGTAATAAATTTCAAACATATCAATTCATTACCTTTTTAAATCAGGATTAAACAAAATATCAATTTGTGATTTAATTTTTTATTTTTATTAAAAATTCAAAACTGACTGTTCATCATCATCAGTTCGACTAATGAACTTCATCATCAGGAACAATTTTTTGATGAAAATTTGATCTGAATGTGTCAATATGATCGAAATCAAAGTTATATCATCAAACAAACATCAATTTCAGTTTTTGAATCCATTTTGATCACAAATTTCTAAGATTTCAGTTCGAATAGGTTTATACGTCCGTATAGGGTTGAAACACCCAATCAAAATCAACTTAAAACTTGAAATTTGTATGAATTTGTTCGATTACTTACGTTTAGAATTGAAGATAACACTATCAAATGCAAGATTTGGACATAAATCAATCAAAATCAGATTATCAAAGTTAATCGAGAGATGGGTGTGAGAGTTCAGGGGTTTTGAGTGAATGAAATGAATGAAATCACAAAGTGTTGTATTTATACAAAGTGAAATTTTTAGGCGCATGAGCACTGTTTGTGCGCATGAGGATAGGCGCATTAACACTGTTTGCGCGCATGAGACTGAATTTTTCACTAAGTACTCAGGTGCATGAGCACTGTTTGTGCGCATGAGGTCAGACGCATAAGCACTGTTTAGACGCATAAGCACTGTTTAGGCGCTTTTGCACTGTTCAGGCGCATAAGAATACCTGAAACGCCCAATACTTGGAATTTTTTTTTACTTGAAACGCCCACTTGAAAGCTTGGTACTGCGTAGGCGCATGAGGATTTGTGAAACACCCAACACTTAGACGTATGACAACTGTTTAGCCGCATGACAACTGTTTAGCCGCATGAGGTTGTTTGAAACGCTCGCTTGTGCAAATTCTGAAATATCATCATGCTCCGAATTTTGGACTTTTGAACACTGTTTAGGCGCATGAGATTGCTTTCATGTGTCTAACACTTGTAGTATTCAATATTCCACCTGAACACTGTTTAAACACATTAGTACTGTTCACATACTAATTTTTAACAATTTGTCAAATTTTGACTTTCACCCAAAATTTACATAATTGACCCTCAATTTTAAACTTGTGATATTTCAAACTTTTATTTTTTATTTCAAAAAAACAAATAGTCTCTAATTTTAAAACTTTTGATATAGTTTTTTTTTTATTTTTCAAAAATAATTTTCCGTCATTTTAGTCTCTAATTTTAACAAATAGTCTCATATTAAACTTTTGCAAGAAGCTTTTCCACTTTAAAATGTTTTTCAGGTTCATTTTTCATTATGTCAAACACACACATGCTTGATTTTTTTAGCTTCATCGTTTCCATCCAAAACATTTAATTTTGAATTTTCATACTTTCCATATCTTGAGATTTGAATTATCTTTTCTTAGACACTTTTACTGTTTAACTCTTTACTCTTTACTCCCCCTAGACTTTTAAGTTTAACAAACATAGAAGTTTCTTGAATTTGTCACATGAAGAATACACTAATCATTGTTAATATGCCTGCACACAGAAATCATGCAAAAATCAAAATTAAAGCAGAATAAAAATCTAATATTTACAATTTAATCAATGTCTGCAGTGAGATCATATCAGTTAAGATCAGCACATTGAAATAAAAAAATGATGTATAGTCATAGACAGTGAATAAATCCTGATCAAGTGTGTTCCAGGTCAGCATTTCTGCAGCAAAGGAGACACGAGATTTAAGGACAGAAAATGAGTGCATTTAGCAAAATATTCAGCACACTTACTTTTTCAATTATTTGATTGATTAAGGTACAATTAGATATGACATTATGCAGTCACACTAAGACTTAGAGAGGTTAATTCTCATAAAATTATGTTAGAAGTCACTGTTCTTAACTTGTTAACCTGACACATAGTATAACCAGATCTTATTTGGTATTCGTGCATATTGGCATCTTGTTGCATCAGTTAGAATATCCAGGTCTATAATCACTTATAATAAAGGATATCTCAGCACTTTAGGTCTATGATGACTCATAACAGAGAAGTGTTAGATGCTTTAAATAATTAGAGCTCAATGGTTATTCATATCACCATTAGGTGTGAGATTATGTCTTAACAAGCAATCAATTTAAGACATCAACACTACTCATCAGTGCTAAGATAGACAGACATGAATGCATAAGTGATTCAGTTTAGTCACAAGAATTTACTTTTTTAGTGTAATTGCATGAACTTACTTGCACATCATATCCGATCACGTCATACTTTGTTATCGAGTGAAGTATGCAACTGATCGTACTAATGTATCTATCATTTCTCACATATTGCAATAACAGATTCATCCTAAATAATGAATTAACAAAGAAAACTCTATTTTTTGTAGTTTTTGTTTTATATTTTTATCTTTTGATTTTTCAATTTTCTATTTTTGTATTTGGTTTTGATTTTTCTAAGAAACATGCACACACAAAATACAATCAGGCAATTAACTTTGACAGTTTCTCTTGCTATGTCCTATTCAGGTAAGAGAGGGTTATGATCATATTTAGTCTTAATTAACTGAAATTCTCAAAATCAGTTTTAAATGAGGTTAATAAGACCAATGACTCTACCAAATACTCAACACCGTCCTGGTAAAAAGGCTTTAGTAAAAAGACCAGCCATAGTTTTTCAGTTGCAATTGAATCAGAATGTTAAACTTTTTCAGAGTTATCTCTAAGAAATGATATTGAATCTCAACATGTTTGTTTTTGAATGTTGCACAGGATTAGCTGTAATGACATAGCAGTAGTGTTATCAATGTAAATTGGTGTTGTAGAATTTGAACCCGTTATCCAGCATTTTTTGTAACCAAAGGATTTGAGAACATCCTGCTGAAGCAGCTATGTACTCAGCTTCTGTGGTTGAAATGGAGACATTTGTTTGTTTCTTACATTGCCATGAGACTAATCTGGGTCCTAAAAACTGACAACCACCTGTAGTTGATTTTCTATCTTGACAACATCCTCCATAATCACTATCAGTATACCTATATAACTCGAAGTTTCCTTCATAAGGATACCATAACCATAAGGCCGGATTTCCTTTGAGATATCTGAATATGCGTTTGATAGAAATTAAGTGAGTTTCCTTTGGGTCTGATTGATACCTGGCACAGACACAAACAACATACATTATGTCAGGTCTAGATGCAGTAAGATACATCAATGAACCAATCATAGATCTGTATAAAGTTTGGTCTACAGATTTTCCTTTAGGAGCAGGCTCAATCTTGGTATTTACGTCAGCTGGAGTTTCTTATGGATTGACAATCTTGCAGTTTAAACTTCTTCAAGAGTTTGTCAACCAACTTCTCTTGATTAGTGAAGATTCCATCTGCAGATTGTTTGACTTGAAGTCCAAAAAATAAATTTATTTCTCCCTAGAACTCATTTGAAATCGAGATTTCATTATTTCTTTGAATTCATTGCACAATTTTGGACTAGTAGAACCAATATATATTATCAACATACACTTGTACACATAAAAGATCATCTGCATCCTTCTTGATAAACGGAGTCGGATCGATTTTCCCTCGCGTGTATCCATGTGTGGATTAAGTGTTGTGATAATGTTTCATACCAGATTCTATGAGCTTGATGGAGTGCTACAAGCTTTGCTAAGTTTGTACACACGATAAGGAAATTCCAAATCTTCAAACCCAGAGGTTGCTTATGAACACATCATTGGTGATTGGACCATACAAAAATGCACCTTTAACGTCCATTTGATACACTTTGAATCTCATGAATGATGCATAAGCCGGAAGACACGAATTGATTCATGTCTTGCAACTATAGCAAATACTTCATCATAATCTATTCCTTCCTCTTGAGTGTATCCTTGTGCAACGAGTCTCGCTTTATTTCTAATAACAATTCCTCTATTATCAGTTTTGTTTCTAACCAACCATCTTGTGCCTATGGCATTTTCTGCTTCAGGTAAATCCATAAGATTCCACACTTCTTGTTTGCGGAATTGCAATAATTCTTCTTGCATAGCCTCAAGCCAACTATTGTCCTTTAACGCTTCGGTAACGTTTTTAGGAACAATTTGAGAAAGAAAACATGAGTATAAACAAACATTCGCTTGTTCAGATTTACTCCTCGTAGTTCTCTCATTCAATGGACCGATAAACTGAGATATTGGATGGTTCTTTTGAAAACAAGATGTTAGAATCGCATTCCCTTGAACATGAACATCTAGATTAGTTTGGTTCAAGTCGGAAAGTTGAAGCAATAAGTTTGAAGAATGTGGATTGAAATTGGGAACTTGAGTCGGTGAGTTGATGAAATAATCAAGATTACCGATGTCAACTACATCACCAGAGATGGATGAAGTTCCAGACTCAGGTTGTATAATTTCTATACCATCATTAGGAATAGGTTGTGAAACATCTTGATGTTCTGAAACGGAATGATCTTCATCTTGTTGAGAGAGATCATTATTTTCAAATCGAATTATAGAATCTTTCACAAAAGAGAAAAATGGATAATCTGGGCTTGAGTCATCCATATCATCAGAATCTGAATCATCACTGACAGAACTGAGATCTCCTTGAGGTTTCTTCATACCTGTAGAATCAAGCAAGTTAGATTGATCAAACAAGTTAGATTGGAAAGAGTTTGACAATGAATCTAAATCAAATAACCAAACTGGACCATTTGAAACTGATGGAAAAGAATTTTCAAGTAATTTAACGTTGAATGTTTCAAGAATAACATTTGTCCTAGAGTTATAAACTTGATAGGCTTTTGAAACAGATGAATATCCAACGAAAAATCCATCATCAGATTTTGAATCAAATTTTCCTAGATGATCACTTGAATTTAAAATCAAAACTGGACAACCAAAAGATTTAAGAAAATCTATATTTGGTTTCCTACCAAACATCAACTCATAAGGAGTTTTCAGTTTGTCTTTCACAATTAAAGTATGATTCTGTACAAAACACGCAGTAGATATGGCTTCATCCCAGAAAGTGGTAGGAATTTTCGCATCTGCTAACATGGATCGTGCAGCCTCAATCAAAGTTCTGTTCTTCCTTTCAGCAACTCCATTTTGTTGTGGAGTTCTGGGACCACTGAACTGATGAGTAATTCCTTTTTCTGCACAGAACATGTTAATATTAGCATTTTTAAATTCCGTACTATTATCACTTCTTATTATTTTTACGTTTTGATCTAATTTATTTTCAACTTTTGGGATAAATTCTTTTAATAATTCAACCGTTTCAGATTTTGCATACAAAAAATAAACCCATAAAAATCTTGTAAAGTCATCAATGATAACTAAACTGTAAAATTTTCTTCCAATACTCTTCACATTTGTTGGTCCAAAAAGATCCATATGCAACATTTGAAGAGGTTTAGAGTTTGAGTTTATTTGCTTGGGCTTATAAGACGCTCTATGTTGTTTCCCTTTAAACATGCTGAGCAGTGATCAGTAGTGGCAAACTTCTTTGATGGAAGGCCAATGACATAATTTCCTGCTACAAGCTTGTTAATATTCTTGAAGTTGGAATGTCCGAGACGTCTATGCCAAAGCTAACTTTCGTCATTTGATGCTTGAGCAATAAGGCATGTTGTTTCTGTAGATGGATCAACTTGAGACATATCCAGCTTGTACACATCTCGATCCCTAACAGCTTTAACAACCACCCAATCTTTGCTAATCTGAAAACCTGGCTTCAAAATGTAGCAAAAGAATCATAAAAAAGAACAGAATATGATTTATAACAAATTTGGGGAATGCTTAATAGATCTAAGTTCTACTGTGAGCAGAAGTTGACTTTATCGAAGCTTATTATCCCGTTGGATACTGTTCCCTCGCCTGTGATTTTTCTTCCTGCATCACCACCGAAGGCGACGTGTGTACCATCTTTTAACTTAAAATCTTGAAGTAAGGCATGATTGCCCGTCATATGCCGGCTGCACCCGTTATTCACATACCATGTGTTGACTGGTCTTCTCGGGGACACCTGCATTTCAAGAACAATTAAGTTGAATTATCAACCCAAGCCGAGATGGTTTTGGGCTTGCCAAACTTGTCAACAATAGTAAATTGTTTAAAATGAAATTTGTTCACATCCGGCTTGTTTTTAATGAATTGCCAATTCTATGATTCACAAATTTTGATCATGTTTAAGAAAATTCATACCATTGAATTGACCAATTATTGAAAAAATTTTATTTTCAAAATTTTTTTTTTTCATTCTTCTCACTGACCTTGGAATGAATTGATTGTAATGTATTGTTTTGGTCTTACAGAGTCATTTCTTTGAAAGATCTCAAGCCTAATAACGGTTGGTTAGTTAATCTTTGAAAATCAACAGTTTGATTTCTTTTAACTGAGGATTACATAACCTTTGCTAAATGTGCATTAGCAAGTCCTTTCCTTGGAGAAGTCTTTCTAAAGTAACAATTTTCTATGTTGTGAGTCCATCATCACAGAAGGTATAGTACTTATTAAATAACACTCTGATGTTGAGTGATTTCTCATATCGCTATGTGACATACTTATTAAAAGAACATTCAGCGTGTTTTGATTGTACATGTCATAGATTTCGCAGTACCGCTATGGAGTTTTGAACAACTGTTTATTAACTTTCGATGTTGACGTAACATTTGATCCTTGTTTAGGTTTAGGCGTCAAAAAATTAATCTATTGCTTTTGATTTGGCAGTTTGTTCTTTTGCATATTTGGTTTTTGGCTTTTGTATATGAACTTCATTCTTTGATTCCTTTGACACAAATCGTTTAACGACAGCGTAAGTCTTCGAATTTGAACCAGTTTTCAGATCAAGTTCGATTTGTTCTTAGAGTTTGTTTAACTCTTGAATTGAGTTCATGTTCAACATACCAGCAGACACAAATTTGATTGGTTTAAATTTATTTGTTTGATTTGTTTTTTTTGTTTCATTATCTTGACTCTTATTTTGATTAGTTTTAGCTTTAGTCACTTTTCTTCTTCTTCTTTGATTCCTTGATTTGAAGAACTTGATTTTATCTGAGATTGAACATCTTCAGGTGAAGATTCTTTTTCATTGCTTTCTGTTTTTGATCTTTTTGGCATTTAAACTCTGGAGTATTTAGATCATATGGAGTTTGAATCTTTTGATGTTTCTTCCTTTTGTTTTGCTTTATCTTTGTTCTTAATTATCACTTCCTCCAAAACAGATTCGTTTAGAACAAAAATTTTCTTACTTTTCGGTCTTGGTTCATATGATTTAACTTTTATCGGGTGACTATTTTTGATCGTTTCAGTATCTTTTTCTTCAAAGATTTCTACATTAGTTTTCTCTTCTTCATTATCAGAAATCCTGTTTTTGTTTTTGAAAGCTTTAAGTTTAGCATTATTTTCAGGAGAATGATCATGCGTGTTGAAGTTCTCTGGTAAAGTATTTGTTATAGATTCAGACATTAGTTCGTGTGTAAAACCTAAGCCTGCTTTTTGATTTTCCTTTCGTTCACTTACCAGTTGTTCCATAATTGTTTTGGAACTTTTGACTTTTGCTAGATCAACTTGTGTAGCAGTATGTGCTATTTTCTCCTGTTCCAAATTCTTAGTCATTTCTTCAAGTTGTTTGGAAACAATTTCTAATTCTTTCAAAGTTTTGTTCCATGAAGTTTGTAAAGAAATGATCTTTTCATCAGATATTGTGATACAATTCAATTAAACAAACACAAGTAATCAATTCAATGCAAACAAATCAGAAAAATTCATAGTTTTTCATTGATAGTAAGCATAGAAAATACAAGTGTAAGAAAACAGTTACAAGTCGTCTAACTGATTCTCTGGTTCTAAGGTCTTCTAAAGTCTACTACTTTAAACAAACTATGCTATTTATACTATCAAAGAAAACAAAATAAGGAACATATATTTACAAATAAGTCCCTAAACTATGACAAAACTATACAAAGACTAATAAAGACTAAATGTTAATCTTCGAGAGGCATCTTTGAGTTTATTATGCATTAGTTCTTCTTGCTTGAGCTTGTCACAAATTTTGTACGAGTAAGTTCGATAATACTCTACTTGTTCAAAGCAAGATTTGGTGCATAGTTTTTCCCTTACTTCAGCTGGTATTTTAGAAAATTTGGGTGAAGAAGTCTTAGAGTTGGAAGATGAATTTTCAACCTTTGGTTGATCTGACTTTGCCATCAATGCAACTTCTTCTGAATCCTCTTAGGATCAATTTATCACTCTAATTGTATTCTTCTTCTTCATTCTCAAATCATATTTAGCCTTTGGGATCACTATCTTCTGACCAATCTTCTCCTTGAACTTCTGCAATAAGAGATAAACTAGAGGTTAAGTCAGCTGTAAACTGCTCTGCATATGCACTCCAGTCGTATCCATCCTTGATGCTTGCTACTAAAGCTTTCTTGTGTTCTTCAAAAGCTTTTGAGTCATCTTTAAGTTCAGGCATCGGTAAGCTTTGGTGTGGCTTTTGGAATGTCTTTGGAGATGATTATTGAAACCTTTGATTGCTTGAACTCAATTGGCTATTTCCACCTTTGTTTTTGGGAGCTTTGCATTCCCTTGAAAAGTGACCATAGCTATTGCAGTTGAAACACCTTGACTTAGACTTGTGAAATCCAACAGTCTTGTTAGCACTTGGCTTGTAGTTCCTGTTGACATAAGAGTGTTTTTTGAGTCTTGTATGCAATCATCACCATCTGCCAGTTCAGATCCATTTCTTCCATGTCATCTAGGTCCATCTCGAATAAGTCCTGCAAAACAAGATCTAACTGAGTTAGATGACTACCTTGATATGCTTGAAAACTAGCCATGAAAGTAGTAAAAGCTGATTTGTACTCATCATCCTGTAAAAGGATGTTAATAAACTTTAACTTTGCTAGGTTTAGCAGAGTTAGAAGATGGAGTCTCAGTTTGAGTGTTAGAAGTTTGAGCTTTAGGAGGAGACTGAGGTTGGTTTGTGTTGCATAAGCAGGAGCACTTGTATATGAAGAATCTTTGAAGAACCCTGCTCCAACAAACAGATCACCCCTCTTCTTCTTGTGCACTTTCATTCTTTGCCATAAATGCATTTTCCACAGTGCTAGCTGGTGATGCAACATACTTGTATTGAGACATTGATGCTGCTCTATCATTGTTCCTTGAGCTTTCATCAATCTCTACTGACTCAATTTTTGCTATCAACAAATCAAGATCCATAGGAATTTTTTCCGTGTGCTTCAACAATGTCACTGTTTGTTTCCATGAAGATGGAAGTGCATTGAAATGTCTGAAATTTAGATCTTTTAAGTCATTTTTAGTACCCGCATTTGACATATCAATTGTTAGCTGCATAAATCTATTCATCATCTTATTTATGGTTTCACCAGATAAATGCTCAAACAGCTGTAACCACCTCTTCAGTTTTTGTTTCTTGAGATCTTGAATCTCCTTACCACCTTCACATATTATTATCAAAGCTTTATACATAGTATATCCTGTTTGATATCCATCAAGTCTAGTTAAGGCTTCAAGTGGAAATCCTTTACACATCAAAGAATAGGCTTTAATATCATTCTTGACTTTCCTTAGATCATCACCTTGTAACCCATCTTCGGATATGGTTCTGGAGAATCTCTCGTATACACAATTCCTCTATCAGGACCATCTGAAGTAATTGGAGTATGAGGTCCTTTTTTTATTGACTTTCACAAGTCAGTATCAATTGAATTAAGATGATGTTTCAGTCTAAGGGACCAGCTCTTAAAGTCTGCTCTGTTCTTCAAATTGGGAACTCTGTTCTCAGAATCTTTTGATTTTACAATTTTTAATTTTTGTTTTTAAGAAAAAAATTTGGTTTTGTTGTTTTTTTTTTAATTTTTGAATTAAAAAATGAATTGAAAATGTTTTTGGAATTTTAAAAAATTTTTTTTTTTGAAATTTCTAAGTGTTGAGTTGATGCGCCTAAACAATGATGAAGCGCCCAAACAGTGGTGAAACTCCTTTCACTTTGACTGAAACGTCTAAGGGATTGCCTTAGAAGAATTCTCAAACACCCAACTTGTAATGCGCCTGAACAGTTGTGAAACGCCCAAACAGTTGTCAGACGCCTGGGTGTCACAAACGCCCAAACAATTCAGATGCGCCTCAACAGTGGTAATGCACCTAAAAATACTTAGTTTCTAAGAAGTTTCAAAGTGTCCACACAATTGTATTGCGCCCCCATAGTGGTAAAACGCCTAGACCAAAAACGCCTGAACAGTTGTGAAACGCCTGAACAGTTGTCAAGCGCCCAAACACTTGGGCAATTTTCGGTAGTGTTTTGACCTAATGCACCAAGTTCAACAGATTCAAATGAACCCAGATCTGCTAAAAATCTTCAAAACTTGTTGAATTGCTCTGAAAACATCCAATTAGACTATAATTTGATCGATTAACAGTCCTTCATCTTCAATTTCATCAAACAACAACACAGTTCGATCTTTAGATTGAAAAATCAGTTCGAAACATTGAAGAACAGTTCGACTACTGTTTTGATCAATTTCTCAATTTTTGAATGAGATGAACTGCAATTGTGATTCAATTCATGTTTCTGATGATAAACACAACTGAAATCAACAATTGTTAGATTGAATTGCTTATCAATCACAGATTCAAGTGATTCAAAAGTTCGACAGTTTGACAACTCAAATCACTAAACCAACAGCTTTGATACCATTTGATAGGATCAAAATGGATCGATCAGTGATGATATTATGATACAATTCAATTAAACAAACACAGTAATCAATTCAATGCAAACAAATCAGAAAATTCATAGTTTTTTTATTGATAGTAAGCATAGAAAGTACAAGCGTAAAAACAGTTACAAGTCGTTCTAACTGATTCTCAGGTTCTAAGTTCTTCTAAAGTCTACTACTTTAAACAAAGTATGCTATTTATACTATCAAAGAAAACAAAATAAGGAACATATATTTACAAATAAGTCCCTAAACTATGACAAAACTATACAAAGACTGATAAAAACTAAATGTTAATCTTCGAGAGGCATCTACAGGACACTTAGGAAGATAATTCATGCTGTACGCTGATCGCGTGGGAATAATTCAGTGTTTAATTAACATACATGCATGATTTTACATCATGATAAGTGTAGAACAAGTTCTATTTTGAGAGAAAAAGGAGAAAAATACGGAACTACAAGGGTTGAAGCTAAAAAATAAAGAAGCTACAAAAATAGCCCAAAAACCTAAACCGCGTATGATACCCGGGTATGGCGTATCATACGCCAGCCAGCGTATTGGTGGGTGTATTTGTGGGCATATTTTACAAAAATTACAGAAGGGGGGCATATGATACACCGCCCCTAGGCATGTATAGATCCCTTGGCATGCTTGTTGTGAAATTATAGTAAGCCACTCCCATCATGAGCTTTTATAAAATTAGGTAGAATTCTTAAAAGGCATAACGAACCGGTTGTAGATGACATATGTGCTTCACATTTTAACCCTTTCGCACCATTTCCATGTGAATTTGAGCCTAATTGAGCAATTCATAGCATATGTTGATTTACTTTACATTTTTGCATAATGAGGGACACCATAATGTGCATTTAAGTTAGAACTCATGTAATTGATGCGTGTCAAGATCATGAACCAATATGTGCATGAATATGATAGAGGCATTAGGAATGAACCATTTGCTTGAACCTTTTTCTTTGAATTCCATACCTTGATAATTTTCCTTTAGACACAATGTTGACCCCAACTTGTCATTTGAATAACCCAACACAACCAAGCCTACAAGCCTTAGCCTTTTATGAAACATAGATTGATAAGTCCATTCATGATATTTTTGAAGTGTTGTTTCAGAATAGTTCAATAACAGTATGTTGGTTGTGGATATGAGAAAAAATGTAAAAAATGAAGAAAAGCTAAATATGGGGTCAAAATGACCAAGATAGACGCAATAAAATAGTGTGAGATTCTGTTTATGATTGCTATGAGAGCATAAAAATTGATACCACAATCTAGCATTTTTAAATTGGATTTCAACCGTTAACCACTCTAAAATCCTATTTTACCCACTTAAACCTTAGCCTAACATACACCCTGAAAGACCTTCTTGTTTATTATTATGATTATGTTATTGAAGTATGATTAATCACTATCTTAGAGAAGATGTACAGTCTGGTTTTGAGAGTTCCAGCTATACTAATATATAATCACTAGTCCACACAAACAAGCCATAGGAGGTTCATTGTGATAAGTTTGCATGCATGTTTGAAGCATGCCAACATGAAAATTCTAGTTTAAAACATGAATACATTACCTATTGGGTTGACAGGATCAGTGATCTAAGTTTGATCAATTAGAGTTGAATCGCAGCGGAATTAGAACAAGAATTAGACAAATATAGCAAGAACACAATAGATATTCAATGGAACAGTACACGGTTATAGAGAAAGAGGTTTTCTGCAAAAGGATAATATCATTCATGCACAAATGCTTCGGTATGGCGGCCGCTAAGCTTCGCCAGCCGCTAAGCTTCGCTAAGCTCGCAGGTTACAATTAGGTCAACATTCCTTATATAAGGAATGTGACGTCTGCTGATGTCACTTGATAGTGACATCTAACAGAATTATTACAAACAACTGAAAGTAAGCAAACTACTGAGAATGTTCACAACAACTGAGAACATCTCAGAGTATGCTAAGTACAAGATGAAACTAAAACTACTGAAACTACAAGTACTGATACAAGAAACATAAAACTACTGAAAGGAAACCATCACAACTACTGAAGAGGTCTTCTTCAGCTGTTGTGACAACATCTGAAACTTGGTCTTCAGTCTTTGTCTTCAGCTTTTGTCTTCAGACTTTGTCTTCAGTTCTTAGCTTCAGACTTTGTCTTCAGCTTTTTCACTTCAGACTTTGTCTTCAGCTCTTTCACTTCAGACTTTGTCTTCAGACCTTGTTATCAGTTGATGTCTTCAGCTGTTGCAGACTACTTCAGTTGTTGTAATGTCTGTGGGACTTAAAGGTTTTTCTGATCAGGCTCATTGGTTCTTTTGGTCCAACAAACTCCCCCTGAACCAATGCAGCCAAAACCTTTAAGCTTATTGAGGTCCCACTTATTCTTGGCAGAAATACTCTCTTGATCAGCTTCAGAGATATCAGATAAGCACAGGCCAGGGAACAGGTTTCAGTAGATGTGAATGTCAAAGGATGGAAGGGAACTCTGTCTTGGGGAACTGGACACAGAGCTGTTATCCCAACCATGAAACCTACTTCCCATTGATGAGTCTATAAGACTCTCTGACGTAGGCCTCAAGGAGAACAACTTGTTCCTCCTTAGTGAGTTCTTCTGCTTCTCCTTCGAAGAAGAACTCTGGGCCATAGTACTCTGATAGGTACTTTACTGTCTTTCCATTTTTCAACTCAACAGTTGTTATCTCTCTGTAAGCAAATTCATCTGGGTGAGTCCCTTCTAATAACAACTGGAGTTCATTTTTCTTGATCTCTTCAAGCCTCTTGTATAACAACCCCTTCTTGACCATTTTGTTCTCCATTAGAGTTTGAGGGGTCATCTTTGACTTGTAGGCTCTCTTGAAGTCTTCAAGTATCTCCCAGGGTGAGACTACAATGGCCAACATAATAACAGCATCTATGGTCTTTCTCACTTGGCCATTGTATCTACTTGGTATGGATTTCTTATGAATTCTAGAACTAACCCTGGGGTCTGGCCAAATCCTTACTCTCTCTTTTGATATTGAAAGGTATGCCTGAGAGCATACAGCCTTTGAGCGTGTTTCTTCATGGCTTGTATAGATGATGACTGAGGAAACTCTTTGTCAACCATCTTCAAAAGTTGCTCATCGTGCTGTTTCTGCTGTTCTTCTTCTTCAATCTTAACTTTCACCATTTGCCTCTGAAAGTCTGGTGTGATCATTTGTTGACTTCTGGGCTCAGGTATTTTTAGAACAGCAGAGATTGGCAGACTGTCTTCTTCATCATCATCTTCTTCTTCTTCTTCTTCCATCCTCAACACCCTTCTCCTCCTTCTGGGTGCATCATTGGATGTGGTTTGAGGTGGTTTTTGGGGTAAGGGAGTTGGTTTTGAGGGTTGAGTTGGTTTAAGTTTAGGTTTAGGGATTGGTTTGGAGAGTTGTGGGGTTGGTTGTTTTTGAGTGGGAGTTTGGGAAGGCTGATCTAGCATTTTTGTGGTAAGTTTGGCTTTGGAAAGCTTGGCCATATCAGTTCTCTTCCCAGCACCTGCTTCATCTAAGGCTTCGATAATCAACCCCTTATTGAATGCTTCAGAAGCACAGATTCTGGTGGTTATTGCCAGAATACTGTCTCTGGTCCATGATTTAATCTCAATTAATGATCTTCCCAAGTATTTTGCAATAAACCTGATCATTATCTCCAACCTCTCCCTTTCCATCACACTGTAACTGGCCCATCTCTCTTGTATCTCTTTAATCTCCAGCCTTCTGATCTCAGTGTCTAATGTAGCTGTATCAAAGCCCTGTCTGAAGAGTTGGTCTATTATTCTGTCCATTGATCTGCTGTGAGCTTCATCAGCTTCTTTAACCAGATCTTCCAATGATTTCTCTTCATCAGGCTTTTGAGTTTCAGCACTTTTCTTTCTCTTGTATGTGATCAGCTGTTTTTCCTTTTCTAACTCCTTTTCTTTCTCTTGTTGTTTCTCATCTTCCACTCTCTTTCTCTTTCTTTCTTTCACTGCCTTAGACTCCCCCTTTTTGGGTGCATTGGGTTCAGGGGTTTGAATGGCAGAAAGCTTCTTTTGCACAGCATCATCAACAAGTGTTTGTAGATTTGAGGAGATCCTCTCATCAATGGCTTTATGCACAATCTCATTGATGATGGGAGTGATGAGAGGTAAGGAATGTTGAAAGGTAGCAACCATCTGCTCAGAGGGGTTCTGTCCCTGAGAGGTGGTGCCAAAAGCAGTGGCTGGTGGCTCAGTTGAGTGTAGTGGCTGAGTGTTTGGTGAACCTTCAGATGAAGGTGCCATCTGTGGGTTTATTGGGGCAGATGGACTTTGATCCTGAGACATTTTGGCAAGCAGTTCTTTGAGTCTGCTCACCTCAGCCTCAAGGATTGTGTTATGGGCTAAGACATCGAAGAAAAAGCCCAGGTCATCATCAGTCTTTGCTGAATCACCTGACCTCCTGATTGAATCAGGATGTACATGCCCTGAGTGTAGATCAGTTGTAGCATGTGCCCCTTGTTCTTGGTTCTGGGGACTTCCTGCCTCAGGACTGAGTCCTTCATCGGCAGTTGCCTCTGGTGAGGTCTTAGAGATGTTACCAACTGCATCCTGTTCATTTGCTGAATCAGTAGAAGTGGCAGCCTCACCAGATGTTCTAACCTCCTCCTCTACACGGGGAGATTGAACATTATAACCCCTGTGCTGTGGGTTATCAGCAGCATTTTGGTCCTCTTCCTCAGCTGTTGAGGTTCTCCCCATTGTAATTGGTTTCTGGGGAGGAGGAGAGGAATGCAGCTGACTCAGCACTTGTGCAACTATAATGGTTGGGCTTTGAGGGGCGGTTGCATTTGGAGATAGGTTTGAAGCAGATTGCACCCGGGGTGACTGGTGCTCTTCAATGGTAACCTTCTCAATTGAGATAGGTTCCAGCATTGTGGTATCCCCAATTATGGTTGCATCAGGATCCTGTTGAGAGGATGCCTGAGCGGCTAGGGCTGGTGGAGTCTTTGACACTACTGGGGGTTAGAACCAGTAAGTGTTTCCTGTATTGGTGGTACAGGGGCATCCTCAGGGGACTCATCTCCCTGAGTAGCCTTTTTGGGCTTTTTGGTGTTGGGTTTGGTGGGGACTTTGGATCTGGAAGTGGAGGCTGTGGGTTCCCGCTGCTTGGGTTTTAGCAGCCGGGCAGCCCCTTTCAGTGTAGGGTCAGAGTTGTGCCTGGAGTATACTTCAGGCAATACAGCCGGAGCAGGGACTCCAAGGCCAACAAGGCCGTCTGATTTTAGCTGATTTAAAATTATGGCCATGAGAAACCTGGGATATAATATCCATCTGTTTGCCACAGGTTTCAAAGCCAGATCCTTTAGTTCCATGAAAACTATCTCAGAAAAATTTAGATTTTGTCGTTCAAAGATAGAGTATAATACCTGTTGCCATCGGGAGGACATCTGATCCCATGAGGAGGTTTTTGATGCAAGGCAGACATTCACCATGTGGAATATAAGACGTTCAGCATCATGGAAGTGCTTCTTCAGAATGGTGGTAGCACTTAAGTCTCCTTCATACCCGTTATTGATGAAAGACATATCAGTTGTGCCTTTCGGGTATTCTGTGACACAGGTGGCATCATGTAGATTTAGGGTTTGTCGAATGATGTCTGGAGTGATGACCACCTGTTTCTGGTTAACCAACGACTGGAGAGTGATTTGGCTATCATTCTCACCAGTTTGCACAGAGACGTTGGTCCAGAATTGGCTTAGGGAATCGGGGTATATGGTAGGATTCAGAAGAAAAGCGGTTCGGTACTGGGAATCTACCATAAGATCGATGGCATTATCAAATTTGTTCCAAAAGGCCGATTTCGAGAGGTAGGCAACACAGTTGTGTCTGGGTTTGAGTTTCATGGTCGCCATTGTTGAGAGAGTGAAGGACATAAAACGGCTAATGAAACGTTTGAAAGTAGGTTTAGGTATTTATAGGGTAAGAAAAGGCTGATATAAAACGACTGAAAGTGTTGGTGCTGTCATCAGTTGTTTGAAAACAACTGAAGACCTGGTTATTAACTTTCAGAAGTTGTAACAACTGAAGACTTGGTATTAGTCATCAGTAGTTGTGAAACTACTGAAGACATGGTTTTGGCTTCAGGTGTTGTAAACAACTGAAGATTTGGTGTTAGTCATCAGTAGTTGTAAAACTACTGAAGACATGGTTTTGGCTTCAGTTGTATGAAGTGAAACAGCATTTGTAGAAACAACTGAAGAGAAAAGTTTCTCATCAGCTGTTGTCGTCAATTCTTAGCTCATCAGCTGTTTCATTCTGACCTCAACACTTATCAGACTTTTTGTCTGATTTTCAGACGTTTCATTGGTCGTACTTATCTGTTATACTGACATCAGTAGTTGTAACTACATCAGTAGTTGTAACCACATCAGTTTTTTTCAACAGATAGAGTACTTCAGTACTTTTAAGTAATTTAGTCTTCAGTAGTTATGAAAACTACTGAGGATAAAAGAACTTTTCAGTACTTATTTGTGACAATAGTATACGAATGCTCATCAGTACTTGTTGACTGAGATCATCAGTAGTTGTCACTTATTCTAGCTGCAGCATACCAAGCCTTAACACTAGGTTTTGGAAAGTTGAACTATCCAAAGGCTTAGTAAATATGTCTGCAAGCTCATCAGCACTAGGAACAAACTTTGGATCAATCAGACCTTTTTCAAAACAATCCCTAATAAAATGGTGTCTGATCTCAATATGTTTGGTCCTAGAGTGCTGGACTGGATTCTTGACAATACAAAGAGCTGAAGCACTATCCATTAGTAATGGAGTCTTAGTCTCTGTAATGCCATAATCCAATAATTGATTCTGAAGCCAGAGTACCTGAGATGTACAACTTGCAGCAGCAATGTACTCGGCTTCAGCAGTGGATGTAGCAACAGATGTTTGTTTCTTACTCTGCCAAGAAACCAAACAGTTGCCTAGGAATTGACATCCACCAGAAGTTGATTTTCTAGTTAATTTACACCCTGCATAGTCACTATCAGAAAAAGCAACTAATTTGCAAGAGTGCCCAGTGGAATACCAAAGACCTAGAGATTGAGTACCTTGCAGATATCTAAAGATCCTCTTGACTGCAATCAAATGAGACTCTTTAGGAGCAGCCTGAAATCTAGCACAAACACAAGTTGCAAACATAATATCTGGTCTAGAAGCTGTTAAGTACATCAAGGACCCAATCATACATCTGTAAAGTGTTTCATCAACAGCTTTACCTTTCTGATCTGCATCCAGTTGTGTGGTGCTGCACATGGGAGTAGAACAGGGCTTACAGTTTTGTAAATCAAACTTTTCCAAAAGACTCTTTGTGTATTTTGACTGATGAATGAAAGTTCCATCAGCCTTTTGTTTGATTTGCAAACCTAGAAAGAACTGTAATTCTCCCATGGCACTCATTTCGAATTTTTGTTGCATCAACTTTGTAAATGCATCACACAACTGTGGATCAGAGGATGCAAAAATAATATCATCAACATAAATTTGAACAAGGAGCTTATGCTGACCCACTTTCTTAATGAACAAAGTTTTATCTATGGAGCCTCTAGTGAAATTATTCTGAAGAAGAAAATTTGACAGTGTTTCATACCAGGCTCTAGGAGCTTGTTTCAACCCATAAAGAGCCTTATCAAGTTTATACACCCAATCAGGATGTTTATTATCCTCAAAACCTGGTGGTTGACACACATAAACCTCTTCTTTTATTTTACCATATAAAAATGCACTTTTGACATCCATTTGAAAAACTTTAAGATTGTGGAATGCAACATAGGCTAAGAACAATCTAATTGCCTCCTGTCTGGCTACAGGGGCAAAGGTTTCAACATAATCAATACCTTCTTCTTGTGAAAACCCCTGGACAACCAGTCTGGCCTTGTTCTTGACAATTTGCCCATTTTCATCTGTTTTATTCCTAAACACCCATTTAGTGCCTATTGGACACTTACCTGGGGGTAGAGGAACCAGTTCCCACACTTGCTGCTTTTTGAACTGAAGAAGCTCAAGCTGTATCTTAATGCAATATGATAGTTCTTTGGCTCTTGCTGACTGATGAAGAGAGCATAGAAGCAGAAGTTGGACACTTGACTTCTAGTTGAGACACCAGCATTGATATCACCAATGATTTGAGACATTGGGTGATTCTTCAGCTCTTGGTACACTATGAGATCTGTGCAAGTGTTTGTAGCACGCTCAGCAGCAACAGATGTTGATCCAGATTCTTGAAACCAAGTATTAGATGGCAAGTCAAATGAAGTAGAGGATTCAGAAATCTCATCAGCATTTGTTGTGGATGGTGCTACTGAAGCTACAGGAACATCAAGTTTAGTAGACTCAGGCAGTTGATCACTAAACTTGAATAGGTGAGTACTGGGATCATCATCAACATCAGTACCACCAGATGGATGACTAGCTGCAGAAGGTGATGAATTCACATGATCTGCAACAGTTGGAGGCTGATAAGGAACATATTGCAGTATGTCCAGATCAAACAACTCCACAGGGTTTTGTGGGATTTTGTCCTTAGGAGATTCATTGAACTTCACATGCAAGGTTTCTTCAACCATCTTTGTTCTGCAGTTGAACACTCTGTAAGCCTTGCAAGTGGATGAATACCCAACAAAATACCCTGCATCCACCTTAGAATCAAACTTTTGGAGTTGATCCTTTGTGTTGAGAATGTAACAAGGACACCCAAATGCTCTGAAGAATGAAATTAGAGGAGCCAAATGATGTAGAACTTCATAAGGAGTCTTCATCAACCTCTGATTCACTAAAGCTCTATTTTGCACATAGCATGCTGTGTTGACAGCTTCAGCCCAAAAGGTCAGTGGCAAACCAGAGTCAGCCAACATGGACCTTGCAGCTTCAATTAGGGTCCTGTTCTTTCTCTCCACTACTCCATTTTGTTCTGGAGTCCTTGGGATGCTATACTGCCTCTTGATTCCTTTTGAAAGGTAGAAATCATCAAGTGTATGGTTTCTAAATTCAGTTCCATTATCACTTCTTATACACTTGACTGATAGGGAATACTGCTTCTCAACATACAACACAAAGTTAATAATTGTCTGAGCAGCCTCATCCTTTGAATGCAAGAAGAAGGTCCATACAAATCTGGAGTAATCATCCACAATTACCAGACAGTATTTCTTCTTTGCCATGCTCATTACTCTCACAGGACCAAAGAGATCCATGTGCAGTAATTGCAAGCAGGCAGTGGACTTTGGTTCTTCTATAGGAGGGAATGAAACTTTGTGTTGTTTTCCTTTTAAACAAGCAGTGCAGGTTTCATCACAGTGGAACTCCTTTATTGGTAGACCTCTCACTAAACTATTGTGGATCAGCTGATTCATGTTTTTGAGATTAACATGACCCAGCCTTCTATGCCACAGTTTAGATTCCTGAGGAGAGGCCTTGGAGAACAGGCAAGGATGACCTTTTAAATCAATCTTCTTTGACAAATCCAAGGCATATACTCTTCCTATCCTGTTGGCCTTCAGGAGAGTATGTTCATCCAATACCTTGTCAATCAGCCTCAGAACTTTGGAAGACAGAATCCGGCAGTTCTGGCTTGTGAAAAGTGCAACATGCCCTTTATCACACATCTGACTGACACTCAGTAGATTATACTTGAGATTCTCCACATGGTTAACATCATCAAATCTGATTTCTCCATTTGACACAAATCCTTTCCCGATGATGTAACCCTTAGCATCATTTCCAAATGAGACAAATCCCTTCTTTCCTTGAGAGTAGTCATTAAGAAGAGAACTGCTCCCAGTCATATGCATAGATCCTCCACTGTCTACATACCAGATGCTTCTTTGGCATGCTGAAGAACCCTGCATTTATCATAAGAAACTAGTTAGCTTTAGAGACCCAAACCTTTTTGGTTTTGGGTCTGTTTTCATCAACAGATTTAACCATAACTTGTTTCTCATGATTAACAGCTGATGAAGGTGGAGATGGTGCTGAAATGGATTTCTTAGATTTGGGCTTGGATTTCCTTTTCAGTGGTTTGATCACAGGTGCATCTAGTTGGTTAACTCTCCCCAACAAATGCTGAACCATCATAACAAGTTGTGTCTGATTTGTTGCTAAAGCCTTCAGCTCATTTGACACATCAGTACTTGTTTTTGATGAGTTCCTGTGACCCACCATTTCCTCCTTCTTGAAATTCACAGACTTAGTCTGATGTTTATCATGAGGAACACTATCAGCTGTTTTCTGATAAACCCCATCCTTCTTTTGGATTTTGGTGAGGCCTTGGTTTATCAGTTTGAGATGACTGTGGTACAAACTTGGTCTCAAACTCATTTTTCATTTTATTAATCTCTTCTTTAATGAGCTTATCTCTGTTGAGTTTGGAACCCTTTTTGTACCAGCATTCATCAGATAGATGATTGAATTTACCACATATTTCACATGGCTTATTCTTCATCTTGGATTGATCAACTGCTGAAGTGGAAACTACTGAAGGTGTGATCTTCAGTACTTTCCTCCTTTCAGTACTTGTGTTAAGTACTGAAGGATCGGTAACAACTGAAGACTTGTTCTTCAGCTGTTCTCTATCCGTCCTGAAAGACCGTATGATAGATTCCTCAGCAGTTGTTAATCCTTTTATTTCAAGATTTGAAATGCTTTTCAGATGTTGTGACTTGCCCTTCAGTACTTGGAGTACTTTGAGGGACAACATCTGAATTGCTCAGCTTCATGTGTTTATCAGCATTTAAACCATCAGGCAATTGATTTGCTGAGATCTTAACACTGACTTCATCCTCTAATTTTGTATTATCATTTGAGGATGAATCACATGATGATGTGGTTTGGAAATTACTTTCACCTTCAGATTTTACTATTGATTTTGAAGTAAAATCAGTAGGTGGTGCAGTATGATTGTAACCTATTCCAAACTTCACATTTGAAGCTGTTTGCTTGCTGAGAAGCATTTCAAATCCCTTGCAGGATGTTACCCAGCGGTCACACTCAACTTGGGTAGCTGCAAGTGTCTCTTTGAGACTTCTGTGGTTCTCAAGTATGACCTCTACCTTAGCCTTTTCATCATTAAGTTGGCATTTAAGCTTGTAAATCTCATCATCTTTGTCATTAAGAGCAGACTCATACTCAGCTTTTCTTTTGGAAATAGTTTTCTCAAGCTCAAGATTTTGATTGATTAAAGCTACATTTGCCTCTCTAATAGAGACAAAGGCAGCTATGCATGATTCAGAACATAACTTGGCTTTAGCCTCAGAAGATACCTAGGTTACCTGTGAAGATGATGCATTGGAGCAGGAACCCTCAGTAGACTCCAAGGCCATGAGAGCAAGATTCCCAAAAGGATGTTCACCACCATGTTGACCAGCACCAGCAAATAATTGCTCATTGAAACCAGAAAGATCATCTGGTAAGCTGCTCCAGTCAACAACTCCTGGTGTGAAGAAGCTGTGATGAGGTTGAGATTGTGATGGAGATGGTTGAGGCTCAGGTAGGGCTTGAGGTTGTTGTGCTATAGGAACTTGAACTGGATTTGGCTGTGGCATGTAATAGCAGGATATGGATATGGCATTGGACCCTGAGGGACAAAATATGCAGGAGATTGAGGTTGTGAGTGATGACCAGAACTAGCAGGATGTTGCCCTTTGTTTTGTGAACTATTGCTTGGAAAGGTCATAAAGGGTGCAGAGGAGTTAGATCTAGTTGATCTACACTCTCTTGCAAAGTGCCCAAGCCTGTGGCATTTGTGACACCTCAACTTACTCTTGTCAAAACCAACTTTGGTTTTGCAAGAGAGTCCTGGAAAATTCCTACCAGTTCTCTTGTAGAACTTTTGAGATCTGATATTGATCAAGGCCATTTGGCTCAAAATATCCATCTCTTCTAAATCATCATCAGCAATACCCTTCAAATCATCCATGATAAAGCATAAATTATCACTATTACACCCAGAATGACTGTCAACGCCAACAAATGCATGATCAGAACTGTTTGAAGAGAAATCTATATGCTCATCATAATGGCTTTCTGATCCAGCATATTCTGACTCACGACCGACCAAGGCAGTGTTCCCTGGTACAAAGTCATCAGTGAGCTTTCCTGATGATGCCAGATTCCTTTTCTGCTCTATCTCTCTTTCAAATGTAAGCAGTTTCCCATGGAGTTGGGTGAGAGATAGGCTATCCAGATTTGCACTGGAGCGTAGGATAATGGTGTATGTGTCCCATCTCTCAGGCAGTGATCTGAGGAATTTGTTGTTCATCTGGCTGTTACTATACTCATGCTTGACCATTTTCAGCTCAGAGATCAAGCAGGAGAAACGCTCAAACTGTTGAGTCAGTGTCTCACCCTTCCTATGAGAGAATGTCTCATATTGTTGGGCGAGGATTTCTTTGTTGTTTACTAAGACCTCATCAGTTCCTCCGAATTGTTCCTTCAAAGCATTCCAGAGGTCATGAGCAGTTTCATGATGCATAAGCCCAGAATATATTTCATTAGGCAGTGCCATGGCCAGAATTCCATGGGCTTTAGCATCAATCTCAAACAGTTTACGATCTTCATCTGAGTATTGCTCCTTCTTCTTCGGAACCATTTAGTTGGTCTCCGGATTGTTCACCATAGGCTTGTGTGGACCGTGAACCACAGATGTCCAACAACCTGAACTGTTAACAGACAGGTGATGGAGCATTCTTCGTTGCCATATGTTATACTCACTCCTAACCAGCATCGGAGGCTTGGTTGAGGAGCCAGTATTGTGAGGGTCATTAGAAGGAGTAGTCATTCTCAGATTCAAACCAATTCAATCAAGTTTCAATAGATTTAGCACAAAAACACAACAAACTCAATATGAACCAAGAAGAAACTCAAATTGAATAACCAGAAGCAGCAGAAGATCAATCTCTATAACCAATTCTTGCAAATATGCTAATTCGATCAAACTTTAGATATCGAAATAGCAGTTTCAATGATCAATTGTTAAACCGATCAATGATTAACCTGCTCTGATACCATTTGACAGGATCAGTGATCTAAGTTTGATCAATTAGAGTTGAATCGCAGCGGAATTAGAACAAGAATTAGACAAATATAGCAAGAACACAATAGATATTCAATGGAACAGTACACGGTTATAGAGAAAGAGGGTTTACTGCAAAATGGATAATATCATTCATGCACAAATGCTTCGTTATGGCGGCCGCTAAGCTTCGCTATATCAGCCGCTAAGCTTCGCTAAGCTGCGCAGGATACAATTAGGTCAACATTCCTTATATAAAGGAATGTGACGTCTGCTGATGTCACTTGATAGTGACATCTAACAGAATTACAAACAACTGAAAGTAAGCAAACTACTGAGAATGTTCACAACAATTGAGAACATCTCATAGTATGCTAAGTACAAGATGAAACTAAAACTACTAAAACTACAAGTACTGAATACAAGAAACATAAAACTACTGAAAGGAAACCATCACAACTACTGAAGAGGTCTTCTTCAGCTGTTGTGACAACATCTGAAACTTAGTCTTCAGTCTTTGTCTTCAGCTTTTGTCTTCAGACTTTGTCTTCAGTTCTTTAGCTTCAGACTTTGTCTTCAGCTTTTTCACTTCAGACTTTGTCTTCAGCTCTTTCACTTCAGACTTTGTCTTCAGACCTTGTTATCAGTTGATGTCTTCAGCTGTTGCAGACTACTTCAGTTGTTGTAATGTCTGTGGGACTTAAAGGTTTTTCTGATTAGGCTCATTGGTTCTTTTGGTCCAACAGGTTGTGAATCTTACATGATAAAATTTTAAAACCAAGTATGCCATGGGACCTTAACTTATACAAAGTTGTGATAACTTAGCATGTTGATTAAATAATGGGAATTGCGCAAGTAAGTTTGTTTGAGGACAAACAAAAGGTTAAGTGTGGGGATGTGATCGCGTGGGAATAATTCAGTGTTTAATTAACCCAAATGCATGATTTTACATCATGATAAGTGTAGAACAAGTTCATGTCATTTATGTTTTGATCTGCAGGTGTTTGGAGCTAAAGAAGGTCTACTTTAAGAGAAAAAGGAGCAAAATACGGAACTACAAGGGTTGAAGCTGAAAATAAGGAAAGTTACAAAAATGGAGAAGAAAACCCTAAACTGGCATATGATAGGCCGGGTATTGGCGTATCATACACCGGGAAGCGTATTGGTGGGCGTATTTATGGCCGTATTTAAAAAAAATTACAGAAGGGGATGTTAGGTCTAGATCTTTTGTATAGGTTTACATGATGAATCACTTCTTGTAATGAACTTCTGTAATTCATTATCGTTTTATAATGCATGAAATATATGTTAACCCAAATATTATTTGTGTTGATTTTATGTGATTGTAGGAAAACATAATACTTGGTCAATTTGGAAAAATTGACAAAGTACAAGAACTACTGCGGATGAAAAATTTTGTTCTTCCGTAGATGTTCTCCGGAGCATATCTGAAAAAGTGAGTGCATCCGCAGATCTCCTGCAGAAGCTCAACATCTACTGAAGAACAAGTTTTGAAGTCAAGTTACTGCTGCTGCGGAAGAAGGGAGTTTGCTCCTGAGGATTAAGTTCAAGAATAAAGGACCAAATTCCTACGGATGTCCAATTTCCTACGAAAGAACAACTTGCATGAGCGCTCATCAAGTACCAACACATGATCAACAAGTAGCTACCTGAAGTGATGTCATCAAGTCAACATCTACGGAAGACATGCTTTCTGTCAGAGGACTTAGGATGTCATATTAGGAATGCTACAGCTGTAGCCATCACAAATAGAAAAGTTACAGTTTCCATTGTAAACTGTGAATCCCTCTGCCTATAAATATAAGGCAAGGATGCACTCGTTAAAAAGAGACAACACACACGCTATTGATAGTCGATTCATAAGTAATCGATAGCATTCAATAGGTGATGAATACGCGATTGAGAGATATCGATACTAAAATAGCGAGTCACTTATTCATAGAAATGATATCAAGCAATTATTCAATCAATATAGCAAAAAAATAACAAAACATCAAGAAAATCTTTGGAGATCACAAGATCACCAAAGCATCATTAGTCATTGTAATCGATTTGTATCAATGAAAATCAATTGAAACAATCTTTTGGTGCATTATATTGTTCTGTTTTCAATTTGATTTATACTTCGTTAGTCGATTTAAATTTCACAAACAATTAAATTAAAAATCAAATATTGATAATTCTGCGATCTTTATTTGTTCAATCAAACTGATAATTCCTGATTCAATCATTGGATTCACAGGTGGTGTTAGAGCCTCATGCTCATTGATCTATCAGTTTGATTATTTTAATTTATTGTTTGTTTTATCAAATCATCAAAATCTTGTTATATCGATCATTATTCACTGTTCCATTGCTCGATTAATTTCGATTTGCATCAGAATAGCTTTTGATTCGTGGATTTGTGTTATTGTGCGATATTTAAAGCATGTACTATCAGGTTTGAACAAAACCCATCATCATCTAACATTTTTTAATTTCAAATTAACTGAGAATATATTGAGCGATATGTTTAATTTTAAACTTCTTTTTATTTAATTAAGAGTGTGTTATTAATTAGTTCGTTCGCCACAGAAGTCATTAATTCCAAGGAATTTTTGTCTTAGTTGATTTGATATCAATATTATCAGTGATTTGTTATTGTTGTGTTAGTTTATTTGCATTGTTTTTTTTACACATTCATACAATATTACATCAACTGATAATTTTGATAATTATCACAGACAATCAACATGAGCAATTCAGTGGTTGGAGCTTATCAACCTCCGAAGTTGGAGAACAAATCTGATTTCAAAACATGGAAAATTAGATTCAGGAACCACGTCAACTATACAGATTTGGATTTATGGGTGTCCATTACTGAAGGTCCTTACATTCCTCCTGCTTTAGGACCTGATTATAATGAAAACAACCAGCCCATAAGCCTGAAAAATCTGTCTCCTAATGATACCAAGAAAGTCAAAGTCGACATCAAGGCATATAGTATGCTTACCATGGCACTACCTAAAGATCTCCTAATTAGATATGAAGCATACAAAATAGCCAACTCACTATGGAAAATTCTTCATACCTTGTGTGAAGGCAGTGATTAAATCAGAAGCATCAGGAAGGATACCCTGCGTTCGCAGTATGAAATGTTCCATCATATTCAGGGTGAATCCGTCCCTCAACAACAACACAGATTTATGCAACTTGTTACTGAGATGAATTTTCTTGAGTTGAAGTATAGTAATGAGGAATTGAACAAAAAGATGCTACATACCTTGCCTGAAAGTTGTACACAAACTGTGTCTATGTTCAAAAATACCATTGATCTAAAGGCAATTGGACTGGATACTTTGGTAGCCAAGGTAGAAGCATTGGAGTTGGATGAGAAAACCAGAAACAAGAGGGCAAAAGCTCCTATTGCACCATATCAATTCAAAGAAGCCAAGAATGTTGGAAGCGCCTTTATTTCCAATGGTGATGAAGAAAGCTCTTGTGCTGAAAGTGATGATGAAGAAGAAGCCGGTTTCTATGTAGAAAAGTCTTCTAAATCTAACTTTCAAAGCAGTTCAAACAAGAAAACAAAAGTGAAATCTGATGATTTTAAAAGTTCAACAGCAAAGGGATCATCAAACAATAAAAACAATAGCAAATCTAAACTAATCACTATGGTTCTAGAAACAGAAGAACAGAAAGCAGCATTTGCAGCATTCAGTTCAAGCTTCAAGCTTACTTGTGTAGTACTCTGACTCCTGCTCACATTTGCTAACAAGACCTGGAAGAACTTCATCTTGATGAAGTGGAAGAGATGGATCTGCAATGGCAAATGGCCATGATTGCTTATAGGGCCAAGATGTACATTAGAAGGAACAAAGGACTATCTGTTGCAGGAAGAACAACAAAGATTGGTGTTGACAAATTAAAGGTGAGGTGTTACAAATGTAATTTGTATGGTCACTTCTCAAGGGAATGCAACAACAATCAGCAATCAACAACATACACAAGACAAGCAAATCAAAGAAGCTTCAAGCAACCTCAGCTAACAAACTCATTCCCACCAGCCATAGGTTCTTCAACAGGTACCAGTAACTATAAAGAAACTGTTTTGATTATTTTGTAGGATAGAATTGTGATTGTAGCATGTATGAGAAGGAAGTCTAGGAGGAAAATCAAGCACTGATGGCAAAATTAGAGAACAAAGGTCCACCTATGGCCAGAGAGGTAAGGGATAGGTTATGTCCACCAACATGTGTTGAAGAGGTAGAGAGATACAGGGTCCATGCTCAACAATTGGCTGATAAAGTCAAAGAAATAATGATTTTAAATGAATCTCATGTAAGAGAACATAAACTATATCATGTCAAAATCACTTCCTTGCAAAAGGATTTAGATAAACTTGTGTTTGAAAACTATAATCTGAAAGCACAAGTTGAGCATCTGACCACCTCTTTAACCAAGTCCATGTCTGATCATGCATCTACTGAAGTGAAACTTCAAAAGTTCCAATTATCATCACAGCAATATGAGAAACTATTAAATTCTCATATTGAAACAAAGAATAGGTATGGGTTGGGATTTAACGTTGTTGCACCACCAGTGAATGATAATTACACCACACTACTTGAGTCAATGACAAACAGTTTATCAAATCATTTTGTGTCAAGCACCAAAACTAAATCAAAAGTTGAAAATAATGAAGTGGTAAATGGTGAATATACTAAAATTAGTGAAACTGATTCATCTGAATCAGAATTTTCAAAACAAAATGAGAAAGAATTTAACTTTGATGACTATGATGATCTAGATAAGGTTTATGAGTCTAATGAACAAGAATGTGCTAGTTTGGGTAAGGAAAACAATGTGGTAATTGAACCTATAATTCCCAAAGTCCTTAAGGAGATCAAGCTACCTTATCCCCCAAAAAAAAAGAAATTTGTTGAAGACCATCTACACAGGAATTGGTCAGCTTAATGAAGGAATTCAGGAGTTCAACAAAAAGCACAAAAGTCACTCAGCAAAAAGAACTACGGAGGAAGATGAGAAAAACACTTCAGCAGAACGCCTGCAGAAGAAGAAGACCGGTCCTCACACATCCGTAGAAAAGCAAACGAAAAATGTTCCAAAGTCAACTTCCGTAGATCTGCGGAAGAAGCAATCATCTGAATCAAAAAAAATCATCCGTAGAAGATCTACGAAAGAAGAAAACATTTGCTGAATCACAAACTGTCAAGAAAGTAAAGAAACAACAAAGAGATGTGAATCCTCAGCAACAACAACAAGATACTTCAGCTGCAAAGATTGAAAGAATATTGAAAAAGAAGCAGAAGAAAACAGTGGAGTCTGATAGTGAAGCTGAAGAAAAATACTACAAGTGGTGTGACATGTATAATCACAACACAAAAGATTGTTATTTCAGCAGCTATTGTTCCATATGTAATATGAATAATCATATGACTAGTGATTGCTACTTCAATAAGAGTTGTGCTATTTGCAACAAGAAGAAACATTCTACTCAAGAATGCTACTTCAACAAGAAGAACAAATCTAAAGTGCCAAAGAAGCAGCAATCTGAGAATGATGAATCAGACTCATAATCTTCTAAGAATGAAGAATCAAAGGCCTCAAAACAAAATAAGCATCAACCAAAATAAAAGGTGCCAAAGGTCAAGAAGCAAACATCAGCTGATGATCAAACAAAGAAGAAGAAGAAGAAGCAACACTATCAAAGCAAGACTCCTCACAAGAAGGTAGTTTTACAGGAAGATGAAGCCTTCTTTGATCACTT
Source organism: Flaveria sonorensis (assembly GCA_025506505.1). Classification (NCBI taxonomy): domain Eukaryota; kingdom Viridiplantae; phylum Streptophyta; class Magnoliopsida; order Asterales; family Asteraceae; genus Flaveria; species Flaveria sonorensis. The sequence goes on along the minus strand of CM046432.1, from coordinate 21,127,866 downwards.
TAAAAAGGGAAATCATGTACCAGAATCAAAAACAAAAGATGCTAAAACTTTTTGTAGAAAAATGTCATCTTCAAGTTTGAAGAAAAGATATACTCAAGGAAGAAGTGACAGAGAAAGTGAATGTGAATCAAGATCAAAGTGCTTCAAGTCCATTTCCAACAGAACCATCCTCACCCCAAACTGAATATAATGAATCAATTGAGACTAAAAACAATCTTAAGTTATCTAGGCTCATTCATGATAGAGTAACTATTCTAGATAACAATGGCAAGCCCAAGACCATTAAGGCTTGGGCTCCACTTTCTAATTGATTTCATTATTTTTACAGGAACATCCATGGAGGACTGACAACAAGTGGTATGTTGACAGTGGTTGTTCCAGGCATATGACAGGAAACTGTTCACTCCTCGATGATTTCAAACATAAAAATGTTTCATATGTAGCATTTGGTGGGGATAAGAAGGGAGGTAAAATTGTTGGTGAAGGAATGGTAACAAATGGAGTACTTAAATTTGAGAAAGTTAATTTTTGTGAAAATTTACAATACAACTTACTCAGTGTATCTCAAATTTGTGATCAAAATTATACCACTTTATTTGATAACTCTTTCTGTTACATTCTTACGCCAGGTTTTCAAGTCCCAGCAGATTGGATCCTTCTTAAAGCACCAAGAAAAGGAAACACTTATGTTTTGGATATGAACAACACCTCTATGACAAGTCATTAGATTTCCCATGAAAGAATTTTATTGTTCAAATCATTGTTCATCATGTTATAAAGGAAAACAACATAGGGTGTCACACAAGTCCAAAAGAATCAACTCAAACACAACACCACTCAAAATGCTACACATGGATCTTTTTGGTCCAACCAATGTTTTGAGCATTTGTAAAAGGCAATACTGTTTGGTGATTGTTGATTATTTCACTACATTCACATGGGTCTTTTTCTTAAAACATAAAAGTGAAACATCAGAAACATTAATGGAGTTTATCACTAAGATAGAAAATCAACTGGATTTAAAGGTAAAAATCTTAAGAAGTGATAATGGATCTGAATTTGTTAATCATGTTTTAGATTCCTTTTACAGGAACAAAGGCATAGCCAGACAATTCAGTGCACTAAGAACTCCATAACAAAATGGAGTTACTGAAAGAAGAAACAGGACTCTAATTGAAGCAGCAAGAACAATGCTAGCTGATTCACAATTGCCTATCACATTTTGGGCAGAAGCAGTGAACACATCATGCAATGTTCAAAACAGGACATTAATTATCAAAGAACATAACAAAACACCTTATGAACTTTTGTTTAAAAGAAAACCTTTTATAGGTTATCTTAGAGCTTTTGGGTGCCATGTGTCTATTTTAAACACCAAAGATCAATTAGGAAAGTTTGATAAAAAAGCTTATGATGGTTTCTTTGTTGGTTACTTAATAACATCTAAATCATATAGAGTATACATTCCTCATCACAACATTGTAAAGGAAACACCTAATGTATCTTTTGATGAATCCTTATTTTCAAAATATATAAAAGGATCATCTTGGTTGTTTGATATAGGTGCATTAACTAATTCATTTAACTCTTGTTATTTGAATGTTGCAGGTCCTGCAGATACATGTTATCCTTATGTACCTCCAAGCATGAGTGAAGTGTCATTGTCAGCTGATCTTCCAAGACTACCCCAGACACATACTTAAAATGTTGCTGATCCAGGCCCTTCATCTCAAACAAGCAATGATAATTTTGATGGAAATGGAAATTCAACCTCAGCAGAAGTTCCTTCTACATCAGCAGAAGTTCCTTCTACATCTGTAGATGTTCCATCTACTTTCAGAGATGATTCATTTCCTTCATCTAAAATTCCTAATAGTTGTTCCTGTAACGGCTGCGGAAGTTATACCAACATCTGCAGAAACATAAAATCATGAAGATGGATTTCATTCAGCATTAGAAGACCAAAATGATGAGGATCTTAATTACATTGTTGATTCCCCATCTCAGCTGGATCCATCTCCATCAACTAACATCACCAACTTGGAATCATTTATTCTAGTTGAATCAATACCAACAATAATAATTCATAAGTATCATCGAATAGAAAACATTATTGGTGATCTTAATGAAAGAACCACAAGAAGTCAAGGGGGGGCCGCTAATATTTTTTTGTTCTCCTGTTTTCTTTCATAAGTGGTTCCACCCAACATGACTGTAGCATTGAAAGACAACAGCTGGATTGAAGCAATGCAAGAAGAGCTTCAGCAATTCAGAAAGCAAAAGTTTTAGAATCTAGTTGATCTTCTTAAAGGCCAATATCCAATTGGTACAAGGTGGATTTTCAAGAACAAACTAGATGATAGAGGTATCATCATCAGAAACAAAGCAAGGCTGATAGCACAAGGCTGATAGCACAAGGCTATACTCAAGAAAAAGGGATAGACTATGATGAAGTCTTTGCCCCAGTTGCAAGGATTGAAGCCATTAGAGTCTTTCTAGCCTATGCATAACATAAGAAGTTCATTATTTATCAAATGGATGTAAAATGTGCCTTTTTATATGGTAAAATTGATGAAAAAGTCTGTGTTTCCCAACCACCAGGCTTTGAAGATCCTGATTCCCCACACATGGTATACAAGCTTGAGAAAGCTTTGTATGGTCTTCATCAGGCCCCAAGAAAATGGTATGAAACATTGCATCCTTCTTGTTCAAGCATGGTTACAAAAGGGATACAATTGATCAGACTCTCTTCCTGAAGCATGATCATCAAGATCTCTTAGTTGTCCAAATCTATGTGGATGATATCATCTTTAGGTCAACAAACAAAAGATTATGTCAAGACTTTGAATCTTTGATGAAATCTAAGTTTCAAATGAGTTCCATGGGAAAATTAACATTCTTCATTGGTTTACAAGTTCATCAGAAACCAGATGGCATTTTCATCAATCAAGAAAAGTATGAGAAGCAAATCTTGAAGAAGTACAACCTTGTTGAGTCCTCTTCATGCAAAACACCAGCATCAACAATAGATAAGATTGCACCTGATCCTAAAGGGAAGTTAGTTGATCAAAGGTTATATAGATCTATGATAGGATCTTTAATGTACATAATTGCCAGCTGACCTGACATAATGTTTGCTGTGTGTGTTTGTGCTAGGTACCAATCAGACCCCAAGGAGTCACATATGAATGCAGTGAAGAGGATATTCAGATACCTCAAAGGGAAGCCAACTCTAGGACTTTGGTATCCCAAAGAAGGAGACTTCAACCTCAACTCTTATTCTGATAGTGACTTTGGAGGGTGTAACAACAATAGAAAATCCACAACTGGTGGATGTCAATTCATAGGACCAAGACTAGTTTATTGGCAATGCAAAAAACAAACAAATGTATCAGTATCCACAGCTGAGGCTGAGTACATAGCTGCTTTAGCTGGTTTCTCTTAAGTTTTATGGTTGCAAAACCAATTACTTGATTATGGTTACAATTTTCTTCAAACACCAATACATATTGATAACTCAGCTGTTATGTTCATCACTGCTAAACCAATGCAACATAGTAAAACAAAACACATTGAAATCAGATATCATTTTTAAGAGATTGTTCAGAAAAAGGTTTAATCAAGTTGATTAAAATGCATACATCAAATCAGCTTGCTGATTTATTCACTAAAACCTTTGACTCAGTGAGATTTAATTTCTTAACTGGGTCCTTAGGCATGATCAACTTAGATTAAATAATCAACATAAAGAAAAGCATGATCTGTCCTTAAATTTCTTAATATGAAAAAGCCAAAAACATTCATAAAACATATAAAATTCCAAAAATATTGTCTTAGTTTCATGTTTTCTTGAATAAGTAGTTCATGTCATGGGAAATGATAGTACACTATACCTTTGCTTAATTTCCTAAATTTTATCACACAGTAAAGACTGATCAGATGTGATTTGATATGTGAGTAGGTTCAGCTTGAGTGGAAACTATACAAGTTCATGCATAACATAATGCCAAGGTGACTAATTTTGGATAATTCCATTTTGAGGAACAAGCAAGTAAGTCTTATCCTGCTGTGATCAACTTATTCACCTAAGGACACTAAGTTGTGACAATTTATAACCTCTATCTTTGCACATCATGGACCCTTTGTTTTGTGTAAACAAAGACCTGGGTTCACAGGCACCTTTGTTTTACGTAAGTAAAGAACTGGTGTCCTGTTAATGATCATCAAAAAGATTCCAAAAAGGAACAGCTCTAAAAGAATCCGATGTGTTCAACTGTATATTAATTCAAAGTTTATAAATCATATAAGCATTAATAAGATTTCAAAGAAATCTTAAGATAGAGCTTTTAACTTAAAGAACATAGTTTTAAGTGTGAAAAAGTGATAAATTGACTCATAAATGGAGGACAAACTCTAATGTGAATTGAATGTGGAGTCCATATTTGTCTATCATTAATCAGTCCCAAAACATGATAAACAACATGACAAGTTGAAACTACACAATTGCTTGAATTTATATGGGGCATAATACTTGCAATCAGCACTAGATCTATGTCTTCTATCATCAAACAAAACTGTTTCAGGAAGCTGCTTAGTGTCATAGTATGATCCCATTGTATGATGTAAATACTTGTAAATAAGTTTATGTTTCTGCTTATAAACAAAAATACAAAAAGATTTTGTTTTTCTTCTTTTATTTGCTAACAAGATTGATAGATAATTGCTTTTCATGCTATTCTATTAATAAATTTTTGATAAATGCATAAGTTTATCATTAATCATAAATTTAGGCGAAGTAGTAATCAGCATGAAAAACTGAGTTTAATGTGTTTTATTTTTAAATAAAGAAAGTTGGATCTTGAGCACTAACTTGGCTGCAGGATATCTGAAGTTTTCAACTAAATCAATTTATCACATTTGCCATGAAGCAGAATAAACAAGGTCCAATAGCAAACATCAAATGATCTAACATGATGTTAAGATCATACATCAAAAAGAACAAATATTGCCTTTTCGTAGATTGGTACCCTACGGATAAAACAGCAAAACCATAACAAATTTTGCCTTCCATAGATGTCCTGCAGAAGAATTCACTAAACATAAATTTTGTCCTCCGTAGATGTGCTGCGGAAGAATAAAATTAAAACAAATCAAAAAGGAAGTTTTGCCTTCCGTAGATGATCTACGGAAGAATAAACTTGTGGATAACCAAGGAAGGGTAATTAGGGTTAAGGGTCCTAAACATTAAATAAAAGGTTTTTAAAGTGTCCAAGGGAGTATAAATGATAACCTGACCGTTGTCATTCTTATTCACCATTTCAAAACCTTCTCTTTGCCAACAATCAAATTTTCTTTCCACACAACAATCCTCACCTAAATCACCTCTCAAACAACATCAAAATGGCCAATCGATTCGCAAAAGATCATAATGTCTGTGCTTTTCTTAATCCAGAGGATACAGCAGCCGATGGATGCAGGGATATTATCAGATACTTGAGAAGATCAAGACTATTCTATGCTTTATCTATGGATCCTGTCATCTATCAATTGCACATTATGGATTTTTGGAACTCTACAAGGATTGAGGATGAAAATGATGAACATGTGATTTTTGCTTCAATAAGAAATGAAGAGTTAAGGGTAGATGAGCAAACAATCAGGAGGGTGTTGGAGGTTGGAGATTAAGAAGAGGATCACACTGATGTATTCGAACATGAATACATTCAAAAAGTATTTCACTTATTAGGTTATGAAGGTGACTACCGGAATGGTGAAATCAAGAAAGGGAGGTTGTGCAAGCCATACAGATTCCTGTGTCACACGTACTTGAAATGCATGTCAAATAGGAAGTCTGGATTGGATAGATTTTCAAGGCATATATCATCAGGAATCATTGGTGTGTTTGAAGGGAGAACGTATAATTATGCCAAATACATTCTAGGCTGCTTGTGTGACCATATAGGGGTGCATAAGGAAAACAAGATGTATATGTTTCCAAGGTCTCTTCAGCTAATCATTAATGAAGCAATGCCCAATATTGAAAAAGAAGGTGAAGTGTTTGTTAGAGCTCACCTTGGAAGATTTGTGCTTAACAAGATCAGTGGGCAATATCAAGGAGAAGAAATGGAGATGTTTGCTCAGGTAGTTGATGAGAATGTGACATTCCTTAAGAAATTCTATATGTTGATGATCAGCAACAACAAACATCATCATCTGCTCAATAACAACAACAAACTCCACCAGCTGAATCCCCTGAACCATAACATCAAGAACCTAATCCTCCTTCACCACCATCCTTTACCAACATACCGTTATCACCAACTGTCCATATCATCTCACCACCAAGTGAACACACACAACCACTATCTCCTTCACTTTCCCAAAACATAAATGAACTCTGCTGAAACAGAAGTGTTCTCATTTGATGACCTTCAATAATCCCCATCACACCCAACAACACAACCAACTTCCTCACCCACACCTACCGAACCAATCTCACCTACTGAAAGCCCAACTCACACTGAACTAGTCAATCTTGATGAGGATGATAAGCATGATGTTATGAATGATGGTGCTACAGAAGAGTTTTGTTTAGATGTAGAAGGGGAGAATGATGAAGTAGTTGAATAACAAGATGAGAGTAACTACATTGACATAGTTGCTTATGATGAAAATGATCTGAGAGATGAAGAGATAGATGTGAGCAAAAGTTATCTGGTGGCCAAATACAACAATCTCATCATCAAAGGCAATAAAAAGTTGGAGAAGTTGAGAAAAATAAAAAGGGAGATAATTGAGAAAGATGAGACATTCTCAAAGCTAGAAGCTACAATCAAGTAGTTACAAGAGGAGATTGAATCTAACAATGAAGTGATTGACTGGATGGATCAGTTTGCAACTGAGTCCTACGAATCTATTAAGAAAGAAAAACAAGAAAAGGAGAAAGCAATGGCTGAGCTCAATAATACACTACAAACTATCTCTGAGCAGTTAGATCTGCTAAAAGCCAAAGATGATGAGGTAGAAGGATTAACGAAGAAAGTGGCTGAACAAGAAGGAGTTAGCCTGCAAAAGCCAATCAAAGAAACTGTTGTCTTTTCCGTGATCAAATCAAAGGAACCAACAATCAAATATCATAGGAAAAGGAAGTATTTAGGAAAAACTATAGAAGAAGTTACTCAACTTGAAGGTTCCCTAAAGAAAGCAATAACCATCTCTACTGAGCACACTCCATTAGTGGATCTTTCTACTCTCAAGCCAACTGAACCTGATGAAGAAGAAAGTGATGCTGAATGGATAGATTTAACAAAAGATAAGACTCAAAAGGATGATGAAGAAGCAAGATCTGATGAAGAGCTATTATCCACTGAAGATATTTTTAAGGAAAGAGCCCAACCCTTAATGTTCATGGATCTGATAAACAATGGATTCCCATATGACATGGTTGAGAAGATAAACATGGCTGAAATGATTCATGTGCTAAAAGAGTTTGATGCTGCCAAATTGATGCTACCAAATTGATGCTGCCAAATTGATACTGCCAGTATACAACTATGAAACATTCTCAAAGTTCAAATCCATTGAAAAGATAAGAAAAGATTTGGGTCACTGTGACCCCAAGAAGCTGACAAAATATAACATGACTTGTTGGTTGCGACGTCACAACTATGGGTCTCATGAGCTTAAGGGAAGATCAGTGGGAGAATTAAGAGCCATGATGGAATATGTAATAAAGGTTGAGCTAGACACTGGTGTGAGATTCACAACCGGAGCTCCCAATCCTGCTTACAAACAACAATCAAAACAAACTCATGTTAAGCTAATAGTTGTAGAAAGCAAGGATATGCACAGAGGAAAAGAAAAACTTATCAGGGAGTCAGGGGATGTAATCCCTTACAAAATCTGGCCTCTGGAAACCGCTGTGAGAGAAATAACTGAACAAAAAACTTCTCTGGTCCAACTTTTTGAGCACATGACCACCCCAAGATCAGCAGAAGAAAACAAAATTGTAGCATGGAAGTTTGATTCTGAATGGGATTATGCTGTGATAAAGAGAGCATCTGGGATGGTGTAATATTTTCATTGGATGGACACAATCCTATCACTCACAGATGCAGACCTGCATTCTTTGTAAAACATCCCTATCATCAATTACCCAATCAGTCCAAGGGGAAGATATTTTTCTATGTTGATTACAAAACTCAGAAACAAGTTTAAAGGTGATGTGTTAAAGGAAGCGAAGAGAGAAGATGCTGAACACAATCAAAGAAGACAGAGGCAGAAAAGTTCTCATTCCAGCTCATCTCACTTAGTTGATGATGAATTTTTCAGAAGAGTTGGATATGGAGACAAAACCTCAGCATATGTAAAGCGCATTGAAGGAAATCAGTACTCATCCCCTATCACAGAGTGGGGATATGTGGAGAGAACAAAAGATCTTGTGCTACAGAGGAATGATCCTCAGAAGAAATCTTCTAGCATAAGACTATTTGACCCAATGGAGATAAAACACCTTCATCCCAGCTACACATCCTATCTCCATGATAAGTATTTTCAAAAATTGAATGACAAAGTAGCTCAAGATGACTTATGCTTATATGTCCATATCATCCAAGTGATTGAAAAGCTGCATGCTAAAGCTGACAAAAGAAGAAGATATGAAGCAAGTCAACTTATAGGATCTAACATTCCATCAATCACTTAGCTCAGAATGTAAGAACAAGATGAATTGGAAGTGGTGTCAAACAACAGTGTTGTTGCAACACTGAGCACAGAAGAAGACATCTTTGGGCTAAACTAAAACACTCTGAAAACAATGAAGAGAATGAAGATCAAGTATTTATATGATGATCAAAAGAATGCGATTGAATACATCTACACATGAATTTTGAGAAGAGTTCAGGAATTGAGAGCTCTGAACTGATGATTACAAGATTCTAAACCTAAGGGGGCGTATTGTTAGGTCTAGATCTTTTGTATAGGTTTAGATGATGAATTATTTCTTATAATGAACTTCTATAATTCTTTATCATTTTATAATGCATGAAATAGATGATAACCCAAATATTATTTGTGTTGATTTTATGTGATTGCAGGAAAACATCATACTTGGTCAATTTGGAAAAAATGACAAAGTACAAGAACAACTACGGATGAACAATTTTATTCTTCCGTAGATGTTCTTCGGAGCATGTTTGAACAAGTGATGTGCATCCGCAGATCTCATGCGAAAGCTCAACATATACTAAAGAACAAGTTTTGAAGTCAAGTTGTTGCTCCTGCGGAAGAAGGGAGTTTGCTCCTAAGGATGAAGTTCAAGAATAAAGGATCAAATTCCTATGGAAGACCAAATTCCTACGGAAGACCAATTTCCTACGGAAGAACAACTTGCATGAACACTCATCACGTACCAACACATGATCAACAAGTAGCTGCCTGAAGTGATGTCAACAAGTCAACATCTATGGAAGACTTGATTTCTGTCAGAGGACTTAGGATGTCATATTAGGAATGTTACAGCTGTAGCCTTCACAAATAGGAAAGTTACAGTTTCCATTGTAAACCGTGAATCCCTCTACCTATAAATATAAGGCAAGGATTCACTCTTTAAAAAAGAAACACTACATACGCTATTGATAGTCGATTCATAAGTAATCGATAGCATTCAATAGGTGATTGAATACATGATTGAGAGATATCGATACTAAAATAGTGAGTCACTTATTCATAGAAACGATATTAATTAATTATTCAATCAATATAGCAAAAAAAACATAACATCAAAAATATCTTTGGAGATCACAAGATCACCAAAGCAACATTAGTCATTGTAATCAATTTTGTATTAATGAAAAACAACTGAAATAATCTTTTGTTGCATTATATTGTTCTGTTTTCAATTTGTTTTATACTTCGTTAGTCGATTTCAATTTCACAAACAATTAAATTAAAAATCAAATATTTATAATTCCGCGATTCAATCCTTGGATTCACAGGGGGGCGTATGATACGCCGCCCCTGGGCGTATCATACGCCGGTATGCAACCAACTTCCGGATTTTATGGAATTTCAAACTACTTAAACATAATTCAACCCTAATTCGAGGAGGACTTTTCCAAGCTCGAATCTTGAAAATTCTAAGGCAATTTTTGGTGATTGCTTTCGGGAAGACCATGAGTGGCTAAGTTCTTGTTGATTGCTTTCGGGAGTACAATTCATGTTAAGTGAAACAATTGGTATGTTTGATTAGGGTTTTTTGTATTGAACAATGGATTAGTGAATGAAATTTTATATTTTGATTTAGTTAAAAGGTTTACTTATAAATAAAGTTGTGTGCTTGATTATCAGTTTTCGGTTTCCTTGCATCGTGAGCTCATTAAGAAAAGTAGACAACGTGATATATAGGTGAATTAGTAACTTTGTGATTGAACGAGTCTTAAAAGATTGTTCCTTTGTTACTACTTTAATCAAAAGCTAAAATCTTGAAGTATTGTTTCTTACAAACCCTAATTTAAAAGTATCACTTGTGGATCTTGTGGAATTGGAAACCCGAAAGTAATTGTTTGTCATTATTTAAGTAAATTTGTTTCAAAGTTCTTTGCTTTATGCATGCTTGTTCATTCATTCATCCAAAGTTTTAATCTTTAATTATAAGGTTTGTGTCTTTAAGTTAACTTAGTCATATTCACTAAACACTTTCCACACATTCCCTATCGAGACGACCTTACATACCCTTACACAACCAGATCATCCGCTGTGGACATTGTTTGTCCTCTGTATACACTTAAGTATGCATGCATGTCTGCTATGGACATTAGTCGTCCATTGTGGATCCTTTAAATACTTTAGACTGTCCACTGTGGATTATGGCTGCCCGCTGTGGACACTTGTAATCTCTAATTCATCCGCTATGAATTTTAGTCATCAGCTGTGGATGCACTTAATGTCTTATTCATGCGCTGTGTACCTTTAGCCATCCGCTGTGGATTTTGATCGTCCGCTATAGACTTTGGCTGTCCTTTGTGGGCATTTAGTACTTAAGTCATCCACTGTATACCTTATTCATGTGCTGTGAACACTTAGGTTTATTTTGAAATTTTGTGAATAGAATTTAAGTGCTAAGTACTTATGTATAATGGAAGTTTATGCTTGTGGGCTGCTGTTATGAATTATAATATTTCATGTTATGATTTATGATGTGATTTTATGTGGCATGATGTGTATAAGTACGTAAAGTATTATATAATGAAAGTGAAAGATAATGATAATGAAAAGTGGAACATAATGAATGAAGGAAAGTCTTGCAAGCAAAATGATGGAGGTTCACAAGTCAATGAGTTAGTTGTTTGCTCAACTATGTATGTTTTAGCTAACACTTGATGATACGCACAGGGGTCCAATCCTTGAGATTGACCCAGATGTGATGGGATCCTTGCCACTTACCCAGATACTGTGTCAGCTTCGGCATGACATGGGGGTTTATGTATAAACCCCGACACAGTACCAGCTTTTGCATGACGTGGGGGTTTAGCATATGGCAGGATACAGATGAAAGTGAAAGATGATAAAGAATGAAACTACGAAAATGTACGATGATGAAAGATAATAAATAATTATTATTAAGATGTATGTATGATGTATGATAACATACGAAAGTAAAGGAAATGTTTTACGAAAAGTAAAGTATTTTTATTATAAAACTAGAACTCACTCAGCAACGTTGTCTTTTTATGTGCATATCAGTTGGCAGGTAATTGTTGATGCTGATGAGGTGCAGGCATGGATGCATAAGCTACAGGGGATGATCTGAGTCTGGCATCAATATTTTGGAGAATGATATTGTATTAATACAATTTTTGAGATGTAAATGAAACGATGTGATGATTTGGAAAAAATTAATTTATTAATGAAAAGAAATATTTCCACTGCAAAATGATGTGTTTGAAGTCTTTTATGCAATGATTGACCAATTGTAAGTGTCCTGGGAATGGGGCCTTACAAGTTGGTATCAGAACCAAAGTTTAGGAGAATTAGGTAAATTATTTTCAAAAAAACGTAAAACTTAAACTAAGAATGAGACAAAAAGGAAGGGATGCCAGTCTTAATAGCTACATGCCTGCAGGTAAAGGTATTATGTAAACGTTTTATGTACATTAATGGAAAAAGGAATTATGTGCGTGTGTTATGTGATTTATGTTCCCTTAGTAGATTTGGATACTGATGTAGTCTGGATAGGAAATGCTTGGAGAATGAAGAGTAAAGTAAGTGGCTAATCACTATTGGCCACTATAATTAGGGACTTACTATACTTGACATGATCTGACCTATTACCTTGAATGACCGTGATGGTGTTTGAATCTTATAGATCTTAGAGATGGCTGGTGGTAGATCTTTGAAGGCTTTCCAAGGTGGAGTATGTGGTGGACCTGGTGCTTGGCCACGTGTCACGAGGAACAGGGCTAAGATTGCCGAAAGGGCACCAAAAGAGCCCGAGCTTCATCACCATGAAGGCGGTGATGAGAATGCTAATCTGAGGGCCTTAGTGAAGGAGGCAGTAGTGAAGGAAGTTTATCAAGTCATGCAGATGATTCTACCATCTGTGGTGACTGAGGTTATTAGGGTGGTAAGGGAAGACAAGAGGAAGGAGGAGGAAAATAAGAATGCCACTAGGCGAGGGGGCGAAGAAGGAGGTTCAGGGGAAAGGGAGCAACCTGAGACTGAGATGGTTGTTTCCAGTGATGATGAGGGGGTGGAAGCGGTGTAAGAAACTGCAAAGGGGTGCAATTATGGGGTATTCTAGAGATGCAAACCCCCCAACCTTCAATAGGAATGGGAAAGCTGTTGCTCACCGATGGGTGAGGGAAATGGAGGCTATCTTGGATATCAGTGAGTGCAGGGAGGATAAGAAAGTAAAGTTTGCTACCCATTCATTTGTGGATTCGGCCTTATGCTGGTGGAACAACATTGTCCAGGCCAAGGGTAGTAGAGCGATGGGAAGAATAAGGTGGAGTGAACTGAAGAAGCTGGTGATCGAGGAGTATTGTCCTAATAGGGAACTCGACAAGATTGAGAGGGAGTTCCTGCAGTTGGAGGCGAGAACTATGACGCACCAGCAGTACATGACTAAGTTTAATAAGATGGCAAGGCTGGTGCCAGATTAGGTGATGCTCGTGTCATGAAAGATCATCTTCTTATGACACACAATATTTGCCTCATAGACTGCTGGCCAATCCATTCCTAGAACAACATCAAATCCTAGGGGCAATACGAATAATTTAGCAGATAACCTACGGCCTTCCAACTCTATGTCACAATCCTCAATCAGATCAGAAATCTTGGTAGACTTACCAATGGTAGTTTCTACATCGAAGGGCTCATCAATACTTCTACTTCTATCAGGCAACTTAACACAGAAGGCAGTACAAATAAAACTCTTACTAGCACCAAAATCAAAAAGCGCAGAGGCACAAATTTGGTTTACTAGGAAGGTACCTGGCACAACATCAGGGTCCATTCTATCCTACTACCGGCTCATAGTAAATGCTCTGACTTTTGCCCTCTGCCCTCCCATCTCCTTCTCGATCCCCTTTTCGCCCCAGAATTCTCAGCCCTAGGTTTCTTCCAATACCTGATCAGATGGCCCTCTTCACCACAGTTGTAGTACCTTACCACCCCACACTCCCTTGCTATATGACCAGGCTTCCTACATTTGAAGCAGACGTTCAGTCCCCACTTACACTCTCCCAAATGTTCCTTCCCACACTTCTTACATTCCCTCCTGTTGTTCCCCTTACTCAATCCTGGGCGACGATCGTCAATCCTCATCTTCTTCTCCCCGATCCCATAGTTGTCACTCCTGAACCTCTTCCTATTACCGTTCTTGTTCCAACTCTTTTCAACGTTCCTCTGAATTGGCACTAGGTCCCTTTCATCATACAATCTCCTGGCCAAATCTACCACAGACCTAAACATGCTCAGTCTAATGGCTATCATGTTCCTCCTAATGTCCACGGGCAAACCCTGCATTTATCTCTTAATCTTCTTGGTCTCCAGAGTTACTATATCCGGCACAAGTCTTGCAAGTTCATTGAACATAGAGGTATACTTTTGATGAGTCAAGTTTCTAGCCTCCAAATGCAAGAACTCCTTCTTAATTTTGTCCAACTCCCGATGTGGAAAATACTTCACCAGTACCAGTTCCTTCAAATCCGACCACCTCATCCTTGCTATAGATCGTTTTCCCTTGGCTTGGACAATGTTATCCCACCAGCATAATGCCGAGTCAACGAAAGAATGGGAGGCAAACTTCACCTTCTGATCCTCCCGGCACTCACTGATGTCTAGGACTGCCTCCATCTCTCGAACCCAATGGTGAGCAGCAGTAGCATTGCCGTTACCATCAAAGGTCGGGGGTTTGCACCTCTGAAACGCCCCATAGGTGCACCCCTTAGCGGTCTCCTTCTCCTCCTCACTATCATCATCATGAATTACCACCTTTGGGCTAGATGGCTCTTCCTCTACTTTCCCCTTCTTCCTAGCATCATCAGTTCTCTCACCCTCCTTTACAACCCTTAACACTTCGGTCCCCACTGAGGGCAACACATTTTGCATGACGTTGTAGACCTCCTCAGCAATAACTTCCTTTAACGTAGATTTGAGGGTAGCTGATCCTGCACACTCTTGGTGGCGATGGAGGTTTCTGTCCTCATGAATCATCTTAGGAGCCTTATCCTTGCTCCTGGTGACACGTGGCCCAGTAGTACGCCCGCCATGAGCACCACCTCGGGTTGCCTTCCTAGATTTTCTCCCCGCCATAAAATCTACTTCCTATAAGATTCAAACGCTAACAAAGTCACTCAAGGTAATAGCTCAGATTATGTTAAGTATAGTAAGCCCCTAATTATAGTGACCAGTTGTGATTAGCCACTTACTTTACTCTTCATCCGCCAAGCATTCCCTATCCAGACTACATCAGTATCTGCAGGATCGGGTAAAGGTGCTTAAGTTTGCAATTAGCTTCACAGGAGGAGAGAACTTTAGATCACTTAACAATTCAAATAGGGAACTAGTAACTATTTAGAGGATACTAAGCCAACAAAAGTAATGTAAGTGAAGCAAGAACAAAATCACAAGAACACAAGATAAATTTTTCAAGGAAGTTGTATATTGATTCTCTAGTTGTATTACAAGTATGTTCAAGTATGTCTTAGTTACAAGAACTTGAGACTCTTATATACTACAACCTACAACCATCAATATACAAAAACGCAGTTGGGATTCGACTAATCTAGACAACAAGATCAATCTACAGTCAAAAGGCAGATTGCCTTTTGACTAGTGATTATGACATGCCATAGCTCACTGACTTTATCTAATAAGACAAGTCTACAGGAACAATTATGGGAAGTTACAGGCAAAGACCTTTTTCTACACTTTGATAAAGTATGGAAGGTTCACCAACTAATGAAAAGCAGGTGAGTCCTCAGAGCAGCAGTAGAAGGTACAACAACTTTATCAAAAAGTAACTCAGAGAAAGCATATTTTCTCTGTCTTCGGAAGAAATCAGTATTCTCATCAAAATGGCTTCGAAAGACTTTTTCTTGTGAAGCTTTGAAAGACTTCATCTTTGGCTTTAGAAGAAAGGGTCTTTGGCTTCGAAAGATTTCACACTTGTAATATTTTCTGATAAGTGTGAAACTTCCGAAGCAACTTCTTCTGAACTATTGGCTTCTGAAGATCTTACACTTAGACTTATTTGTGAGTGTAAGACTTCCAAAGCTAGTTCATCCTTGTTCCTTAGTGCATGCTGGAAGAGTTGGTTGTTATGGTATCCTTTGGTTGCATCAACCTTTAATCTTCAAATGTTCCTTACAAACTCCCCCTAGGCTGATGCTACAAAAACAGGGAAGTTCTTCATATTTTAATAGTCCACATTAGGATCTTTAGCATTCCTTCTTCATCATAAGATCTGGATCCTTCAGACTGACATAGAATCTTCTCATGTCAAAGAGATCATGCAGAGGAAGTTCAAGCATGTCATTTGTGAAGTAGACATGTTGTTCTCCCTGATCTCTTTTGACATACCATCTGTCTGGATCTTCAGCAAAAGTCCATGACAGAATTTGTATTCTAGTAGCAAGAGGCTCTACTATCATTGGAGTTTGTTAAGAGACCTCTTCATGCACTCCCTCAGGATGCTCTGACTCATCCTGAGGTTAGGAGGTGGATGCCTTTCTTCTCTTCTTCTTTGAAGTGGATCTTCTTCTGGCCATCCTTTTTCTCCTCCCAGATTTCTTCATATGAGAGGGCTGGTCTTGAGTACCAGCTGGTTCTATTGTGTCCCTCTCAGTTGGGTTCTCCTCTCTCACAGGTTCAAAAGAAGAGAGAGGAGGACCCTGTTGTGGGTCAGAAGATGATATTGGCTCAGATGCAGCTCCAGGTTCAGGTTGTGTTGTCTTAGTAGGTTTAACCTTCACCTCAACTTCAGGTTGAGCTGGACTTGGTAGAGAATGCAAGTCCACTAGCTCTTCCCATTTTATCTTCTGCTTGATCACCCTAATATGCTAATCTTTTATCGATAGAGACATAGGACCAAGCCTCCTTTCGGAGAACCCATACAGCTTCAAGAAGCTCATCATCCTTTGTCTGTCAGCAGACTTCTTTTGGCTTTTATGGATGATGGCACTTGACTTTGCAGCTTCTTCCCTTAATCTCTTCCTTGCAGCTTGCCTTTCCTTTTTGGCTTGTTCTTCCAGCTGCTTGTTGTATTCAAACATTATGTACTCATATGATAAGGGAAGAAGTGTAGCTACCTGATAGAGACCTTTGGCACTTAGGTAGTTGATCATCTTTAGTCTTTCTTCTTTATTAACTACCTAAGGTTGTTCAGTGGCCACAGTCTCTTGCTCAGGACTTTCTTGAACTGGAGAGAGGGCAGGAGCATCTTTGTAGAGTCTTTTAAGTCTCCTTTCTTCTTTGATTTTAAGGAGCAATTCTGCATCCTCTGCTTCCTTCCTCTCTTTTGACAATTCAATGTCAGCTTGTTCATTCAGCTCCTCTAAGGGGAGAGATATGAGTTAATCAACATTGTAGTTTCTGGTTCCCAGGTAATTTAGCCTGGCTGCCCTTAACTCATCTTCCTGAGTGTTTAGCCTGGGGGCAGCCCTGATTGCAGCTTCCATGAATCTTGAGGAACCACTTGAACTCTCTCCCCTCAGCTTCCTCTTCCTCTCTTTCTTCTCCTTCTCAAACTCCTCAGGAGTCATTTTCCTTTTGCCTTTGTTAACCACAAGCCTTGGTGACTCAGGCTGGAGAGAGCTTTGGCCTTTATTGCTTGGTTCAGCTATCAAGCTCTAGCCAGAGAGAGGTTGTGAAGCACTATCACCAGCTGGTGTTTCACTGAGGGTAATGGGTGTAGAGGGAGATCCAGTCTCAAGGTTCACAGGTTCAACCTCTAGGCCTTCAGTCAAGGCTTTCCCTTTGAAGCTAATCTCCATGTCCACCTCAACATCCAGTTGACCGAAGATCTCACCTGCTAGTGTCTGTCTATATAGTTTTGATCTCAATTTGAATTCCTCTAGCACCTTGTCTTGGATCCTTTCTGCCAATCTTGCAGCTTGTCTGTTGTTGCTTGGGTTGACAAGTGGCAGATCTACCAAATTTATACTATCATAGTAGCTCAGTCTTGAAATGTTGAAAACTTTAGTTGACCCTGAGCTCTAGAGATCACAAGAGCTCTCCTGTTACTGTCATACCCCCAACCCTGATTGGGTTCTCAGAAGGGGCAGACATTGCTCTTAGTATTTCCTCCTTAAACAGTTGTTAGATGAGCAAGTCTAGATCATTGTCATGAGGAGGTTGCTAAGTATGGACAAGTTCAAGAGAGGGTGGTGAATCATCAATGTACACACCCTGGGAAGAACTCCCAGGTTCTATGGCTGTCAAGTCTTTCTCTCCCTTTTTGGTAGCATCACCCTCTTGACTAGGTGAGCTGGGCAATTGGTGCAAGACATCCACATGTTCTTATGGACCTGGTAGAGTTGTCCTCCTTGGTCTCTTAGCTAACTGGCCCTTAAGATCGGTGATTTCAAGTTGCTGGTCATTGACCCTCTTCTGTAAGATAGTCACCTGAGATTCCAGGTGAGCTATCTTTGAAACTAAGTACGTGCATGTTTTTATCAGTTTATGCACCTTTTGTTTCAGACTCCCCTCATCTTCTATTGAAGAATCACTGGGGGATGAGAGAATTAGACCTAAGTCTTCTTCCTCATCACCAGCATGGTGTTCTTGGCTGCTGGATTTCCCCTGCCTAATGATAGCTTCCAGAGAATTGTCAAGAGGCTGGGTTGCCATGGTTGAGGTCCTATTGATGTTTTCACTTGAAAAAGTGAGAGCCTCTTCTATATGGATCTCCTGAATAAGTTTAGGAATATCCACCTCAGTGGAGGGTAGATGATGTGGGCTAGACCTGGGTGAGTCAGAAATACTCATCTCTCTTTGAGCAGGGGTGGAGAAGAGAGACTCATGGTATTCACTAACATCCAAGTCCTCTTTATCATAAAAGTCTAAGCTAGGTATTGGTTGGTTGAGATCTAGAGGTGGGGGATGGTAGCTGTCCCTTGAAGATTGATCACTTGAGTTTAGAGACTCAGAATGAAGGCTAGAGGCTGTTTGGGTAATGAGTTCATCAGCCTAAGCATGAGGAACCTCATAACTGATTATTGGAAAGATAGGAGTGGTTTGCTCCTCAGGGGAAGTGGGAGCTCGAGATTCCACTTCCTCCTATATGGGTTGTGATATGGGAGCCTGCACATGCTCAGTAGCAAGTGCAGGGGTTCGTTTGGATTTTCTTTTGTAGGTGATGGTGATGGTAGGCTGTGTTTGAGGTGGTTGAGAAGTGGAGGGTGTGGGATCAACACTAGCTAGTGCTGCTAGGTTGTCACCCTGAGCAATGAGCTCAAACATTTATGGGACAAGGGCTGTTTCTACCCCTGAGAAGCCAACAATTGGCTTCTTAAAGATTTTGAAAATGTCAGGCCTCATTTGTCCTAATTTAAGAATATTTCCTGTTCCCCTCAATTGTGGTCCCAATTCACAATTGAGAATGTGTTGAACTTACCTGGGGACCATGTAATATTCTAAAGAGTCCAAGTTAGCAAGTAAATTTGTGTAAACAAACTGAGAATACCTGAACTTGACCCCTTGTACCATCCCATGGACAATGAAGGAGAGGTCTTCTGGAACTTGATCCCATCCTCCATATTTGTTAAATAAACTGTGTATGATGAGATGGAGGAGGTACTTCCATTGGGATGAGACCTTCCCCTTCCTGAAGGTTTTGACTGAGAAGTCACCTTCATAGCCCATCTGCTAGAAGGAATGGTTGACAACAGATTTTGGAAAGGACAGTTCACCTGCTTCATCATCCAGTTGCAAATGGGTGTTTATGATGGCCTGAGTGATGAAAATTGTCCTCCCCTGTACCATAGCAGACAGTGCCTTCTCCCCATCCATGGTGACCTCTTGACAGGTCCGCCAGAATTCAAGCAACTGATCCTCATAGAGAGGAGGATCGATTGTAAGGGAGGTGAAGTAGTGAGATGAATAAAGGTACCTACAAACATCTGTGAAGCTTGGATCCTTCTCAGAGTTCAACAGAGCAACTTGATTGTGTTGCCTGTGTAGGTGCATGGTGAAATCAGGGTCGTTTCTACGATCGATGTTGGTCATTTGGTGAAGCTTATCAGTGAAGAAAGGAAGAAGAAAGTGAGTTTGGGGTGAAATTAGGTTAAAGATTGTGAGAGTAGAGAGAAGAAATGGAACCGTTGAGAAGATATATGCAGTGGATTTGAGACAAAGTTAAAACAAAAAGATAAACTTTGAAATCCGCAAATGGGTCCCACTTCTAAAAAAGAGCCCAAAAAGTTAGTTTTCTTGAAAGTTAAAAATCTTTCGAAGGTATTTTTTGCTTCGGAAGTTTTTTTAAGAAAAGTTTCCGAATGCAACTTTGCTTCGGAAGATATTTCAAAGAGTTGTGAAAATTTGGCTTCGGAAGGAATATACTTAAAGAAATTTCTTCCGACATAAATTTTGCTTCGGAAGAACTAAGTCTGAGAAAATTATTATCCATAGATAATAAATCTTCCGAGGCGAAATTGCTTTCGGAAGATATGTGTTCTTTGAATGCATTTAAGTACTTATAAGCACATTTAAGCTTTAGAAGATATTCTAAGAATTTCTTCCGAAGGTAATCTCTTATGAGTAGTTAAATGATTTAAAGAAATAAATTTCTTCCAAAGGTAATTTGAGTTTTTCCGAGACAAAATAATAAATTTTCACAAATCTAAGGAATATCTAAATAATTGATTTACTTCCAAAGAGAACCGGGCTTATGAAGGTGATAATATAGACAACTTAGGACACAAAATTTTTTTAGAAATAATGTTGATTAAGTGTTTAAAGAAAAAATCTATTCAAAGTTTATCATCCCAATAGCTGATATAAGATATTTAAACCTCTGTTCATCAAAAGCTTTAGTGACCAGATCAGCATATTGTTCATTTGTGTTAATCGTGATTAGTTTGATTAATCCTTTCTCAAAATTCTCTAATCAAGTGATACCTGATGTTGATGTGTTTGGTCCTAGAGTGCTGCACAAGATTCTCTGTAATAGAGATAGCACTGTTGTTGTCTATGTGGATAGGAGTCTCCTTGAAATTGAATCCATAATTCAGCATCTGATTTTGAATCCAAAGCACTTGAGCACAGCAGCTTGCAGGAGCAATGTATTCAGCTTCAGCAGTTGATGCAGACACAGAGGATTGCATCTTGCATTGCCAAGAGACTATCCTTCCACCAAGGAACTAACATCCCCCAGATGTAGACTTTGCAGTCATGTTGCAGCCTTAATAATCACTATCTGTATAAACATACAGATTAAAGTCTGAATTCTTTAGATACCAAAGGCCTAGTTTAGGAGCACCTTTGAGGTATCTGAGAATTCTTTTCATAGTAACTAGGTGTGATATCTTGGGGTTGGCTTGTTGCACATATGCATATGGCAAACATAATATCAGGCCTGCTAGCAGTGAGGTACATAAGAGACCCAATCATAGCCCTGTAGAGATGTTCATCAACACACTCCCACTCAAGATCAGGACCAATGGAGTGGTTTCTGGCTATGGGTGTCTTTGCAACCTTACAATCAGTCATCTTGAATCTTGTAAGTATGTCTTGTACATACTTTGACTGACTAATAAAGATGCCATTTTTAACCTGCTTCACTTGAATTCCTAGAAAGAAGTTGAGTTCCCTCATGGCACTCATTTCAAATCTATCCTTCATCAGCTTCTCAAAGTCTTTGCAGAGCTTTGGATTAGTTGAACCAAAGATGATGTCATCTATATATATATCTAAACTAGCATTATGTCATTCCCTATTTCTTTGATGAAGAGAGTCCCATCAATAGTACCTCTTTTGATAACAAACTTTTGCATGCAGAGATGAGGATATGATGTTCTTGAAGGTCTCTTCTTCAAGACCACATTTTTCAGCTCGGGCTTTGCTGATCACAAGCTCAGCCTGGCTTTCAGTCAACTTGGTAATGAGATCTTTAATTTGAGTCTTGTAATTTGTTTGCTCATGTTTAAGAGTTGAAATTGTTTTCTCTAGATCTTCTATCTTAATTTTATAGTCATTTTCAGCTCTTTTAAAATCAGCTTTTAGGATATTCAAGGACTCAATATCAGATCTCATTTCCAAGTTGTAGGACCTGTATCTATTCGCTTTAGCAATACATTCAGGAGAGCAAAGATGTTCTAGTACCTTAGCCTCATCATGGTCAGCCATGAGTACTTGATTTGGTGAAGCATCTTCAGCCTGAAAGCTCCAGTCAAAGCCTCCTTCAACAACAACAGCAGCTTGCTGTCTTGGCTTCTAATTCTGGTGCCCTCCCTCAATGTAGATTGGCCTGGATGATGCTTGGCCACCATTTGACTTAGGTGCCTTGCATTCTCTAGCAAAGTGACCCATCTCATTATAGTTGTAACACTTCACTTTGCTCTTGTCCAGTCCAAACTTACCACTGACAGTATTGCTGGGAAACCTTCTCCCTGTCCTCTTGTAGAACTTCTGGGCTCTGTGAGTGAGAAGAGCCATCTACTAGACTATCTCCATGTATTCCAGATCATATGGATGGATACAATCCAGGTCTTCAAGAGTGAAAAGAAAATTGCCTGAACTTTCATCAGTAGACACAAAGGCTTGAGAGGTGCTTGTCTCTTGGAATGGACTTCCATGGATGTAGCACTCTCTGGGTGTGTCTGGGAAGGTGATGAAAGGACCTTTTTATGAAGTTTTAGGGTAGCAGATAAGATGGTGTTGTGGTTCTCTGCTTTCCCTTTCACCCACATGATGGGCAGAACTCTGGTGAGTGTTGGAGTTACCAGATGGGTTTTGCATGTTCATCTCCATCTGGTATCCACTGAGTATTCCATATAATTCAGTGAGAGTCAGGGTCTTGAGGTTTTCAGTCCTCTTAATGACCACATAATAGTGTGTCCATTGTCTGGGAAGAGAGGACATGAACTTTCTAATAATATCCCTATTCTCAATAGTTACTCCAACATCAGCCAGAGTATCCAAAATCTCAACATACCTGAAATACTGTTGAGTCATGGTTTCACCTGTCATAAAGGTGAAATTTTCAAACTGCTGCTTTAAGAGGTCCTTCTTGTTTTCCTTGGCTTTATTAGACCCCTCATACATTAGTTTTAGTGCATACCACAGTTGTTTAGCGGTCTTTCACTTTTTGAAACCTCTGTATATGGAATTTGGAAAAGCAGTCTGAAGGGATGTCATGGCTTTCCGATCAATGTCAATCTTCTTCCAGTCTTCTTCAGAGAAGTCAGCCCTTTCTTTGGGTATCATTCCACCACCAGTAGTAGCTGAAGTGGTGCATGGTACATGAGGTCCATTGACAACAGACTCCCACATCCCAGAATCCTAAGACTTGATGAAGCTTTCAATTCTTTGGCACCAACTGTCAAAATCCTTAGGAGTGATCAGTGGGGACTTTGTCATAGTTTTAGTTTCCATATCAGCCTTAGAGATAGCTGCCATTTGAAGAGTTAAGTGATGTGTGAAGCTAAGAGGATTAAAGATGGTAAGATCTTACAATCAAGAGCATGTAATGCTCTGATACCAATTGTTGGATCGGGTAAGGGTGCTTAAGTTTGCAATCAGCTTCACAGGAGGAGAGAACATTAGATCACTTAACAATTCAAATAGGGAACTATTAACTATTTAGAGGATACTAAGCCAACAAAAGTAATGTATGTAAAGTAAGAACAAAATCACAAGAACACAAGATAAAGTTTTCAAGGAAGTTGTATATTGATTCTCTAGTTCTATTACAAGTGTGTTCAAGTATGTCTTAGTTACAAGAACTTGAGACTCTTATATACTACAACCTACAACAATCAATATACAAAAAGACAGTTGGGATTTGACTAATCTAGACAACAAGATCAATCTACAGTCAAAAGGCAGATTGCCTTTTGACTAGTGACTATGACATGCCATAGCTCACTGACTTTATCTAATAAGACAAGTCTACAGGAATAATTATGGAAAGTTACAGGCAAAGACCTTTTTCTATAACTTGATAAAGTATGGAAGTTTCACCAACTAATGAAAAGCAGGTGAGTCTTCAGAGCAGCAGCAGAAGATACAACAGCTTTATCAAAAAGTAACTCAGAGAAAGCATATTTTCTATGTCTTCCAAAGAAATCAGTCTTCTCATCAAAATGGCTTCAGAAGACTTTGTCTTGTGAAGCTTCGGAAGACTTCATCTTTGGCTTCAGAAGAAAGGGTCTTTGGCTTCGTAAGATTTCACACTTGTAATATTTTCTGATAAGTGTGAATCTTCCGAAGCAACTTCTTCTGAACTGTTGGCTTCGGAAGATCATACACTTAGACTTATTTGTGAGTGTAAGACTTTTGAAGCTAGTTCATCCTTGTTCCTTAGTGCATGCTGGAAGACTTGGTTGTTCTAGTATCCTTTGGTTGCATCAGTCTTTAATCTTCAGATGTTCCTTACAGTATCCAAATGTACTAAGAGCACATAATCCACATACCACACGCATATAATTCCTTTTCATTAACTTACACAAAACCTTTACGTGCAGGCATGTAGCTACTAGGACTGGCATCCCTTTCTCTTTCTTGTCCCATTCGCAGTTTAAGTTTAGGTTTTTGAAAATATTTTACCCAATTCTCTTAAACTTTGGCTCTGATACCAACTTGTAAGGCCCCGTTCCCAGAACGCTTACAGTCGGTCATTCAAAGCATAAAACATATAGAATATAACATTTAAAAACACATCATACTTGCAACGGAATTTGAACTTTTCTTTAATAATTAAAAAGGTCAAGACAAAACATCCTGCTGTTTCATTTACATACCAAAAATTATATTAGTACAATAAAATTCTTAAAATATATGGATGCCAGACTAGATTATCCCTAGTAGCTTATGCATCCATGCCCGCATCTCCTCAGCATCAACAAATTACCTGCCAACTGATATGCATATAGAGTCAGCGTTGCTGAGTGAGTTCTAGTTTATATAATAAAATACTTTACTTTTAATAAAACCATTCCTTTACTTTCATTCGTGATCACACATCATACGTACATCTTGATAATAATCATTTATTTAACCTTTATCATCATACATAACCGTTCGTTTCGTACTTTATTATCATTCACTTCTAGCCGGATCCTGCCATGCCCCCTCTTTGGTGCACAAAGTGACTAAAGTCTTGGGAGCAAGTGGTAAGGACCCCATATCGCACGTTCCCATTAGTCACAAAGACTGATGGTTTGGTGTGCACTTGGCACACTATCGAGGTGGCAACCCATAAAGAGTTGTGACCCCCTTTTTATGCTTGCAAGACTAATTCATTCATTACGTTCCACTTCTCATTATCTTTATCTTCCACTTTCATTACAATAATACTTTACGTACAAGAGTATTAACACACCACGTAAAGTCACATACTAATACGTAATATAGAACATCAACCACAGCCCACAAACATCATAACATCAACAAACCTAAACCACAAAAACATTCCAGAACTTAACACTACATTCTACTTCCCAAGATTTCACAAAATTTAAAGTCCCCAAAGAAATGCGGATGAACATAGGCCAATGTGGCTGAATGTTCAGCAAATGCAGACAGGCAAATGTGGATGAAAGTCTTAGAAAAATATTCTAAGTGTCCAAAGATGTGCGGGTGAACCAAATGCGGATGAACAAGTCCAAATGCGGATGAACAATACTAAATGCAGATGATCAAAATACTTAACTATGGAACATAAAATCAATGCGGTTGAATGCTCAGAAATGTGGATGAAGACCAGCAAATGCGGATGAACACTTAACAAATGCGGATGAATACTTAACAAATGCAGAAGAATAAAATGCAAATGTGGATGAACACATTACTTAGGCTATTTTACGAGTTCCAAATCCTCATTCTAACATATCGTTAGCACAAATCTAACATGCTAAACACTTAGAACAGAGATTACAACTACACAACATCAAAGAAGGCATTTAAAACACACACATCGTATACACATCAGATGCAAAAACATAGAAAACTCATGCTTCATTGTAAAATTTAGTTAATATGCATTTCAGCCCTAAACTAGTTTAAAACAAGTAAAATAAGGGAACCTAGAACTCAACTCTAGCAGCTTTCGAGTAAGACTTCTTCAGACCGAGAGCAATTGGGAGTTCTAGCACCTAAACACACTTAAACAAGCAGCTAAACACAAAAGAACACATAAAAATCGATCCAGCAGCTCGAATCCAACTGAAACTGAACAGAAATGCAAGAAAACCTCACTTCTAGGAGAATTTCAGCTTCTCTCACAAAAATCCAGTTGAACGGCTTCTTCTTTCTTTTTGCAGCCGAGAGCAGATGTAGGGGAAATGGGGGGTATGGGCGGCCATGCTTCATAAAATCCCATAGTGGGCAAGTTTGCCACTTGCATAACTTTAACCCTTTGACTTGGGATATTTCACCTTTATTTCTTTTTCTTTTCCTTCTGCTAATAAAATTTCGAGTGTTACATACTGTCTGTACAGAGGATGACTGCTTTGTCATGCGCTGTGGACTCTGATTGATTTACTTATGTTCACAGCGGATGACTACTTGGTCATGTGTTGTGGACACTTGTTTGAAATTGTTTGTTTGTTCATAGCGGATGAACATTTATTCATGCGCTGTGGACCCTTGAAAACTTGTTTGGTTGTTCACAGCGAATGAACATTTGTTCATGCGCTGTGGACCCTAGAAATGATTTGTTTGATTGTTCACAGCGGTTGAACATTTGTTCATGCGCTGTGGACACTTGGATGTGATGTGTGAACGTTTACAGCATATGATTACCTGTGTGCATACGCTATATACACTTGTACTATTTCTACAACGGATGACTTATGTTATTCATTCGCTATGGAATGGCACTGTATTCACAGCAGATGCCTTACCAACATCATACGCTGTGAACTCATGTATGTTCACTAGTGTATAGCGGATGTATGTTTGTTTTGTCTGCTATATACACTTTGTGTATTTTACATGTTATGATGGTTACTGTAGCTACATCGGATGTATATTTGTCTGTCTGCTGTGACAACAGTTGGCAAACTTTTCAAAAATTTTGAAAATTCTTGATTGATTTTCTTCCGAAGCAAATGCTGTTTGTTTTTCTTTCGAAGCAATTTTTGTATGTTTTTCTTCCGAAGCAAATTTTGTTTGTTTTTCTTCCGAAGCAAATTTTGATAAATTTTCTTCCGAAGCATATGTTTGATAAAATTTCTTCCAAAAGAACATTTGTTTGTTGACACTTGTTTGAGTCAAAATGTTTGTTTAAAATGTATGTTAAAATGTTAAAATTTTAACATGATCAATATATGGATGTTTGAATATCACTCACAAGCAATAAATTGCAATTTTGAATATCACTCACAAGCAATATTTTGCAATATTATGCATATGTATGTGTGTCAAACTACTGTATTTGGGTGCCGGCTTGACTTGGCTTTATTTAAAACTCAAAATTAAAAAATTTCGAATTTTAAAAATTGTATGATTATGCACATATTACATATTCTGCTGTCTTTGATATTTCCACGTTTATTTTCTCCCCCTAAATTTTTGCATATTTTTAAAAATCTTTTATAAAATGATAAAAATTTGTATGTGTTAGAATGGAAATTATCAAAGTACAATTGATTGCTTGCTTGATAAAAGTTAGAAAGATAATGCCTTATGTAACTAATAAATGAATGTTTTTCATGTTTGAACATGAATCATTTGCACATAACATGAGATCATACTAGTCTTAAATTCTCACTGAGTTGTTTGATTGTTTTTGAGAATAGACATAGACTAATATAATGTTGATTGCAGATATTTTGATCCACTTAAACTCATGCATGGTATTAATGATTGATTGAAACAGTGAGTGATTATCATGTTTTGAGTTGATTGATATGAGTTGTATGTACCCCACATCTGATGGTATGTTTAGAACAAGCCTCCTCAAGATATGCTAGAAAGCACTTTAAATACTTAAGACCTAGCTACTTAGGAGTATAAATGCTCAATTTGATCTCTGTTGTTTGATCCTTATTGGGATTCTTTTTCTCTTCACTTTGGAAGGTGATCCTCTTTGGGATTCTTTTGATTCATTCACAAGGAATGTAGTCTAAAAGACTTTATTGATTGTTCATCCAAGATGGATGTGTTCCTCATTGGGAATATTTTTGGATCATGATTTAGGTCATTCAGGTCTGTGCTTTGCACAAAAAAGAATGCCTTGGTGTACTCTAGGTTTATAAAAATCATAACAGAGGAGATCCTTGTATTATTGAGCAATTTATAAACTGTTTCACTTGGTGTATTGTAATTACTTTACAAACAACCTATGTGTAGGAACCTCTGAAGTTAAAAGACTGATGCAACCAAATGATTCCAAAAC
Organism: Flaveria sonorensis; assembly: GCA_025506505.1. Taxonomy (NCBI): domain Eukaryota; kingdom Viridiplantae; phylum Streptophyta; class Magnoliopsida; order Asterales; family Asteraceae; genus Flaveria; species Flaveria sonorensis. The sequence continues at coordinate 21,099,806 of CM046432.1, read as the reverse complement.
AACCAAGTCTTCCAACATGCACATTGGAACAAAGGTGAATTAGCTTCGGAAGTTTTACACACTCAAGAAAAATGCTAAGTGTAAAATCTTCTGAAGCCAAAGTTCACAAGAAACTGCTGCGAAAACTTTACACTTAACTTGGAAAATATTCTAAGTATAAAGTCTTCCGAAGCCAAAGACTCAACTCTTTGGAAGGTAAAAGATGAAGTCTTCCGAAACTCTCAAGACAAAGTCATTCAAAGCTGTTTAAAGACAAGACTGATTTCTTCTGAAGAGAGAGAAAAGATACCTTTTCCATCAACTTTATCATAAAGCAACCTACTTTCCGCTGCATGCTCTGGTAGTTCACCTGCTATCACTAGTTGGTGAAACTTCCATACTTTATGATAAAGTAGATAAGGTCTTCGCCTGCAAGTTTTTGTTTTTGTTCCTTCTTGGCATGTCATAGTCACTAGTCAAAAGGCAATCTGCCTTTTGACTTTAGGCTGATCTTGTTGTCTAGATTAGTCACTTCCAACTGTCTTTTTGCATACTGAAGGTTGTAGGATGTAGTATAAGTAGTCTCCCATTCTTGTATTCTAAAATATACTTTTACAACACTTGTAATAGAACTAGAGAAGCAATATACAACTTCCTTGAAAACTTTATCTTGTGCTCTTGTTCTTGTTTTACTTGTGTTTATCTTGTATCTTCTATAAAGGTTCACAGTTCCCTATTTGAATTGTTAAGTGATCTTAAGATCCTCCTAAGTGTGTTAACTAAGTGCAAGCTTAAGTTCCCTTTAACGATCCTGCATTTGGTATCAGAGCATTCCAGGCTCTTGATTGCAAGATCTCCCCATCTTTAAATCCTCTTAGTTACACACATCACTTACCTCTTTAAATGCCAGCTATCTCCAAAGCTGATATGGAAACTGGAAGTATGACAAAGTCCCCACTGATCACTCTTGAGGATTTTGACACTTGGTGTCAAAGAATTGAAGGCTTTATCAAGTCTCTAGATTCCAAGATGTGGGATTCTGTTGTCAATGGACCTCATGTACCATGCACCTCTTCAGCTGCTGCTGGTGGTGGAATCACTCCTGGGAGTTCTTCCTCAAGTTTGGACATACAGCACTCACCATCCTATCTTGTAGTTGTCCAAGCTCAACAACCTTCTCTAGACAGTGATCTGGAACTGCTCATTCAATAACTGTTTGAGGAGAGAGTACCAAGAGCAATGTCTGCCCCATCTGAGAACCCAATCTGTGGTTGGGGGTATGATAGTGATAGGAAAGCTCTTGTGATCTCTAGAGCTTAGGGTCAACAAGAAATTCTCAACATCTCCACCCTGAGTTTCTATGAGAGTATAAACTTGGTAGATCTGGCACTTGTCAACCTAAGCAATAACAGACAAGCTGTCAGATTAGCTAATCAAATTCAAGACTGGGTGCTGGCAGAATTCAAAAGGAGAACCGCATCATATAGACAGAGGCTAGCAGTTGAAGCCTTTGGTCAACTGGATGTTGAGGTAGACCCCAAGATTAGCTTCGAAGGGAAAGCCTTGACTGAAGGCCCAGAGGCTGAGACTGTGAACCTTGAGACAAGATCTCTTCCAGCACCCCATACCCTCAGTGAGGCACCAGCTGGTGATGGTGCTTCACAACCTCTCTCTGGCCAGAGCTTGACTGCTGAATCAAGCAATGAAGGCCAAAGCTCTCCTCAGACTGAGTCATCAAGATCTGCAATTGACAAAGGTAAAAGGAAGATGACTCCTGAAGAGATTGAAGAAGAAAAGAGAAAGAGGAAGAGGAAGCTGAGGGGAGAGAGTTCAAGTGGTTCCCCAAGATTCATGCAAGTTGCAATTCTGGCTGCCCCTGTACCAATCACTCAAGAAGATGAATTATGGGCAACCAGGCTCAACTATCTGGGGACCAGGAACTTCAACATAGATGAACTCATCTCTCTCCCCTTAGAGGAGTTAAATGAACTGGCTGACATTGAATTGTCAAAGGAGAAGAAGGAAGCAGAGGATGCAGCCTTGACCCTTAAACACAAGGAAGAAATGAGGAGAAAAAGGCTTTACAAGAACATTCCTTTCCTCTCCCCAGTTCAAGAATGTCTTGAGTCAGAGATTGTGGCTGCTGAACAACCTCAGGTAGTTGATGAAGAAGAAAGATTAAAAATGTTCAACTACCTGAGTGCCACAGGTGTCTATCAGGCTCCTGCACTCCTTCCCTTGCCTTATGATTATATATTATTTGAATACAATAAGCAGCTGGAAGAACAAGCCAAGAAAGAAAAGCAAGCTGCTAGGAAAAGGCAAAGGGAAGAAGCTGTAAAATCAAGAGCCATCATCCAGAAAAATCAGAAAAAGTCTACAGATAGGTAGAGGATGATGAGCTTCTTGAAGCTGTATGGGTTCTCCGAAAGGAGGCTTGGTCCCATGTCTTTATCCACAATGGATGAGCACATAAGGGTGATCAAGCAGAAGATAAAAAGGGGAGAGCTTGTGGACCTTCATTCATCATCTAGTCAACCTCAACCTGAAGTTGAGGTAAAGGTTGAACCTACAGAGACACCACCACCTGCACCTGAAGCTGCACAATAGCCAACTTCTTTTTCTAACCCATAGTAGGGTTCTCCTCCCTCTCCTTTTGAAACTAGGAGAGAAGAGATCCCAACTGAGAGGGAATCCACTGAAGAACCTGGTACTGAAGACCAACCCTCTCAGTTAAAATCATCAGGGAGTAAAAAGAGGATGGCCAAAAGAAGATCATCTTCAAAGAAGAAAAGAAGAAAGGCATCCTCCTCCTAACCTCAGGATAAGTCAGAACATCCAGAGGAAGTGCATGAAGAGGACTCTCAACCAACTCCTATCATAGTAGAGCCTCTCTCTGTTGGAAGACAAATTCTATCCTGGATATTTACTGAAGATCTAGACAGATGGTATGTCACTAGAGATCGGGGAGAACAACATGTCTACTTCACAAGTGACATGCTTGAACTCCCTCTGCATGATCTCTATGATATGAGAAGGTACTTCATGAGTCTGAAGAATCCAGATCTACTAATGAAGAAAGGAATTCTGAAGATCCTCATGTGGACAATCCCAGTCTGAAGAACCTCTCTGTTTTGGTAGCATTAGCCCAGGGGGAGTTTGTAGGAACCTCTGAAGTTAAGAGGCTGATACAACCAAAAGATACAAAAACAACCAAGTCTTCTAACATGCACTTTGGAACAAAGGTGAATTAGCCTCGGAAGTTTTACACACTCAAGAAAAATGCTAAATGAAAAATATTTCGAAGCCAAAGTTCAGAAGAAACTGCTATGAAAGCTTTACACTTAACTTGGAAAATATTCTAAGTGTATAGTCTTCCGAAGCCAAAGACTCAACTCTTCCAAAGGTAAAAGATGAAGTCTTCTGAAGCTCTCAAGACAAAGTCTTCCGAAGCTGTTTAAAGACATGACTGATTTCTTCTAAAGAGAGAGAAAAGAAATATTTTCCATCAAGTTTATCATAAAGCAACCTACTTTCCGCTGCATGCTCTGGTAGTTCACCTGCTATCACTAGTTGGTGAAACTTCCATACTTTATGATAAAGTAGATAAGGTCTTCGCCTGCAAGTTTCTGTTTCTGTTCCTTCTTGGCTGTTTGTAATAGGAAAGTCAGTGAGCTATGGCACATCATAATCACTAGTCAAAAGGCAATCTGCCTTTTGACTTTAGGCTGATCTTGTTGTCTAGATTAGTCACTTCCAACTGTCTTTTTGCATATTAACGGTTGTAAGATGTAGTATAAGTAGTCTCCGGTTCTTGTATTCTAAAATATACTTGTACAACAATTGTAATAGAACTAGAGAAGCAATATACAACTTCCTTGAAAACTTTATCTTGTGCTCTTGTTCTTGTTTTACTTGTGTTTATCTTGTATCTTCTGTAAAGGTTTATAGTTCCCTATTTGAATTGTTAAGTGATCTTAAGATCCTCCTAAGTATGTTAACTAAGTGCAAGCTTAAGTACCCTTTAACGGTCCTGCACTATGTTGGATAGATCAATACTCATCATAAACCAAGATGTGTTGTTGACCACACAATCGTGAGAATTTAGTTCTTCACTGTTGTATGTGATGTTAGGTGTCCCATGCTGAGCCTATCCACGTATCAAACAAAGTACTGTCAGTCTTTATTAGTGGAAAATGACTCAAGTGAAGAATGAGCTAGTGTACTATCATTCTCAAGAGAGGTATGTGTGATTCAAGATGTTTGATTATACGAAAACATGAATGTTTGTTTGATATCTTGATTTTGAAAGATGCTTGTTGATGTTTAATTTGGACTTTGATAAAATCAAGCTTGTTTGAAATTAATGTTTTGAAAACATTACTTGTTTTATTCATAGTTGATCATACCAAGTGAGTAAACCAGAAATTCAAATCTTGTTGAATCAAATGGTTTGGTAAACAGGTCAGCCAATTGATTGTCGGTATGGACTTTAGTCAACTTTATCAAACCCTTTTTCTGAGCAATCTCTTGGAAAATGATATTTGAAATCTATGTGTTTGGTTTTTGAATATTGAACTGGATTGTCAGTGATAAACATGGCAGCAGAATTGTCAATGTGTATGGATGTTTGAAGAAAATTAAAGCCATAATCAAGCATTTGGTTTTGAATCCAAAGCACTTGAGAACATCATGCAGAAGCATCTATGTATTCTGCTTCTGCTGTTGACATAGAGACATTTGATTGTGTCTTGCACTGCCAGGAGATCAATCTTGATCCAAGAAACTAACAAGCTCCTGTAGTGCATTTTCTGTTGCTGTTGCATCCACCATAATCACTATCCATGTAGGAATATAAAGAAAAATCTCCATCTTTTGGATACCATAGCCCAAGAGCTAGTTTGCCTTTTAAATATTTGAAGATTCTCTTTACATCATTTATATGTGATTCTTTTGGATCTGCTTGGTATCTGACACACATGCATACTGCATACATGATATCTGGTCTGCTCGTTGTTAGGTACATCAGTGAGCCTATCATTGATCTGTAGATTTTCTGATCAATTGATGTTCCTTCTGGATCAGGTCCAAACTTCAATCCAGTTGCAAATGGTGTTTTGCTGGATGTGTAATCATACATATTGTATTTCATTAATATCTGATTGACATTCATGTCTAACTTGAAGACCACGGAAGAATGTAAGCTCTCCCATTGAACTCATTTGGAATTTTGATTGCATAAGAGTTTCAAACTCTTTGCAAAGTTGGATGTTTGTGAAGCCAAAAATTATATCATCCACATAGACTTGAACTACTAACAAGTCTTGTTCTTTTCATTTTAAGAACAACGTCTGATCTATTTTCCCTGGGGAGTACCCATTCTATAGTAGAACTTAGATAAAGTTTCATACCACTTCCTAGGTGCTTAATGAAGACCGTACAAAGCTTTATCTAACTTGTAGACCCTGTGAGGGAAATCCGGATCTTCAAACCCTAGTGGTTGAGCAACATATACCACTTCATCTATCTTTTCATATAGGAATGCACACTTTACATCCATTTGGAAGACAATGAAGTTTTTAGATGAGGCATATGCAAGGAACACTCGGATGGCTTCAAGTCTAGCTATTGGAGCAAAGACATCATCATAATCAATGCCTTCCCCTTGAGTATATACTTGGGCAATTAGCCTTGCTTTGTTTCTGATGATAATTCCTCTGTCATCTATTTTGTTTCTGAAGAGCCATCTTGTGCCAATGGCGTATTGACCTTCAAGTAGATCAAGCATCCATACCTCTTGTTTTCTGAATTACTGTAACTCTTCTTGCATTTCTTCTATCCAATTGTTGTCTTTAAGTGCTTCTGTGATGTTTTTTGGTACAGTTAAAGATAGGAAGTAGGAGTACAAGAAAATGTTTGATGTGTCAGATTGACTTCGTGTCAACTTGGTATTGAGGTAACCAATGCTTTTTTCTATAGGATGATCTTTGTTAACTTTGGTTGTTGTAATATGATCAACAGGGATGGTTGAATCAAGATTAGTGATTGTTTGGTTGGGTGTTGATGGATGATCAAGGGTATTTATGGTTGTTTGTTAATCTGGCTGTGATGGTTCATTGAATGTTTGTGTTGAATCATGAAAGAAATCTAAGATTTCATCTTCATGATGTGCATCAGGTAATGAATGATAGTCATCATCTTCTTCAACTGTTGTTGGATGCTGTGGTTGGGTGGTCACAGTTGTGAATGAAGATGGTGTGTTTGATGATGTTCCTTTTGATGTGTTCATTTGTTCTAGATGAGTTGAAATTATGGTACTTGAAGGAGTAATGTTTTGTACTCCTTGGAGGATAAGCAATTAAAGGAACATCTATGGTTGTTGGTGGAACCATACAAATGATTTTGTTAATGAGTAAATATCAAACAAGTAGTCTAATCCAATGACTTTCTTAGTGATAGAGTGTTCATTAAAAACAACATCTGTTGTTTCTTCCACTATGTGCATTCTTGGATTGTAAGCTTTAGAGCCTCCTGAGTATCCAACAAAAAATCCATCATTTGCTTTTGGAGCAAACTTAGATAATTGTTCTATGGTGTTTAATATTGAAACAGAACATCCAAATGCTTTAAGAAATCCAATGAAAGGTTTTCTTTTAAACATAATTCATATGGTGTTTTGGAATGTTATTTGATGATCAATGTTCTGTTTTGAATGTAGCAAGCTATATTGATTGCTTCAGCCCAAAAAGATATGGGTATTAGAAAGTTAGTTAGCATTGATCTAGCAGCTTCTATTAATGTTTTGTTCCTCCTTTTAGCAACTCCATTTTGCTAAGGAGTCCTTGCTACACTGAATTGATGACTAATTCCTTTCTCTGCACAAAAAGAAGAAATAGAGTCATTTTTAAATTCAGTACGATTATCACTTCTTAAAGATTTAACTATAGGATCCAATTGATTCTGAATTTTAGTGATAAATGATTTAATGATTTTCTGATGTTTCTGACTTGTGTAGTAGAAAGAAAATCTATGTGAATATTGAGTACATCTATTATAACAAGAAAATATTGCTTCTTTCCTATACTAAGGATGTTTGTTGGGCCAAAAAGGTCCATGTGAAGCAATTTGAGTGGTGTGTTGTTAGAGTTTACCAATTTTGACTTATGAGACACTCTATGTTGTTTGTCTTTCAGACATGCAGTGCAGTGGTCTGTACAGAAAAATTCTTTTTCTGGTAAACCTATTACTAAGTCACATTTTACAAGTTGATTCATTCTATTATAATTAGAGTGTCACAATCGTCTGTGCTATAATTGGGAAACATCTTCTGATGCTTTTGATAGTAGACATGTTTCAGGGGTTGATGCTGAAACAGTGTTCATATCAACAATGTATGTGTTGTTAAGACGTAATGTTTTCAAAAGGATATAATCTTTAGGAATTTGAAAACCCGTCTTGAGTATGTAGCAATTGTTGGAGTCGAATAAGGTGGCATATCCTTTATCATAGATTTGGGATACACTAAGAAGATTGAACTAAAGGTTGGAGCAGTAGTTGACATTTTCAATGCTAATCAACCCATTTGATACTGTTCCTTCACTAATTATCTTTCCACCTATCTTGTCACCTCCAAAGACTACATTTCCTCTATGTTTGCTTTTAAAATCCCAAAGGAAGGAACAATTTCTAGTCATGTGACGGGAACATCCACTGTCAACATACCAGATATTGTTAGGTCTTCTTTGATGTCCTTATAAAATCAAAGAAATTAGATATATGGTGCAACCCAAGCCAAGTTGGTCTTGGGTTTTCCTTCTTTTCCCATAACACATATTTCTTCTAAAGTGGCATTGTTTGGTGGTTTGGGATTTCTAGGCATACTGGATTTCCTTTGGATGTTTTTGGCTCTGTCAAGAGAAGTGCTTTGAGCTCTTCTTCTTTGAGTGCCAATGTCTGATGGTTGTCTGTTCTGAGACTTATGTCTCTTGTTTGGTTGTTTAATGTTATCATAAAAAGTTTTATTATTATTTAAAACAACTTTTTGATAAGGAGTTTGTCTTGGTACTCCTACCTTGTTATTATTAGGAACAACTGTTTGTTTCTTAGTTGATTTCTCAACTTGTGTCTGTTTGTTTTGCTTCTTGTTTTTCTTATTGAAAAAACAGTTAGCCGTGCTATGGTTGTTTCCTCCAAAAATTGAACAATAATTGTGAAAATAGCATGATTCAGTACTATGATTTTCCATGTGATAGTACTTGCAATATTTACCATATTTGCATTTTTTAGTAGTGTGAGTGTATTGATCACAACATTCACAATACGCTAGATTTGCATTGCCTTGTTTGTTTATAACATTAGATTTTAAATTTGATTTTGAAGGTAAGTCAAAAGTTACAGTTGCTTGTTTTTGCTAAATGGGAGCTTTGCTTTTCCCTTTATTAGTTTGAATAGGAGAGGCAGTGGAAGATCCAGCTTTTCTTCCACCTGAGCAGATGTCAATACCTTTTGTCTGCTTTGATTATATGTTTTATGTATAAACCACACTGAAACTTTTGAAGTTTTAGTAATTGGTTGATCTGACTCATCATTCAATAGATCAACATCATCTTCATCTGTTGCTTGTTTATCAAATTCATTATTTTCACCTTGATAAAAATTTATTGATTTGATTCGTGGAGGTGCTTGGCTTTTAACAAATTTTATCAAAGGTGTTTTTGATATTAATGATGATTTTGATAATGATGATGATGATTGTTTTGAATCATCAGTCTGGTCAAGTGGGTCAAGAGACTCACCCTGTGTGTTTGTCATGGAGTCAGGTAGAGGAATATAATTGTCATTATAAGGTGGGTTGACCTTATTATATCCTAAATCTGAAGGGTCTCTGAATGCCCTTTGCTGAGCAAGAAATTCTTCAAACATCTTGTTGCTCACCTGAAATTATTGAAGTTTCACTTCTATTTCAGCCTATATGTTTTTTGACAAAGTCAAAGATTCAGAGTGTTTCCTACTTGAGCTGCTAGTGTTAACTTTTCAGACATTAATTTGTCCAAATCATTTTGTAATGAATGAATTTTTTCTCCATATTGCTTTTGTTTAGATTTTTTACATTCATTTAAAATGTTTGTTTCAATTACTTTCTTGGAAAGTTTGTCTGCATGTTCTTTGTATCTGTTGACTTCATCAATGCATGCTTGTGTACAGAGTTTATCCCTTACCTCTTTTGGGATTTCTAAAATCTTATCTTCTATGTTTGATTGTTGTTTCTGTCAACTCTTGGTTATTGGGATTCTCTTGAGAAATGACCATACAATTGACAGTTGTAGCATCTCACCTTTGTTTTATCAAAACCAATTTTGGTTTTCTTGTCCATGTTCAATCCTTTATTTCTCTAAAGAAACCATTTTGATCTATAGGCAATCATTGCCATAGACCACTGAAGATCCATTTCTTCAACCATGTCTGGTGGTAAGTCATCCAGGTCCTGTTGGATGATTTGAGATGGAGTGAGACTTGCACCCAAGTATGCTTCAAAGCTAGTTGAGAAAGTTGCGTAGGCTGCTTTCTGCTCTTCACTTTGTAAAATGATAGTGAAAGCATCTATGGGTTTCTCACATTCCTGCATGTTTTGATTCTTTGGCTGTTGTTGTTTGCTAGAACTGGATGAACACCAGTCTTTTTAGACTTCTGTTTGGTACTGGATGATTCAGGGGCTGAGAAGAAGGAGGATTCACTTGTATCTAAAAATTCTTCATCTTCATCTTCTCTAGTGATGTCAAAAATGCACTGTATGTTTATTGTAGTTCCTTGAACTTGTAGGATTCTACGTGTCTGATTGTGTTGTTATTCCTAGATCTTTCGTCTAGTTCTAATGCTTCAACTTTAGCAACTAGAGCATCTAGGGACAATGCTTCAAGATCTAATGTTGCTTTCATCGAAGAGACTGATTAAGTCTAGCTCTCTGGCAGTGTAGGCAACATCTTTTTATTGATCTCCACAATTCATATTTGAGACCATACACAATCATCTCATTTACTAGTTGTACAAATCTGTGAAGCTATTGTGGAATTGATTCTCCCTGAATGTGGTGAAAGGTTTCATACTGGGTCCTCAATTTTTCTTTCTTGATTTCCCGGATTTCCTCACTTCCTTCCCACATGGTGTGAAGTACCTTCTATAGTCCATGTGTTGTTTTGAAATTTTCAACCCGTGTTAAAATTTCAATTGGAAAAGTCATTAGCAATATGTTGTATGCTTTCATGTCTGTTTTGACCCTCTTGAGATCATCACCAACTACGCTTTTCAAGCTTACAGTTTTCTGTATGTTCAGGCCCAAGAGTCAAAGGTATGAATGGTCCCTTGGTTATGGATGTCCTCAGGTCTGGGTCTTGGAAAATTATCCAATTTCTGAACATTATTTTCCACTGTTTGAAATCAGCTTTGTTCTTGAGTCTTGGTGGTTTGAGACCACTGTTTGTTCCTAAAATTTCATCAGACATGTTTGTTAATTTTTAACTTATCATTTTAAGTCAGATTTGTTTGATAATTTTAGCTCGGTGCTAAAATTTGCTTTTATCCTAAAGTCAGTAGGATTTATTTGTTAGTGTGTTTGTCTTTTACCGAATAAAGGAAATTAATTAATTTTATTTTCAAATTAATTAATGTTCAATGTTAAGTCACTTCCAAATCACGGTGAAAAGAAAGGAATATTCTGTTAAGGGAATGTCAGCTTTTAATGATGTTATTCAATGAAAGTCAAAACCCTAAAAACACAGAAAATGTTTTTAAAAATAACTTTTTTAGAAAATTCAAAGAAGATTATGTTTCTTCTTTGATTTTGATGATGAACCAACAAAAATCACCATAGATTTTTAAAGGATATTTATGAACAAAAACTAGGGTTTATCCTAGGGTTTGTTGGCGGCTATGACAACTTGAACAAAACAACAATAGGTTTGTTGTTTGTAGAAGATAAATCGCCTATTTTGAGTGATGTTTAAATACAATGAACAGATTCAAAGTTTTCAAATGAGTGTTTGTTTGATGAAAACTAGATAGAACAATAACTGGGTACTATTTTATCCGAAAACCCTTTGAAACCAACGAGGTTTACAGAGTTTTGTGATGAACACGTTCGAAAATCTTGTATGAATGATGTTTAGAGCTGTAAACACACAAAATCTTCTACAAAATGAACGAAAACAGATTATTCAATCATGTTTTGAACATTTGATGAATGTTTAAAGTAGAAGAAGGTTTTTGTGAAGATTTTCAGCTCGAATATGTATGTTTTGAAGCTAATGAACCACAGATATCATATTATTGAATGAGAGGATCGAAAATCAGTGTATGATTTGAGCCAAAGCTCTGATACCATCTGATGAAATCAACTTAATAGTGTGATGTTTATGAACTTAGACAAATAATTAAAGAACATAATAAGGTTGATTCCTCCCAAGGATGGTTTCATATCTCTCAAACAAAAATATAACAATAGATTGTTATACTTGTATTCAACAAACAATAATCATGGTGCCGAAACCCATGATTAATGCTATGATATCAGTGTGTGTGAGTGATTGCTAGTGATTGAATGCTTGTATGATAATAACTGCTTGATTGTATTGATTGTTCAAAAGCTTACAAAGGATTAGGGTAGTATGCTATTTATAGCCTGTACACAGAGCTATATACAATTACTGAACTACCCTTATGTAAATGAAAATTACATAAATAATCCTAAGTCTATAAGTTGTCCGCTGTGGATGATTAGCTGTCCGATGTGGATGTTAAGCTGTCTGCTGTGGAAGTCAGATAACATGTCCATTGTGCCTTGGATGTTGTCCGCTATGAACACTTGTGTGTTTGCTTGTATGTTGTCCGCTGCGGAATGTTCATCCGCCGTAGATGAACATCCGCTGTGAATACTTATGTGTGTTTGCTTGAATGTTGTCCGCTGGGGAATGTTCATCCGCAGGGGACAGTTCATCAGCTGTGGACTTAGGCATCCGCTGTGTGTGTTGTTCATCCGCTGTGGGCACTTGGACTTGATCTTCATCTGCTACATCTTCTTAGTCATCCACTGTGTAAAACTCTTCATCCGCTACCGACACTTAGCAAAAATTCTTTTTTATCTACAAACCTGAAAAATAAATTTAAGAAATATTAGTGTATGTTATGAGTGTTAATGATACTAATGTGTTAGTTAATGATTCTTTGAATGTTAGAACACATTATGTTTGATTATGGAAAGCATTATCCTTTTTAAGCATTAATCTATTAATGCACTTGTTGAGTCCAACAATTTAAGTGCTAAGTACTTATGTTTAATAGAAGGTTATGCTTGTTTTAATGTTTCTAATGTTTTATCTGCTTGTGGGCTGCTGTTGTGAATTATAATATTTCATGTTATGTATTATGATGTGACTTTACGTGACATGATATGTATATGTACGTAAAGTATTATGTAATGAAAGTGAAAGATAACGATAATGAAAAGTGGAACGTAATGAATGAATGAATGTCTTGCAAGCAAAATGATGGAGGTTCACAACTCAATGAGGTAGTTGTTTGCTCAACTGTGTGCGGTTTAGCTAACCCTTGATGATGCGCATAGGGTTCCAATCCTTGAGATTGACCAAGATGTGATGGGATCCTTACCGCTTACCCCGGTATTGTGTTAGCTTCGGCATGATGTGGGGGTTTTTTTGGTTTTGCTTTTTGGGCATTAAGTTTTTTTTTTTAAATTAGTCTAAAGTATTTAATTTAAGCTAGAAGTTTTGGGTTTACATCATTTGTTGATCTTTAAACATAATCTTTATATTTTTGTAAATTACTTAACATTATAATTAATTTCAATTTATGAAATACAATAACAAAAAAAATCAATAAAACATATTAATATACCAAATAAAAAATATAAATATTATTTTTAAAACCTAAATATTCAATCTATTCTAGATAGGATAAGTTATATAAGTAATTTATAGGCTAGTCATTTTTAATAGTACATGAATACACTTCTAAATTTACAAGTTCGGTTTTATGGTTCTGGTTCGGTTTTTTTTCGGTTTCTGTGAAAAGCAAAACCAAAACCAAACCGAAAAAATCAGTTTTTAAAAAATCATCAAACCAAACCGTCGGTTTCTAATTGGTTTCGGTTTTTTTGGTTCGGTTGCGGCGGTTATTTCGGTTGCGGTTCTGTTATTTTGGTTTTTTGCACACCCCTATCTCAAGATATGATAGAAATCTGCTCCCCTGGGATTGTTTGTATGATTGACCATCCTCAATTGCATCAGGTCTAATCTATCTTCTTAGCTTAATAATCCCTGTTGGGATATGTATGATAAGTATTAGACAAGTCTAGATACTCTCTTTATAAGAACAGCATCCCAGATTTCATCATATTTCCATGCTACAATCTTTCTCTCATTAGTAGATGCTGTTAGAGTGATTTTGTCATACAACTTTATAAAGTTGGTGTTTGTATTGATCATCTCTCTCACCTTATTTCCTTCTGGCCATAGCCTGTGAGGCATGAATTGCCTAGGCTCTTCTATAGGATGAAGATTAGGTGGAGCTTGATGATAGGTTGACAGAGATGAGGCTGGATGTGGTCTAGAGATCTGTGGCTTTAGAGCATTGGACAACATGTTCTTGTAGATCTCTCTTGCCTTGTCTTTAATCTGAGATAAAGATCTACCAGCATAAGACCTGTATGGTATTCTTGTGTGACTCAACCAGCTTTTTACCTGGGAGTAGGTCATTTTGTCTATTTGAGGATCCTTTTGCAGATTTTTCTGAAATTCTTGTTGATCTTTAATTTCCTTATATCTTTTGTATGTTTGCTGTTGTTCATCTTTCATGATTTCTTGAAAGTGTTTGAGCAAGTCTTTAACCTCTGAGAGGTTAAGATGTGTGAATGATTCATAAGGAAATCCTCTAGCTGTTAACTCAATTCCCATTAAAGTTTCTGGATCATATGGGAAGAGTTCATGTATGTATTGCATAACATCTTCATCTCTATCTTCATCTTCATCATTAGAATCAATCAAGATGATTATAGGCTGTTGATCATGAGTTTGATCAATTTCACCTTCTTCTAGAGTTACAGCCTTAGATGTTATCTGTTTGGGTTCATCATCCACTAGTTCAGCTTTGACTTTCAATAGCTTTAGTGGTGGTGATTCAGGTTCATGTTCTTGAACCTGTTGTTGTCCCTTCTTTAAAGAAGCTAGGTACAATCTCTTTCTTTTCCTTTCATACGTTTTTAGAGAAGGCTATGATGATGATGAAGTTTGATCTTTGGATGATGTAGATTGTGCTTTTAAAGATTCTGCAAATTGCTTAATTAGCTCCTTTTGTTTTTCAAAAAATGGATTAACTGGCATAATGCTTGATTCATTGGTTTGAGTTTTTGTAGTGTGGAAATGTTTTTTAAGGATGGGTGATTAGTGTATGTTTTCAAAAGGATTCACTTCTCCAAATAGTTGGTCCATAGAGTATGACTCTTCAGGAATAATGAGTGCTAATTCTGTATGTTGTTCCTGGGAGCTTGTTACTTCTGCTTGAGTCATAATCTATTCTTCAAAGTCATCACTCAGGTCTTGTTCTTGACCTTTTGAATGTTCTTCTTCATTCAGCTGAGCGTTTGTATGTTCTAGCTCTCTGTTCAACCTTCTTATATCTTCTTCTTGAGCATAGATCTTCTTCTTAAATTCATCTATTTCAGAATCTTTGGCATCTATCTGCTCAGTTAGATAGGCAACATCTAATCTGGTGCTATTTAAATCTTGATCGTTTGCCTTGATTTCTTCCTTTTATTGTTTTAGTTGTTGTTCCAGGAATTAAACAATCAACTTTTGAGCCTTTTGATCTACAGAGAGCTTCTCTATCTCATCATCTTTGTTTTTGAGCTTTTCCTTCAACTTCTTAGCTCTATTGTTTGACTTCTCAATCAGCTTATTATACTCAGTGAATAAAAATACTTTAGAGTATTCAATCTCTTCTTTTGTAGGTATCTCACTACCCTGTTCTTCACCTTCAATAGGTTTAACAGTGCTTTGCTATTCTAGATCATGTTCTTGAGCTGATGAGGTTCCAACTTCTTCTTGTTGACTTGTGTGTTCTTCCAAAGATGCATCAATGTCTCTTAAAACAAAAGATAAAGTTTGTTGATCAGATAAGTTTGGGCTTTGAGGAGGAGAAGGAAACTGATGTTCAAAGTGAATATGCTCTTGTTCTTGAACATCTTGTTGTTCTTGATGAATGAATAGTTCTATTTATGGTGCAATAGGATGATGTATGATTGGTTCAGGTTCTGGTGCAATTGGATGATGTATGATTGGTTTAGGCTCAGGAGCAGCTTGCTCTTCTTGTATGATTGGGGCTGGTTGGATGATTGGTTGTTGATGAATAACATTTTGGAACATCATATGAGGTTCACCTTGTCCTGGAATCCTCATGAAAATGTCTGGTATATAAAGGTTATGATCAATCATGTGAGCAGGAATAGGCATTTCAGCTCGATGATACAAGTTTTACTTGATCCTTGTGAAAACATGTTCGTTAAAATGAACAGGCTAAAAAATGGCACCTTCTCTTTGGATGTCTGGTAGGATATCACCAGTAATCATCTGAAGGAATCTTGGAAAGATCTGGAACTTGTTCCTTACCTCAGTTAAGTTGTAGATCATCCCATTTAACACTTGTGCGGCAAAGTTAAAGGGTAGTCTAGCTATGTTGCTTGCAATGGTTGATGAGCTCCTTAGAGAAGTGGCATCCCAACCAGTCTTTCTATTTATCATAGGCTTTTGATATGTGTGCATGAGGAATCTAAATTGGGCACACATGTCTGACTTCTTGATTTGTTTCCTATCTATGGTACTAGTGTAGCCTATTTGCCTGAAAACATGTAACACATAGCTTTCATCAAATTCCACCGGTCCTTTAGCATCTTCATTGCCAAGCTGTAATACTCTCCTGATTACTTCCTCAGAGATAGTAATCTGATGATCATGAAGTTTGGAGACTACTACTTGCTCATCATTCATCTGTTCTAGATGAGCATGAGTCCAGAATTGGACTATGGGATCCTCATAAATCTCTAGTCTTGCTGTCATAGCATGAACCAGCCTTGTTTGTCTGAGAGCATGAATAATATCTCTGTAGTTCTCAGCCTTGGGTGAATCAGGGTTGAGGAAAGCACAGATATTATGATCTCTGATAAATACTAGATTTTCCATATCTTTAATGAGAAAGATTAATGTTAGTATCTTGTATGTTAATAATGTGTGATGATGAAATATTGATCAAGTGTTCACTGGACTGTTGTGATTGTTATGAAATGATGAATTATGTATGCTTAACACTTATGTCTTGTTTAAAGTGTATGTTTGATTGGTATTAACCATTAAGTCAGATTGACTTATCCAAAGTCAACTGCTTGGTGATTTTGGTCATGAAAATCTTGTTTGTTTCAATTTGTTTTGATCCAAATTATTTTGCATTGTGTTTGTTTTATCACAAAGAGTTGTTTGTGTCATATTATACACTGATTTCATTTCATAACAACTCAACTTGAACATTTTAGTTTAACTATTGAAGTCAAAACATTCATTGAATGCACATTGAATGAATATGCATTTAATGTTGGTGTGTTCAATGCCATGCCAAATTAACCGATTTTACATGTTTATTACAAAAGTTTGAATATGTTTACCAAGTTATAACAAATTTCAAGTTAGTTTAAACATTTTCAAAGATCAAACATCAGTTTTTGTATGATTTTGGCAAGAACATCATGACTGTTCATGAACCTGATGAACACTTAATCAAGTTACATCAAAACAACAGTCCTAATACATTCGAGTAAGGTCATCTAACACATATTTAGTGTTTGATTTGGTTTAAAACATCAAAAGGTCATGTTTTGATTTCGTTTGCTATTCGACTTAGGTCTCGCAATGTTCAAATCAGAATCAATGAACAAGATGTTTTAATGATTGGTTGATGATTAGAATAGTGTTGTTATACCTATTTGATCTTGAATCGAATGAGAAATCAAATAAGATATAGGTTTTGGATGATCAGGGGTTTAAGGGTTTACAACACTATTTTTAACGTTTCAGAAATTTAATTTTCGCTCTCACACTCGTGATGAATGAAAAATTGACAAGTGTTGATGTATATATACAACGAACAAAATGACTATATGCTATATGTATAGTGTATCTGTACGCTGTGTGAAAAGTCTAACTTAAAATTTAATTTTAAGTCATGCGCTGTGAAATACACATGCGTTATGTGAACAGTGCGTCTGCTGTACAATTTCAAACTTGTACGCTGTGGACCCCTTGGATGTTGTACTGTGTTTACAGCAGATGGTCATTTGGTCATGCGCTGTGCACACTCGATGAAATTTGAAATTTACAACTGATGACTAAACAGTCATACCCTGTAGTTGACCACTGTTTTCAAAGTGGATGAACAATGATTCATGCGCTGTGGAACCTTGTTTATTTGTTTGTTTATACATAGCGGATGAGCATTTGTTCATATGTTGTGGACCCTTTGAAAAATTGTTTGGTTGTTGATAGCTGATGAACATTTCTCATGCGCTGTAGACACTTTGAATGATTAAAAAATTTACAAGGAATGACTAATAAGTCATACGCTGTGTGTTGTTCACTGATCGTAAAGCGGATGAACATTTTTTCATGCACTGTATAAACTTTGTTTGTTTGTTTGGTTATACACAGCGGATGAGTCTTTGTTCATGCGCTGGGTACACTTTTTATTGTTCAAGAGATATTCACACGAGATGACTTATAGTCATGCGCTATGAACACTTGATGATAATGTACAACGTATGTTTACCTGAGTAAATACGATGTGTGCACATGTACTAATTCAACAACATATGACTAAAGTTAGTCATGCGCTGTGTAAACTAACACTGTATCCACAGCGGATGCCTTACCAACATCATGTGCTGTGAACATATGTATGTTCACTATTACATAGCGGATGTATGTGTGTTTTGTCCGCTATATACACTTTGTGTATTTTGCATGTTTTGATGGTTACTGTAGCTACAGCGGATGTATGTTTGTATGTCTGCTATGACAACAGTTGTCAAAAATTTAAAATTTTGTTTGTTTTGAAATGATTTCTTCCGAAGTTTATTTTGAAAAATTTTCTTCCCAAGCATGTTTGATAAATCATCTGAAATGTTTCAAAATTTGAATGTTTGTTAAAATTTTAGAATTTTACAATGATCAATCTATAGATGTTAAAGAATCACTCACAAGCAATATTGTGCAATATTATACATTTGTATGTGTGTCAAACTGCTATCTTTGGGTGCTTGCTTGACTTGGCTTTATTTAAAACTCAAAATTTTAAAAATTTCAAATTTTAAAATTTTGTATGATTATGCAAATATTCTGCTGCCTTTGATATTTCCATGTTCATTTTCTCCCTCTAAATTTTTGCATATTTATAAAAACCTTTTATAAAATGACAAAAAATTGAATATGGTTGAATGGAAATAATCAAAGTCCAATCTGATTGCTTGCATGATAAAATTTTAGAAAGATATCATTGTATCTAACTAATAAATGAATGATTTTCATGTTTGGACATGAATCAATTTCACATAACATGTGATCATACTAGTCTTAAATTCTCACTAAGTTGTTTGGATGATTTTGAGAATAGGCATAGACTAATACAATGTTGATTGTAGATATTGTGATCCATTTAAACTCACGCATGGTATTAATGATTGATTGAAACAGTGAGTGATTATCATGTTTTGGGTGTATTAAGATGATTTGTATGTACCCCACATCTGATTGTATGTTAAGATCAATCCTCCTCAAGATATGTTGGAAAGCACTTTCAATACTTATGTCCTAGCTACTTAGGAGTATAAATGCTCAATTTGATCCATATTGGGATTCGTTTTCACTTCACTTTGGAAGGTGATCCTCTTTGGGATTCTTTTGATTGTTCATCCTTAATGGATGTGTTCCTCATTGGGAATATTTTTGGATCATGATGTAGGGCATTCAGGTCTGTGCTCAGCACAACAAAGAATGCCTTAGTGTACTCCAGGTCTATAATAATCATAACAAAGGAGACACTTGTATGATTGAGCAGTTTCTAAACTGTTTCACTTGGTGTATTGTAGTTACTTTACAAACAACCTATATTGGATAGACCAATACTCACCATAAACCAAGATGTGTGTTGCTACCACACAATCATGAGAATTTAGTTCTTCACTATTTTATGTGATGTTAGGTGTCCCTTGCTGAGTCTATCATATCAAACAAAGTATTGTCAGTCTATATTAGCCAAAAATGACTCAAAGAATAATCTAGTGTACTATCATTTCTCATGAGTGGTCATGTGTGATTCAAATTGTTTGTTAACTGAAATCATGAATGTTTGTTTGATATCTTGATTTTGAAAGATGCTTGTGTGATGTTAAACTTGGACTTTGACAAAATCAAGCTTGGTTGATATTAATATTTTGAAAACATTACTTGCTTGGTTCATAGTTGATCATACCAAGTGACTAAACTTGAAATTCAAATCTTGTTGAATCTAATGGTTTGATAAACAGCTCAGCAAATTGATTTCCGGTATGGACTTTGATCAACTTTATCAGTCCTTTTTCTAAGCAATCTCTTACAAAGTGATATCTGATTTCTATGTGTTTTGTTTTTGAATGTTGAACTGGATTGTCAGTTATAAACATGGCAGCAGAATTGTCAATGTGTATAGGTGTTCGAAGAAAATTAAAGCCATAATCAAGCATTTGGTTTTGAATCCAAAGCACTTAAGAACAGCATGCAGAAGCAGCTATGTATTCTGCTTTAGTTGTTGACATAGAGACATTTGTTTGTTTTTTGCACTACCAGGAGATCAATCTTGATCCAAGAAACTAACAACCTCCAGTAGTGGATTTTCAGTTGCTATTGCATCCTCCATAATCACTGTCTATGTATGCATATAAAGAGAAATCTCAATCTTTTGGATACCATAGGCCAAGTGCTGATTTGCCTTTTAAGTATCTAAAGATTCTCTTTACAGTATTTATGTGTGATTCTTTTGGATCCGCTTGGTATCTGGCACACATGCAAATTGCATACATGATGTCTGGTATGCTTGCTGCTAGATACATCAGAGAGCCTATCATTGATCAGTTGAGCTTCTTATCAACTGATGTTCCTTCAGGATCCGGTCCAAATTTCAATCCAGCTGCAAATGGTGTTTTGTTGGATATGCAATCAGACATGTTGTATTTCTTTAATATCTGGTTCACATACTTGCTCTGATTGATAAAAATTCCTTTAACAAATTGTTAAACTTGAAACCAAGGAAGAAGGTAAGTTCTCCTATTGAGCTCATTTGGAATTTTGATTGCATAAGAGTTTCAAACTCTTTACAAAGTTGGATGTTAGTGGAGCCAAAAGTTATGTCATCCACATAGACTTGAACCACTAATAAGTCTTGTTCTTTTTTCTTTAAGAACAATGTCTGATCTATTTTCCCTCGGGTATACCCATTCTATAGTAGAAACTTAGATAAAGTTTCATACCACTTCCTAGGTGCTTGATGAAGACCGTACAAAGCTTTATATAACTTGTAGACTCTGTGAGGGAATTTTTGGTCTTCAAACCCTGATGGTTGAGCAACATATACCTCTTCATCTATCTTTCCATAGAGGAATGCACACTTGACATCCATTTGGAAGATAGTGAAGTTTTTGGATGAGGCATATGCAAGGAACACTCGGATGGCTTTAAGTCTAGCTACAGGAGCAAAGACATCATCATAATCAATGCCTTCCTCTTGAGTATATCCTTGGGCAATTAGCCTTGCTTTGTTTCTAATAACAATCCCTCTGTCATCTGCTTTGTTTCTGAATAGCCATCGTGTACCAATGGCATATTGACCTTCAGGTAGGTCAACCAACTTCCATACCTCTTATTTTTTGAATTGTTGTATTCCTCTTGCATTGCTTCTATCCAACTGTTGTCTTTGAGTGCTTCTGTGATGTTTTTTGGTACAATCAGAGATAAGAAGCAGGAATACAAGCAAATGTTTGTTGTGTCTGATAGACTTCATGTCAATCTGGTATTGTGGACACCTATGATGTTTTCTAAAGGATGATCTTTGTGAAATCTGGTTGTTGCAATCTAATCAACAGGGATGGTTGAATCAAGATTGGTGATTGTTTGGTTGGGTGTTGATGGATGAGCAAGGGTATTTTTTGTTATTTGATTATCTGGCTATCAGTGTTCATTGAATATTTGTGGTGAATCATGAAAGAAATCTAAGATTTCATCTTCACGATGTGTATCAGGTAATGAATGATAATCATCATCTTCTTCAACTGTGGCTGGTTGATATGACTTTGTTTGGTTATTAGGTTGTGGGTGGGTGGTCACAGGTGTTGATGAAGATGGTGTGTCTGATGATGTTCCTTTTGATGTGTTTGTTTGTTCTGGAGGAGTTGAAATTATGGTACTGGAAGGAGTGATGTTTGTTCTCCTTGGGGGATCCATAGTTAAAGGAACATCAATGGTTGTTGGTGGAACCATTGGATACTCATTGTCATCCTTGGTACCTGAAACATCAAAGTAAGATGTATCAAATTATTTTGTTAATGAGTCAATATCAAACAACCAGTCTAATCCAGTGACTTTCTTAGTGAAAGAATGTTCATTAAAAACAACATCTGTTGTTTCTTCCACTATGTTATGCCTTGGATTGTATACTCGGTAAGCTTTTGAGCTTCCGGAGTATCCAACAAAAAATCCATCATCTTCTTTTGGAGCAAACTTAGATAATTGTTCTCTGGTGTTTAATATTGAGACAGAACATCCAAAAGCTTTATGAAATCCAATGAAAGGTTTTCTTTTCAATATTAATTCATATGGTGTTTTGGAATGTTCTTTGATTATTAATGTTCTATTTTGTATGTAGCAAGCTGTATTGATTGCTTCAACCCAAAAGGATATGGGTAATAGAGAGGCAGTGTGTGCAACATCTTTTTGTTGATCTCCACTGATTTATATTTGAGACCATAGACTATCATCTCATTACCCAGTTGAACAAATCTATGGAGTTGTTATTGTATGGATTCTCCTTGAACATGGTGGAATGTTTCATATTGGGTCCTTAATTTCTCCTTTTTGATTTCCCTTATCTTCTCACTTCCTACACACATGGTGTGAAGTACCTTATAGAGTTCATGAGCTGTTTTAAAATTTTCAACTCTTGTCAAAATTTCAAATAGCAGGGTCATTGCCAATATGTTGTATGCTTTCATGTCTGTTTTAACCTTCTTGAGGTCATCACCAGCTACACTTTTTAAGCTTATTAGCTTTTATATGTTAGGTCCCTCGGTTATGGATGTCCATAGGTCCGGGTCTTGGAAAATAATCCAATTTCTGAACATAATTTTCTATTGTTTGAAATCTACTTTTTTCTTGAGTCTTGGTGGTTTGAGACCACTGTTTGATCCTAAAATTTCATCAAACATGTTTGTTAAATTTTTAACTTAACGTTTTAAGTCAAATTTGTTTGATTATTTAGCTCGGAGCTAAATTTATTTTTATCCTAAAGTCACTAGGATTTGTTTGTTGTTTTTAACACTTTTTAATTGTTTACCAAATAAAGGAAATTAATTAATTAATTAATGTCCAATGTTAAGTCATGGTTATGTCTTGGTAGGATAAGGGAAAATTTTGTTAATGATGTCAAATCAGTCAAAACAGTCAAAACCCTTTTAATGAATTTGGTCAACAAGTCAAAACCCTAAAAACAAATATTTTATTTAAAAAGTTAACTTTTATGGATCAAAAAGTGACTTTTTCAGAAAATTCAAAAGAAGAATGTCTTTCTTCTTTGATTTTGAATAATGAACCAATACAATAACTGGAGATTATGAAGGTTTGAATGAACAAAAACTAGGGTTTATCCTAGGGTTTGTTGGCGGCTGTAACAATTTCAACAAAACAACAATCGGTTTGTTGTTTGAAGAAGATTAATTGCCTAATTTGAGTGTAGAACAACTCAAATATGATGTTTAAATACAATGAATGGATTCAAAGTAATCAAATGAGTGTTTGTTTAATGAAAACTGGATAGAACAATACCTGTGTACTGTTTCTCCGAAAACCCTTAGAAACCGATGAGGTTTTAGAGAGTTTTGTGATGAACACGTTTGAAAATCGTGTATGAATGATGTTTAGAGATTTAAACACACAAAATCTTCTTCATAGTGTATGAAAACAGATTATTCAATCATGTTTTGAACATTTGTTGAATGTTTGATGTAAAAGAAGGTTGTTGTGATGATTTTCAGCTTGAAATGTATGTTTTGAAGCTAAAGAACCATAGATATCATGTTGTTGAATGAGAAGATCAAAAATCAATGTATGATTTGAGCCAAGGCTCTAATACCACCTGATGAAATCCAAATCAAAAGATGGATTCCCCCAAGGATCTTTTCAAATCTCTCAAACAAATATAACAACAGACTATTATATTCTATTCAACAATCAATAATAATGGTACGGAAACCCATGATCAGAGATATGATATCAGTGTGTGTGTGTGTGTGTGTGTGTGTGTGTGTATGATTGTGTGATTGCTAGTGATTGAATGTTTGAATGATAATAATAAACTGCTTGTTTGTATTGAATGTTCAAAAGCTTACAAAGGATTAGGGTATTATGCTATTTATAACCTATATAGATAGCTATCTACAATTACAAAAATACCCTTATGTAAAACAAAATTACATAAATAATCCTAAGTCTATAAGCTGTCCGCTGTGGATAAAAGATTGTCCATTGTGCATGATCAGTCATCCGCTGTGAATGGTCAATAAGTTGTCCATTGTGTCTTGGATGCTGTCCATTGTGAACACTTGTTGTGTGATTGCTTTGTATGTTGTTCGTTGTGGAGTGTTCATCCGCTATGGACAGTTCATCAGGTGTGGACTAGTCATCCGTTGTGTATGCTTTAGAAATCCACTGTAGACACTTAGAAGCTTTTCTTTATCCGCTGCAGACTTTTGTTCATCTATTGTGGAAGGTCTTCATCTGCTGCAGACACTTAGCAAAAATTCCTTTTTATCTACAATCCTGATAACAAAATTTAAGCTACATTAGTGTATGTTATGAATGTTAATGATACTAATGTGTTAGTTATTGATCGTTTGGATGTTAGAACACATCATGTTTGATTATGGCAAGCATTATCATTTTAATGCACTTGTTGAGTCCAACAAGTATCCAAAAGAAGGCAGCTTTAACCTATATGCCTATACTGAGACTGACTATGGGGGATGCACTAGTCAAATCCCAGCTCTAACCAAAGTCTATGATTCACGCCCGAAGCATGTCCTCCAAGGTCTGGATAGTCCTTTCGGATTGGCCATCCATCAGTGGGTGGTATGTTGTACTGATGTGCAATCTAGTTCCTATCGCATCATTGAACTTCTTCCAAAATTTGGACGTAAACCGTGTATCCCTATCGGAGACAATTGACACTGGCACACCATGACGGGCAACTATCTCATTGATGAACACTTCGGCAAGCCGCTCCTAGTTGTACGTCTCTAAGATGTGTAGAAAGTGAGCACTCTTTGTTAGTCTGTCCACTATGACCAATATGGCATCACAACCCTTAGCTATACGAGGTAGCTTCGTTATGAACTCCATAGTAATATGCTCCCACATCCATTCGGGAATTTCCAAGAGTTGGATTTTCTAGTATGGCTTCTGATGCTCGGCCTTAACCTGGAGGCAGGTCAAGCACCTTTCTACATGCCTTGCTACGTCGGCTTTCATTTCTGGCCACCAATAATTCTTCTTTTGATCATGGTACATCTTGTTGGTTCCTGTGTGAATGGAGTAGCGAGTCTTGTGGTCTTCATCCAACACTTTCTCTTGCAAACCTCTATGTCTAGGAATCCACATGCGCCCAAACCTAGTTTTGACACCATTGGCGTTTTCTTCCAGGTTCGTGATCTGCCCCTTCATCCTTTCTTCATTAATGTGCTCGGGCTTTAAAGCTTCTTTCTGGGCTTCATAGATTTGCCTTATCACATCAAAAGTCATAATCAACTGGTAAGATCTCACTCGAATTGGTTCCCGGTCCTCCTTCCGGCTTAGGGCATCAGCTACCAAGTTAGCCATACCCGGGTGATAATGAATCTCATAGTCATAATCCTTTATGAGTTCCAACCATTGTCTCTTCCTCATAATTAGATCCTTCTGCTCAAAAAATACTTTAAGCTTTTATGGTTCGTGAAAATTGTACATTTGATACCATATAAGTAGTGTCTCCATATCTTTAACGCGAATACTACAACAGCCAACTCTAGATCATGGGTAGGGTAGTTCACCTCAGGAACCTTTAATTGTCGAGATGCGTATGCTATGACTTTACCTCGCTGCATTAGCACGCACCCTAACACCTGATAGACAACCAAGTCCTCATTCTCTTTCGGTAACATTAGCACTGGAGCTTGTGTCAATCTTCTCTTTAACTCCATGAACGCATTCTCTTGACTGTCGCCCCATACGAACTTCACATCCTTCCTCGTCAAGTTGGTCAGCGGTGAGGCAATCTTGGAAAAATCCTAGATGAATCTCCGGTAATAACCCGCCAATCAGAGGAAGCTTCGGATTTCAGATGGCGTTTTAGGCGAATACAACTTCATTACCACCTCCACCTTAGCAGGATCAATCATGATTCCCTCCGGGTTATTCACATGACCTAGAAACTGCACCTCGCGTAAACAAAATGCGTACTTGGAGAATTTCGCAATCAACTTCTCCCTTCTTAGAGTTTCCAGCACCTCGCGGAGGTGACAGGCGTGGTCTCCCTCATTCTTCGAGTAGATCAGGATATCTTCTATGAACACTATCACGGATTTGTCAAGCATCAGTTGACAAACCCTATTCATCAAGTCCATGAATGCTGCAGGAGCATTGGTTAGAAGAAATGACATCACGAGAAATTCATAACACCCATATCGCATCCGAAACGCAGTCTTTGGGATATCCTGTTCCTTAACCTTTAGCTGGTGATAACCCAACCAAAGATCGATCCTCAAGAACCAACTCGCACCTTGCAACTGGTTGAACAGATCATCTATTCAAGGCAATGGGTATCTATTCTTCACTGTGAGCTTATTCAGCTCCTTGTAGTCTATACACATTTGCATGCTACCATCCTTCTTCTTCACGAACAACACCGGAGCACCCCAAGGAGAAATGCTCGGTCTGATAAATCATTTATCAAGAAGGTCCTGTAGTTGGGCTAACAACTCATACAACTCTGACCGAGCCAAACGATACGGCGCTTTAGCGACGGGCTGAGCTCCTGGCACAAGGTCAATCTGAAACCCTATCTCCCGATCAGGTGGTACCTCTGTCAAATCATCAGGGATCACATCCGAGAAGGCACACACCACGAGCACATCTGTCAACTTTAAAATTTCAGCCTTAGCATCTTTAACGTATGCCAAGAATGCTCCGCACCCTCGTCTCGTAAACTTCTCTGCCTTTATCATAGAAAACATCTTCGGAACTTCGCAGATCCTGTCGCTGTAAATTGTGACTAAGCTATCGTCGGGCGCTTTCATCTAAATCATCTTCCTCTGACAAACTATGTTAGCCTCGTAGGCGGCTAACCAGTTGATACCCAACACAACGTGAAATCCACCTAGGGTCACAACAAACAACCTAGCGGAGAATCTGTGACCTTCCAATTCTATGCTGCAATCCTCTAAGGCCTCAGTTATCTTAGTAGTCTTTCGGATGGTAGTTTCTACCTCAAACACATGATCTATTTCTTTGGCCTTTGCATTCATCACATCACAGAAGGTAGTAGCTATGAAACTCTTACTTGCACCAGAATAAAAAAGAATAGAAGCAAGTATGTTGTTAACCAGAAACATACCTGACAGAACATCAGGTTCTGCTCTGGCCTCCTCTTTGGTCATCGTGAAAACCCTAGCTTTGGCCCTTGGCTTATCACCAACTCTCTTTTCCTTCTCAGCCTCCATTTCCTTAGCCGAGTCAACCACTTTCGCCTCTTTACACTCTCGGCTGTAGTATCCCAACTTGCCACAGTTGTAGCACTTTACTAGATTAGGGCAATCCTTCGAGAAATTCCCTGTCTTTCCATATCTGAAACACAGACCCGAACCGAGTTTGCATTCGCCAGCACGCTTTCTCCCATATTTCCAGCAATCACCAGACAATTCCACCTTCATCTTTTTTCCCTGAGAAGCAGACCTCTCATTTCTCTCTCGCTTCATATTTCCTGACCAACTCTTCTTCTTTTCCCCCTCAACGGGCTCATCAGTCACTACATCATCATACACTATCCCACTTAACTCCACCAAAGACTCAAAGGTCTTCGGTCTGCTTGCCTTCACATACATCCTAACCTTTGAAGGCAAACCCTGCACATAACACTTCAACCTCCTCTCCTTAGTAATCACCAGGTGAGACACCAACCTGGCCATCTCGTTGAAGCGAGATGTGTACTACCTGTGGGTCATACTTCCAGCTTTAAAACCCAAAAATTCCCTTTCCACCCTGTCAGTCTCATTTTGAGGGCAAAACATTCTCATCACCATCTCTTTCAGGTCATTCCACTTCAAGTTCCTGAACTCACGAGGGTCTTTAGTCTGCTTGATGGTGTTCCACCAATGAATAGCTTCATCAACAAATGAGTGAGCTGCGAACTTCACAGCCTGGTCAGCTCTACATTCACTGATCTTAATCACCGCTTCCATCTCAGACACCCACTGGAGAGTGGCAATAGCACCACCTTTGCCATCTAGGGATGGAGGATTTCACCCTTTGAAGATGTGATATGAACACCCTTTGGCTAAATCCCCATCGGTTTCATCCCTCTCGTCCTTCCCATCCTTCCCCGAGCCTTCCCCGGTACCTTTACTATCTTTCTTGCTAGCTTTGTTCTTTGCCTCCAATGTCCACTCCTTGGTTACCTCCTTCATGGCCTCAGTCATGATCGAAGGCATGATGTACTGAAGGATCTTGTGGACCTCATTGGCGATAGGCTCCCTGACAATAGGCTCCAAGGTAATCCTCTCTTTAGAGTGATGAGAGTTTTCCTTGCTAGCAGTGTGAATAGAGTCCACAGGCGCCTCCTTAGTCGTCTGCTTTTGGTTCCTGGTGACTGGTGGTCTACCCCTACCACCACGAGCACCTCCTCAAGTAGCTTTTCTTCCAGCCATAGCTTGCTTTAAGATACAAAAGGCTAACATTATCATTCCATGTAATAGTTCAGATCATTGTAAGTAAGGTAAGTTTCTAATGATAGTGGCCAGTTGTAATTAACTACTTACTTTACTCTTCATATCCTAAACGTTTCCTATCCTGAGTCACATCAGCTCTCAATCTCACTAATAGTACTATAACCTCAAGGAACCTCTAACAGTCGTAACCTTCCTTGCATGGAACTACTGCCATTGGCATCCCTTAATCGATCCTATTCTTACTTCGAGTCTAGACATCGGAGTGTCTAAATCTCTCAAACTATGTCTCTGATACCAACTTGTAAGGCCCCATTCCGGGAAACCCCATAGTTGGATTTAGACATCAGAAACACAAGTTCTTAAACATCAAAATTCATTAATATACATAGCGGAACGTACAACAATTTCTATCGTTAAACATTTACATCAAAAGATCACTTTAGCTATCTAACTAAAGCTCTAAGCCATGATACCAGTCTCGAACATGTACCAGATAGCTCTCTCCCATCCATGCCAAGCTCACCCCCAAAAAGTATAACCTGTCAATCTAATATGCATACAAAAGTCAGCAACAATGAGTGAGCTCTTGGTTTACTTTAACAAAACTGTATCATACATTAACATCATAAAAACTTTAACCTCGTTCATCATCAACATCGTCATCGAACTCGTTCGATAACCAAACTTTAACATTAGCTTTCCCTTTATCGTTTTCTTTATCATTACGTTACCCATACATTATCAATTACTTTAGCATCGTGTTACCCATACTTTATCTTTTTACTTTAGCTTAATCGTTTACTTTATCTTTTGAACTTAGCACAAAGCTTAGTTCCTTTACCAGGTGAGATCACGACATGTGTCATTTCTCCTTTAGCTGCACGGGCATACCCAAAGTATACCCCTATGTGAGCAAACCGATGTGTAGCTCCTATGCGAGAATGCACCAAGCATATCCCCTTTAGCGGGACAGGTATACCCAAAGTATACCCCTATGTGAGCACACAGCCATGTAGCTACTATGCGAGAATGCATGAATACAATTCTCCTTTAACTGCACAGGCATACCCAAAGTACACCCCTATGTGAGCACATCGACGTGTAGCTCCTATGCGAGAATGCACGAATACAATTGTCCTTTAACGGCACGGGCATACCCAAACTATACCCCTATGTGAGCACACCGATGTGTAGCTCCTATGCGAGAATGCACCAAGCATATCTCCTAACAGTTTCTTGCAAGACTTCTTTAGTGCTTTAATGTTTCCACAGCTGTGCTTTATCGGGTAACTGGGTAACTGTTGTTTAGCGTTTCACATGTGAATTATCATCATTCTTTAGCCTTTAACTATCATGATATATATAATATATCGACATACATACATTAATTCATTAGCATTAAGTTCATCATTAAGTCATTTTTAACGCATGCTTACGGGGTAACATAACATGTAACAGTCCAAAGTTTTCGCGCGAGAACCCACATTCGCGCGAGAACTTCTCACTTCGAGCGACAACTCCTCCTTCATGCGAGAACATCATCATTCTTGCAAGAACATCATCATTCACGCGAGAACATCATCATTCACGCGAGAACTTTCAAAAGATAACTGTTAACCGCGAAAACTATATTTCGCGCGAGAATTCACCTCTCGCACGATAACTTTTATGTTGTACACAACTTTATCCACAAGTTATCGATCCTAAAACCACTTTAACACCCAAAACATGCAATAACAGTTATAAACATCATTCTTTTACAAAAAATTCGTTTAGATATGCATATTAGCCCCAAAACATGATAAAACACGTTAAAAGAGGGGTCTAGAACTCACCTTACGATTTCTTTGCACACGAACAACATAAAACCAAGAGTGTTTCAAGCAGAAGCTACATAATCATGTGCAATATCATTACATACAGTTCATACATGCATAAATACATCAAATATCGATGAATACATACCTTAGACACCACCTAACACCAACTTCTCTCTTCACAAACACAACAGTAGGACTTTTTGCATAAAGTAGAGAAGATAGGGTGCATGGGCCTATCTATAGTGTCTCTCTCTCCTCACAGCTGTTCTCGCGCGAAAACTTCTGTTCGCACGAAAACTGCCTCCACGCGAGAAATTTATCACTCGCGCTAGAACTCTCGAGAGAGAGTGAGAACTTCGCCTTCAATCGAAAATTCAGGGCGTTACAAATCTAGTCCTAACAATACTCCCCCTTAGGTTTAGCCTCTTGTAATCATATGTTCAGATCTCTCAGTTCTTGAACTCTGGCCAAAATATTTGTATTGAAGTATCCAACAGCTTCCCTTTGATCTTGATATCGATGCTTAATTTTCCTTTTGCCCATTTTCTTCAATGTTTTGTAATTCAGACCAAGTATGTCCTCTTCAATGGTCAGTGTTGCCACTACACTGTTGTGAGAAACCACTTCCTGTTCATCTTGTTCTGACATTCTGAACTCAATAATAGTGGGAATTTTAGATCTCATAAGCTGACCAGCCTCAAATTTTCTTCTTTTGTATGCTTTGGCATGCAGCTTGTCTATCACTTGAATGATGTGCACATACAAGCATAAGTCATCTTGATCTACTTTGTAATTCATCTTTGGAAATAATTTATCATGCACATAGGATGTGTAGCTTGGATGAACCAGCTTTATCTCCATTGGATCAAATAATCTTATGCTAGATGCTTTCTTGTGAGGATCATTCCTTAGTAGCACAAGCTCTTTTGTTCTCTTCACATATCCCCATTCAGTGATTAGGAGTGAGTACTGATTTCCTTCGCTTGTTTTAATTGATGCTTCAGCCTTGTTTTCATATCCAATTCTCCTTAAAAATTCATCATCAACAGCTTGAGAAGAACTAGAATGAGACCTTTTCTGCCTCTGTCTTCTTTGTTTGTGTTTAGCATCCTCACTCTTTGCTTCCTTCAATACATCACCTTTAAACTTGTTTCTGAGTTTTGCAATCAGTATAGAAAAATCTCTTCCCCTTGGACTGACTGGGTAGTTGGTGATAGGGATGTTTTGCAAAGTATACAGGTCTGCATCTGGGCGTGATAGGATTGTCTCCATCCACTGAAAGTATTGCACCATCCTAGATGCTCTCTTTATCACAGCACAATCCCATTCTGAATCAAACATCCATGCTACAATCTTGTTGTCTTCTGATGATCTTGGGGTGGTCATGTGATCAAACAGTTGAATCAGAGTAGATTTTTGTTCTGTTATTTCTCTCATAGCAGTTCCCAGAGGCTAGATTTTGTTGGGCATTGCATCCCTTGGCTCCCTGATTAGTTTCTCTTTTCCCTTGTGCATGTCTTTGCTTTCTACAACTATTGGCTCTGTAGAAGATTGTTTTGATTATTGTTTGTAAGCAAGATTTGGAGCTTTGGTTCTGAATCTTACACTAGTTTCTAGCTCAACCTGCATCACATGATACATCATGGCTTTTAATTCTCCCACTGATCATCCCTTAAGCTCATGAGACCCATAGTTATGACTTTGCAACCAACAAATCATGTTATACTTTGTTAGCTTCTTGGTGTCATAGTGACCCAAATCTTTCTTGATCTTCTCAATTGCTTTGAACTTTGAGAAGGTTTCATAGTTGCATATTGGAAGTATCAATCTAGCAGCATCAAACTCTTTCAGCACTTGAATCATCTCAGCCATGTTCATCTTCTCAACCATGTCATATGGAAAGCCATTATTGATTAAATCCATAAACATGGATGATTGTGCTCTTTCCTCAAAAATATTATCAGTGGATAACAAGTCACCTTCCCTTGCTTCTTCATCGTCTTTTGTTAAATCTACCCATTCAGCATCACTTTCTTCTTTAGGATGTTCAATTTGTTTGAGAGTTGAAAGATCAGCTAATGGAGTGTGCTCTGGAGAGATGACTTTTGTTTTCTTTGGGGATTTCTCTATTTCAATGGCTTCTTCTTCAGTTCTTCCTGAATACTTCCTTTTCCTGTTGTATTTAATTGTTGGTTCTTTGCTTTCAACAATGGAATATCAGTAGTTTCTTTGAGTTGAACTTTATGACTACCCACTTCTTGACCAGACAACTTTTTCTTTAAAGCCTCTTTCTCATCATCTTTAGATTTCAACAGATCTAACTGCTCAAAGATAGTTTTTAGTGCATTGTTGAGCTCAGCCATTACTTTCTCCTTTTCTTGTTTCTTCTTCTCTGCCGATTCATAGGACTCATTTGCAAACTGATCCATAGTATCAATCACGGCATTGCTTGTTTCAATCTCTTCTTTTAACCTTTTGATTGTCTCTTCTAGAGAAGCAATTTTTTCATCTTTTTCTTTCATCTCCATTCTCAATTGCCTTAACTTCTCCAATTTTTTGTTACTTTTGATGATGGAGATTATTGTAATTTGCAACCAGAAAGCTTTTGCTCATAGTTATTTCTTCTTCTCTTAGATCATTCTCATCATAAGCAATGATGTCAACAAAACTTTCACTCTCATCTTGTTGGTCAATCACAGAAACTTCATGCTATTGTTTAACTTCCTGTGCATGCTCGCCTTCAACGTCTAGACATATCTCTTCTATAGCACCATCCTTCACTACCTCATGCTCTTCCTAACCAAAATTGACTATTTTAGTAGATGTTGGGCTTTCAAAAAGTGATGCTGGTTTAATAGGTGTGGGTGAGGAAGTTGGTTGTGTTGTTGGATGTGCAGGTGTTTGAGTGAGAAAGGGTGAGATAGGTTCTGTGGCATCCGTGTGCAAAGATGATTGAGATTGGGCAGGTGAGATAGGCTTAGGAAAATGGAGGAGATAAGGGTTGTGTGTGTTCACTTGGTGGAGATATGGGATGGACAGGTGGCGTATCTGGTATGTTTGTAAAGGATGGTGGTGATGGAGGATTGGGTTCATGATGTTGTGGTTTAGGTGATTCAGCTGGTGGTGTTTGTTGTTGTTGTTGATCAGAAGACTTTGCTGATGATGTTTGTTGTTGTTGTTGTTGTTCTAGGTATAGCAGCTCTTGAGGAATGTCAGCATTCTCATCAACCACAAGTGCAAACATCTCCATTTCTTCTCTTTGTTATTGCCCACTTATCTTGTTAAGCGCAGATCTTCCAAGGTGAGCTTGAGCAAACACTTCACCTTCTCTTTCAATATTGGGCATTGCTTCATTAATGATCAGCTGAATGAATCTCGGAAACATGTACATCTTGTTTTCCTTCTGCACCCTTATGTGGCCACATAAACATCCAAGAATGTATTTAGCATAATTATATGTCCTCCGTTTAATTACACCAATGATTCCTGATGAGATATGCCTTGAGAATCTACCAAACCCATACTTTCTGTTGGACATACATTTTAAGTACATGTGACATAGGAATCTGTAGGGCTTGCACAACCTCCCCTTCTTGATTTCACCATTTTGGTAGTCACCATCATAACCCATTAAGTGAAATACTTTTGAATGTATTCATGATCAAATACATCAGGGTGACGCTCTTCTTGATCTCCAAACTCCAACACCCTCCTGCTTGTTCGTTCATCCACCATCAACTCTTCATTTCTTATTGCAGCGAAAATCACCTGTTCATCATTTTCTTCCTCAATCCTGGCTGTGTTCCAAAACTCTACAATGTGCAATTGATAGATGACAGGATCCGCAGATAAAGCATAAAATAATCTTGATCTTCTCAGATAGCTGTTAATATCCCTACATCCCTCGGCTACTGTATCCTCAGAATTAAGAAAGGAACAAACATTATGATCTTTTGCGAATTGATTGGCCATATTGATTATATTGTTTGAGTAGTGATTTAGGTAAGGATTGTTGTTTGGAATGAAAGATGTGAATGTTGGCGGAGAAGGGGTTTATGTTGTGAGCATTTTTCTAGGTCTTAAAAGGGTTCTGTTAAAGTAAATAAAAATGACAACGGTCAGGTTATCATTTATACTCGCTTAGAAAAATTAAATCCTTTTATTTAATGATGTGTGACCCTTAAACCTCATTACCCTTCTGTGGTTATCCACAAGTTGTCTTCCGCAGAACATCTACGGAAGGCAAAACTTTCCTTTTTGATTTGTTTTAAATTTATTCTTCCGCAGAACATCTACAGAAGACATATTATTTTTTATGTTTGGTTAATTCTTCCGCAGAACATCTACGGAAGGCAGAACTTATGTTTTTGCTGTATGATCCTTATAAAATTAATTCTTTCATAGAACATCTACGAAAGGCAAAATTTGTTATGTTTTTGCTGTATGATCTTAACATCATGTTGTTAGATCATTTGTTGTTTGCTGTTGGACCTTGTTGACTCTGCTTCACTGCAAATGTGCAAAATTGATTTAGTTAAAAACATCAGATATCCTGCAACCAAGTTAGTGCTCAAGATCCAATTTTCTTCATTTAAAAGAGTTAAACTCAGTTTTCATGCTGATGACTAATCCCCCTAAATTTTTGATTTATCATGAAATTATGCATTTATCAGAAATATATATAGAGAATAGCATGAAAAGCAAATATCTGTCCAACTTATTATCAAAGAAAAGAACAAAACAAAATATATTTACAAGCAGAAACTTAAATGTATTTACAATCATTTACATCATACAATGGGATCATACTATGACACTAAGTAACAACCTGATGACAGTTTTATTTGATAATGGTAGACATAGATCTAGTGCTGATTGCAAGTATTACAATAGACATAAATTCAAGCAAAAATATAGTTTCAACTTGTCATGCAATTTATCATGTTTTGGTATTGATTAAAGATAGACAAATATGGACTCCACATTCAATTCACATTAGAGTTTGTCCTCCGTTTATGAGTCAATTTATCACTTTTTCACACTTAAAACTATGTTTTGTAAGTTATAAGCTCTATTTTAAGATTTCTTTGAAATCTCATTAATGCTGATATGATTTTTAAGCTCTGAATTAATATACAGTTGATCACTATGAATTCTTTTAAAGTTGTTCCTTTTTGTAACCTTTTAATGATCAGCATCAGGACACCACGTCTTTACTCACGTAAAACAGAGGTGCCTAAGAACTCAAGTCTTTGCTTATGCAAAACAAAGAGTTCATGATGCGCAAAGATAGAGGTTATAAAGTGATACAATATAGTGTGCTTAGGTGAGTAAGTTGATCATAGAAGGATAAGACTTACTTGCTTGCTCCTCAAAATGAATTGGCCATAATGTATCACCTTGACATTATGTTATGCATGAACTTGTTTATTTTCAACTCAAGCTAAACCTACTCGCATATCAAATCACATCTGATCAGTCTGTATTGTTTGTGTTAAAAACAGGAAAGTAAACAAAGGTATAGTGTACTATCATTTCCCATAATATGAACTGCTTATTCAAGAAATCATGAAAATAAGACAATATTTTTTTGGAATTTTATTTGTTTTATGAATGTTTTTGGCTTTTTCATATTAAGAAATTTGAAGGACAGATCATGCGTTTCTTTGTGTTGATTATTTAATCTAAATTGATCATGCCTAAGGATTCAATTAAGAAATTAAATCTTACTGAGTCAAAGGCTTTAGTGAATAATTCAGGAAGCTAATTTGTTGTATCCACTTTGATCAACTTAATTAAACCTTTTTCTGAGCAGTCTCTCAAAAAATGGTATCTGATTTCAATATATTTTGTTTTACTATGTTGCACTGGATTAGGAGTGATGAACATAGTAGCTGAGTTCTTAATATGTATTGGTGTTTGAAGAAAATTGTAACCATAATCAAGTAGTTGGTTTTGCAACCATAAAACTTGAGAGAAACCAACTGAAGCAGCAATGTACTCAGCCTCAGCTGTGGATACTGAAACATTTGTTTGCTTTTTGCACTGCCATGAAACTAGTCTTGGTCCTATGAATTGACAAACTCCAATGGTTGATTTTCTATTGTTGTTACACCCTCCAAAGTCACTATCAGAATATGAGTAGAGGTTGAAGTCTCCTTCTTTAGGATACCAAAGTCCAAGAGCTGGCTTCCCCTTAAGGTATCTGAATATCCTCCTAACTGCATTCAGATGTGACTCCTTTGGATTTGATTGGTACCTATCACAAACACACACAGCAAACATTATGTCAGGTTTGCTGGCAGTTAAGTACATTAATGATCCTATCATAGATCTATATAATTTTTGATTAACTGACTTCCTTTTAGGATCAGGTTCAATCTTATCTATTGCTGATGCTGGTATTTTGCATGAAGAAGACCCAGCAAGGTTGTACTTCTTCAATATTTGATTCACATACTTTTCCTGATTAATGAAAATGCCATCTGGTTTCTGATGAACTTGCAAACCAAGGAAGAATGTTAATTTTCCCATGGAAGTCATTTGAAACTCAGATTTCATCAAAGATTCAAAGTCTTAACACAATCTTTTGTTTGTTGACCCAAAGATGATATCATCCAAATAGACTTGGACAACCAAGAGGTCTTGATGATCATGCTTGAGAAAGAGAGTCTGATCAATGGTTCCCCTATTGTAACCATGCTTGAGCAAGAAGGATGACAATGTTTCATACCATTTTCTTGGTGCCTAATCAAGACCAAACAAAGCTTTGTCAAGATTTTATACTCTGTGTGGGTAATTAGGATTTGCAAAGCCTGGTGGTTGGGCAACATAGACCTCTTCATCAATTTTACCATATAAGAATGCACATTTTACATCCATTTGGTAAAAAATGAGCTTCTTATGTGAAGCATAGGCTAGAAAGACTCTAATGGCTTCAATCCTTGCAACTGGGGCAAAGACTTCATCATAGTCTATTCCTTCTTCTTGAGTATAGCCTTGTGCTATCAGCCTTGCTTTGTTTTTGATGATGATACCTCTGTTATCTAGTTTGTTCTTGAAAAGCCATCTTGTACCAATTGGAGATCGCCCATCAGGAAGATCAAGTAGATTCTAAACTTTTTGCTTTCTAAACTGTTGAAGCTCTTCTTTCATTGCTTCAATCCAGCTGTTGTCTTTCAATGTTGCAGATATGTTGGCTGGAACCACTTATGAAAGAAAACAGGAGAACAAACAAATATTGGTAGCTCCCCCTTGACTTCTTGTGGTTCTATCATTAAGATCACCAATAATGTTTTCTATTGGATGATACTTATGAATTCTTGTTGTTGGTATTGATTCAACTGGAATAGATGATTCCATGTTAGTGATGTTGTTTGATGGAGATGGATCCAGCTGAGGTGGGGAATCAACAAAGTGGTCAAAATCCTCATCATTTTGTTCTTCTGATGCTGAATGAATTCCATCTTCATGATTTTGTGTTTCCGCAGATGTAGGTATAACTTCTGCAGCAGTTACAGGAACAACTACAGATGTTGTAGTTTGTTGATCTGTAGATGTGAAGGTTGTTGGAATGTTTTCTGATGGATTGGGAACTCCAGATGAAGGAAAAAATCATCTTCGGAAGTAGGAACATCTACGGATGTAGAAGGAAATAAGGATTCATCTGCTAAAGTTGAATTTCCATTTCCATTAGAATTCTCATTGCTTGCTTGAGATGAAAGGCCTGGATCAGTAATATTTGAAGTATGTGTCTGGGTTATTCTTGGAGGATCAACTGTCAAAGACACTTCACTCAAACTTGGAGGTACATAAGGATAACAAGTATCTGCAGGACCTGTAACATTCAATAACCAGTGTTAAATGAGTTTGTTAATGCATCTATATCAAACAACCAAGATGATCCTTTTACAGATTTTGGAAATAAGGATTCATCAAAAGATACATTAGGTGTTTTCTCCATAATGTTGTGATGAGGAATGTAGACTCTATATGATTTAGATGTTGATGAGTAACCAACAAAGAAACCATCATAGGCTTTTTCATCAAACTTTCCTAATTGATCTTTGGTGTTTAAAATAGACACATGACACCCAAAAGCTCTAAGATAACCTATAAACGGTTTCCTTTTAAACAAAAGTTCATAAGGTGTTTTCTTATGTTCTTTGACAATTAAAGTTCTGTTCTGAACATTGCATGTTATGTTCACTGCTTCTGTCCAAAATGTGATAGGCAACTGTGAATCAGCTAGCATTGTTCTTGCTGCTTCAATTAGAGTCATGTTTTTTCTTTCAGCAACTCTATTTTGTTGTGGAGTTCTTGGTGCACTGAATTGTCTGGCTATGCCTTTGTTCCTACAAAAGGAATCTAAAACATGATTAACAAATTCAGATCCATTATCACTTCTTATGATTTTGATCTTTAAATCAAGTTGATTTTCAATCTTAGTGATAAACTCCATTAGTATTTCTAATGTTTCACTTTTATGTTTTAATAAAAAAACCCATGTGAATCTAGTGAAATCATCAACAATCACCAATCAATATTGCCTTTTACCAATGCTCAACATATTGGTTGGACCAAAAAGGTCCATGTGAAGCATTTTGAGTAGTGTTGTGTTTTTGTTGATTGTTTTGGACTTGTGTGACACCCTATGTTGTTTTCCTTTATAACATTATGAATAATGATTAGAACAGTAAAATTCTTTCTTGGGAAGGCCAATGACTTAGTCATGTTTGACCAACATATTCATGTTCTTCATGTTTGAATGAACCATTCTTCTATGCCATAGTTGAGCTTCATATTCTGATGACTTAGAAATCAGGCAAGTTTCATTGCTTGTCATAGAGGTGTTTTTCATATCCAAAACATATGTGTTTCCTTTTCTTGGTGCTTTAAGAAGGATCCAATCTGCTTGAATTTGAACACCTGGCTTAAGGATGTTGTTATCAAATAAAGTGATATAATTTTGATCACAAATTTGAGATACACTGAGTAAGTTGTATTGTAAGTTTTCACAAAAATTCACTTTCTAAAATTTGAGTACACCATTTGTTACCATTCCTTCACAAATACTTTTACCTCTCTTCTTATCCCCACCAAATGCCACATATAAAGCATTTTTATGTTTGAAATCATGGAGGAGAGAACAGTTTCCTGTCATATGCTTGGAACAAACACTGTCAACATACCACTTGTTGTCAGTCCTCCATAGATGTCTATGCAAAATAATGAAATCAATTAGAAAGTGGAGCCCAAGCCTTAATGATCTTGGGCTTGCCATTGTTATCTAGAATTATTACTCTATCATGAATGAGCCTAGATGTCTCAAGATTGTTTTTACACTCAATTGATTCATTATGTTCTGTTTGGTGTGAGGATGATTCTGTTGAAGATGAACTTGAAGCACTTTGATCATGTTTCACGGACACTTCCTTTGTCACTTCTTCTTTGATTACCTTTTTCTTCAAACTTGAAGATAACACTTTGTTAGAAAAAGTTTCAGCATCTTTTGTCTTTAAATAAGGTACATGATTACCCTTTTTAAAGTGATCAAAGAAAGCTTTAACTTCCTATAACACTA
This sequence comes from Flaveria sonorensis, assembly GCA_025506505.1. Classification (NCBI taxonomy): domain Eukaryota; kingdom Viridiplantae; phylum Streptophyta; class Magnoliopsida; order Asterales; family Asteraceae; genus Flaveria; species Flaveria sonorensis. The sequence goes on along the minus strand of CM046432.1, from coordinate 21,060,097 downwards.
CCTCCTTGTGAGGTGTCTTGATTTGAGGATGTTGCTCCTCCTTCTTCTTTGCTTGATTAGCAGCAGATGTTGGCTTCTTTACCTTTGGCACCTTTTGTTTTGGTTGCTGCTTCTTTTGTTTTTGCACCTTTGATTCTTCATTCTTAGAAGATTATGAGTCTGATTCAGCATTCTCAGATTGTTGCTTTTTTGGCACTTTAGTTTTGTTCTTTTTATTGAAGTAGGATTCTTGAGTAGAATGGTTCTTCTTGTTGCAAATAGCACAGTGCTTGTTGAAGTAACAATCAGCTGTCATGTGATTGTTCATGTTGCATATGGAGCAGTAACTGCTGAAGTAACAGTCACTTGCAGTATTTGTCTTCAGCTTCACTCTTAGACTCCATTGTCTTCTTCTGCTTCTTTTTCAATTCTCTTTCAATCTTTGCAGCTGAAGGATCTTCTTCTTGTTGCTGAGGATTCACAACTCTTTGTTGTTTCTTGACTTTCTTGATAGTTTGTGATTCAGATGATTGCTTCTTCCGCAGATCTTCTATGGATGTTGCCTTTCGAACAACATTTTTCCTTTGCTTTTCTACGAATGTGTGAGAACTAGTCTTCTTCTTCCGCAGGTGTTCTGCTGAAGTGTTTTTCTCTTCTTCCTCTATAGTTCTTTTTGCTAACTGACTTTTGTGCTTTTTGTTCAGCTCCTGAATTCCTTCATTTAGCTGACCAATTCTTATGTAGATGGTCTTTAAAAAATTTCTTTGTTTGGGAGGATAAGGTAGCTTGATCTCCTCAAGGACTTTGGGAATTATAGGTTCAATTACCACATTTTTACCTTACCCAAACCAGCACATTTTTGTTCATTAGGCTCATCAACCTCATCCATATCATCACAATCATCAAAATCAAATTATGATTCATTTTGTTTTGAAAATTCTGATTCAGATGAATTAGTTTCACTGATTTCAGTATCTTCACCATTTACCACTTCATTATTTTCAACTTTTGATTTAGTTTTGGTGCTAGATACAAAATGATTTGACAGATTATTGGTCACGGACTCAGGTAGGGTGGTGTAGTTATTATTCACTGGTGGTGCAACAGCATTAAATCCCAACCCATACCTGTTCTTTGATTCAATATGAGAATTTAACAGTTTCTCATATTGCTGTGATGATAATTGGAACTTCTAAAGTTTCACTTCAGTAGATGCATGATCAGACATTGATTTTGTTAAAGAGGTTGTCAAATGCTCAACTTGTGCTTTCAAATTATAATTTTCAGATACAATTTTATCCAAATCCTTTTATAAGGAAGTGATTTTGACCTGATACAGTTTATGTTCTCTTACATGAGATTCATTCAAAATCATTGTTTCTTTGACTTTATCAGCCAATTGTTGAGCATGGACTCTGTATCTTTCAACCTCTTCAACACAGACAGGTGAATGTAATCTACCCCTTACCTCTATGGCCATGGGTGGAATTTTGTTCTCCAAGATTGCCATTAGTGCTTAATCCTCCTCCTGGACTTCCTTATCATACCTGCTCCAGTCACAAGTACCATCCTGCAAAATAATCAAACCAGTTTCTTTAGAATTACTGGTACCTGTTGCAGAACTTGTGGCTAGTGGGGATGAGTTTGTAAGATGAGGTTGCTTGAAGCTTCTCTGATGTGATTGTCTTGTGTCTCTTGTTGATTACTGATTGTTGTTGTATTTCCTTGAGAAGTGACCATACAAATTACATTTTTAACACCTCACCTTTGATTTATCAACACCAATTTTTGTTGTTCTTCTAGCAACAGATAGTCCCTTGTTTCTTCTCATATACATCTTGGCCCTGTAAGCAATCATGGCCATTTGCCATTGTAGATCCATCTCTTCCACTTCATCAGGATGAAGTTCTTCCGGGTCTTGTTGGCATATGTGAGCAGGAGCTAGAGTACTACCCAAGTAAGCTTGAAAGCTTCAACTGAATGCTGCTTTCTGTTCTTCTGATTCTAGAACCACAGTGATTGGTTCAGATTTGGTGTTGCTTTTGCTTGGTGATTAATCAGAATTGCATCAAATACATCATCATACTTCCATGCCACAATCTTCCCATTCTTGGTATTATCAGGAACAATCATTGCATTTAGCAGTTCAGAGATTGATTTTCCGTTCTGTAAAACATTCTTACAATATCACCGGTAGTTCTTGCTTTGTTCCATAATTGCTTTTGTTCAATAGATACTTCATAAGCTTGCTTTTCTTCAGGAAACATTTTCATCGATTCTTTCCTGCTTTCGTGTTCATTCCTTTTCAACGCCATTGACTTGATCTCTTGTGGTTTTAAAATTCTTGTTCTTTTAGTGATCTCCAAATATTGTGGATTGTCCATATCAAGCACAATCATTCTGTTGTTTTGTTTTTGTAAGGCCCCGTTCTCGGGACGCTTACAGCTAGACCGTCACCGCATAAAATATTCAAAATAAACATTTCTTTTGCAGCGGAATTTAATAACTTTCATTAATAATTAAAACATATTATCATATTACATAAACGTTTACATATCACAATACAACGTCATATCAAAATGTGGATGCCAGACTCAAAACGTTCCCAGTAGCGTATGCATCCATGCCTGCAACTCCTCAGCATCAACAAAATACCGGCCGACTATTATGCATACAAAAAGTCAGCGACGCTAAGTGAGTTCTAGTTTTATAAATAAAATACTTTACTTTCGTTAAAACATAACCTTCGTAATCGTATGCGATCACACATCATACGTACACATTGATAATATTATTATTATCTTCATCATCATTCAATTCGTACATTTCATTCATTAACCTTCCTTCGTTCATTCCTTTCGGATCAATGTCATCAGCTAATCCCCAAACTTAGACACAAAGCGGGTACTGGGCCTAAGTTTATCAGACTTCCATTCATTGCGCACAAAGCCTGGCACCAGCACCGGGGTAAGCGACAAAGATCCGGGTCAATCTCATGGATTGAACCCCTTACCAGTCTTTTGTGACAACACAGTCACTCACCTCAACTTTGGCATACAAGTCTTTTGTGACAACACAGTCACTCACCTCAACCTTGGCTTACGAGTCTTTTGCGACAACACAGTCAGTCACCTCAACCTTGGCTTACGAGTCTTTTGTGACAACACAGTCACTCACCTCAACCTTGGCTTACGATTCTTTTGTGACAACACAGTCACTCACCTCAACCTTGGCTTACGAGTCTTTTGTGACAACACAGTCACTCACCTCAACCTTGGCTTACGAGTCTTTTGTGACAACACAGTCACTCACCTCATCCTTGGCTTACGAGTCTTTTGTGACAACACAGTCACTCACCTCAACCTTGGCTTACTAGACTTTTCCATTCATTCATTCATTCATTCATTCATGCATTCATTCATTCCTTACGTTCCCTTTTTCAATATCTTCCGCTTTACGTTACATAACACTTTCCATTTACTTCATAATCATACCATGTAAAGCCACGGAAAATAAACATACATAATAAGGAACATACCATAAACATAACCATACCATACATAGCATCATCACATCACATATGACATCATAAAGTCAACATACATCACCCCCAGGAACATCCCAAGTCAAAGCCTACACTTTACATTTTCCCCAAAATTTTAGAAAATATTCTAAGGCATAGGCGCATGAGCACTATGCAGGCGCATGGCCTTCTGGGCGCATGGGAACACTTAGGCGCATGGGGAACTTTCAGGCGCATGGGCACTATTTGGGCGCATGACCCAATACTTAAGTCTCTTGGGCAAATTTCTAGGCGCATGGGCACTATGCAGGCGCATGAGTGCCTAGGCGCATGGGCAGTTTTGGGCGCATGGAACACTTAGTCAATCTCAGCCTATTCTAGGCGCATGGATACTATTTGGGCGCATGGGTTTTGGGTGCATGGGGCAACACTTAAGCAAATTCAATAGTTGGGCGCATGGGCCAAATCCAGGCGCATGGGCAACCAATATATACTAATAACATCATAATCAGCCCCAAATCATCAATTCATCATGTTCTAAGCTTAGTTCTAGCATTCTAAGCATCATAATATGAACATGGCATCATCATAACATCATAAATCACCCAAATCACACCCCACCCACATTCACACATACACATTCATACGGGTATAAAACCCACATTCATAAAAACATACATACATGCATTTCCAGCCCCAAAATCAATTAAAACAAGTAAAAAAAGGGGGTTCTAGAACTCACCTTTGACAACCTTCGAGTATGACTTCCTTCAAACCCATTTGCACTATGAGTTCAACCACCTAAAACCCTTCAAAACACACAACCCGAACACACAAACACACATAAGCATATAACCGAGGCATAGGCTGGCCAAGAACAACTTAAAAGCCAAGAATTCTTACCTTGAATTCGAATTCCTCTTCTTCTTTCTTCAGAAACCCGAGAGCTCTGCTCTTTCTCTCTCTAAAATCCGATTGAAGTGAAATATACAGGAAGGTGTGGGCGGCCATCACCTTTTGCACCCACTTTTTATACTTTTTGTCCTTTTGACACATTTAGCCCCTCAACTTGGGTTAAATTGTGTTTCTTCCTTTTTCTGCACGTTTATACTTTCTTTCTCGTCTTTTAAAATTTTTCGGGTGTTACGGTTTTTCAGTCTCTTGGAAACTTTTCACCAAATTCCTCAATGATTTGGCTTGTAATCTTTGCAGCTTCTTCCTAAGATAGTTTCTTAATTGCAGCCATAATCTAAGCTCAATTGTGTTCATGTTATCAGGGTTAGGATGATGTAGCTCCGTTGTTGAAAGTTCCTCAATGTTAATACTTTCATGTAGAGGATTTTATTAGCCATGTTCAATAATAATCTCATTTTGATCCACAGGAGCAAATGACTCAGCTATCACACACTTCTCATATTCTTCATTTATTTCAGACACTGTAAGTCCATCCAAGAATACCCTGTTTTACTTTCTCTTTATCAAGTTATTATATTTCTCATCAACATCCACAGGTATATCTTCAGATACGGCTTCAAAAGGAGAATAACTTGCTTCAACGATATCTTCATCTTCTAATACCTCATCATACCATGCATCTGCAAATTTTGTTTCTAAATCATCAAGAGATTCAATTGTCTCTTGGGCTTCAGTTTCTTCACTTTCTTGAATAACAGATTCAGATGCAATCTTTTGTATTTTTGACATCGGTATGGATGAAGATTCAGCTAGAACTGATAAATCAGTATCATCAATCTGCCTTTTTCTTTTATCAACTTCGGGTATCTTTTTAACATCAATTGGGTTTACTTTAGCAACAATCATTACTTCAGGAGATGGAGATTTCAATCTTTCCTTCATACTTTCAAATTCTTCTTTGAATAACTCATTACTTTCTTTTAACTTCTTAAATTTTTCTTCCATTAGATCATAATCTTTGAGGATCACTTCAAAGTTTTGTACAACAATCATTAAATCTTTATTCAACAATTCCTCTTTCAATTTTTCATTTTCTTCCTTCAGCTTCTCAATCTGCTTAAGCTTATTGGAGTTTTCTTCTTTCAATGAATCAATTATCTGGTGAGTATTTACTTCCTTAGTCAGAACTGTGTCATGTTGACTTAACCTTTCAATTTCATTTGGGAGAACAGACTCAAAGGTTTCAAAATTTTGAACATCATCATCAACTTCTTGTTGTACATCAGTTTCAACATTTTCTTCAATCATTTCTACTGATTCATCAACATTTTGAATTTCTTCATTCACACCTTCAACCAGTTCTACTTCAAGAACAACATCTTCATATACTTCTTCTATGACATTTCCTTCATTTCCATCATCGTTATAATCATCACTATCATCATCAGTTGAACTAGAACTTTCATCATCAACATCTTCATCATCATTTTCATCATTTTCATCATTTTCATCATTATCTTCATCAGATAGATATTGAGAATCTTCTTCAACTAGATCTTGGATCTACTGGTTCATCCTCAATCAAATGAAAGTGATCTTCATTTATATCTACCTCATCTTGAGCTACATCCCATATATACTCAAACATTGGTACGTTTTGAGCACCAGTAATCATTGCAAGTCTTTTGTATGAGGTTTCATTCATGTGCTTAAGAATCAGTCTTTCACCACCAACTCCATAAACATGGAAATCTAGATTAGCTTCATTAATAATCATTTGCCGAAATCTTGGGTACATCAAGGATTTGTTTCTAATCCCTTTTTCTAAGTTAAATACAAATCCATTAAGAATCCATCTAGCCATGTTAAATCTTCTATTTGTTGCAATGGCTACAATAGGAGAAGCTATATCAACTAGAAATGAGTTCCATCCAGCACTTCTTTTTGACATACAATGTTGGAAGATATAACAAAAAGTTTCCAGTGATTGTATAATCTGGCTCGGAAGAATTGCTTCTTTGGGAAATTATCCGGATGACCCATGGCAATAAAAATTTCTCTACACTCGTTAAAAGTAAATTCTGCCAAATCTTGTGGATCACTATCTCCCATCCTTAGAACTTCTCTAATGGATTGTTCAGATACTTCGATCATTCTTTCATTTGTAATGAATCCTCTTACAACCTTTCTACCAGCTTCATCTTGTTCAATTTCAGCAGTGTGCCAAAATCTCTTGATTAATCTAGCATAGATCATAGGTCGGTAACACATGGCATACACATACTTAGTCCTTAATAAGAATCTTATCATCTCTTCATATCCCATAGCTTCACGAACATCTTCATCAAGAAATGCAGCTACATTATGTTTTGGTTCAAATTTGAGTTCAACCATCTGAAAGTATAAAACGTAAAGAGAATTAGTCACTTGAATTTGCAGACTTAAAATCAAATTGTGAAATATCAAATATGACCATAACACTCATAAATTTTGTAAGTGTTTATATAACTTATTACTTGAATAAGTGTATATTGGTTACAATTTTGATTTAACTCAATTTGTTATATAACAAGAAATTTTGCATCAAGTAACTTGTAAATTTATTGAATTTTAAAAGAATTATCATGTTTTAAATCTTTTAACCTAACTTTCACTTTGAAAAATTTTCTAAGTGTTCATGTATACTTTTAAAGACAAAATACATTCAAGTTGAAGTTTAAATGGTTTCAAACATATCAAATTCACTAAAATTTTATTACCATCAGATTAATGAACAATTTTAATGATTAATTTGACATTTTTTGATGAAAAATTGAACAACTGCCTTTTCATATTCTGTTCTTATCAACATCCGTATGAACACTCAATCATCAAGGTGTAACACCCGAAAACTTGGTCAAATAAATAGAAAAGAAAAGTATATAGAAGAAATAAAAGAAGGGGCAAAGATGAGGGGTGTTTTGTGTAAAAGTACACAAAAGTCAAAAAAGATGTGTATAAGGGGCATGGTCGCCCATGCTCTTCCTGCTGCTGCTGCTACCGAAAGAAAAGAAGAAGAAAGAGTTGAAAACCCTTGTTTCTCTCGGTTGTGAAGAAGAAAGGCTGCATTCTTCAAAGGTTAGTGTGTTTTGGTGTTAATTGGTACGATTTTTATGGGGTTTTCAACCTTAAAACCGATTATTAAGTGTTCTATGTGGTTTGGTTTTCATTTTGTTTGTTTCTAGGTGTTTGAACTCTTGTGCGCATGAGTTTGGAGGTGTTTTGCTTGTTTGCTGCACTAGGTGAGTTCTAGACCCCGATTTTATGTGTTTTAAACTTCTTTGGGGCTGAAAATGCATGTTTAAAAGGTTTTGCAGCTGTTTTATGCTTTACCGTATGTTTGTGTGTGATTGTGCTTGTGCTTTATGGTGGTTTATATGCTGTTGATGCTTGTGATGTTGGGTATAAGCTTCGAACAGATGGATAAGCATGTTTGGTTAGGACTGTTGGTGTTTTCGTGGTTGTTTGCCTGCTCTAGATGTTAAGCATGTTAGATCCATGATAAGCATGTATTAGATCGAGGATTGGGGACTGAATAAGTGCATAAGTGCATTTGCAAGTTGGTTAGTTCATCCGCATTTAAGTACTTTGTTCATGCGCATTTGTTGTTTGTTCATCCACATTTGTAGTTGCTTATGCGCCTAAGTGTTCTTTCGCATTTCTTTTGTTCATGCGCATTTGCTAAAGTGTTCATGTGCATTTGTTTTAGTCATTCACATTTGTTCTACCAGCATTTAGTTGGACACTAGGAATAATCTGAAGGCATTCATCCGCATTAGTATTGTTCATACGCATTAGTATATTTCATCTGCATTAGTTGTTCATCCGCATTAGTTGTTCATCCGCAATAGTATTGTTCATCCGCATTAGTATTGTTCATCCTCATTAGTATTGTTCATCCATATTTAAGTACTTTGTTCATGCGCATTTGTTGTTTGTTCGTCCACATTAGTTACTGTTCATCCGCATTTGTCTAAGGACTTAGGATTTTTCTGAAGCTTGGGTAGTAGAATGTAGCGGGTAAGTTCTGGGATGTTTTGCTGGTTCAAGTCTGTTGTGGTGATACATGTTGTGGGCTGCTGTTGATGCTTTATACTATGTATAATGTGACTTTACGTGGTGTGTTTATATTCGTATGCGTAAAGTATTATTGTAAAGAAAGTGAAAGATTAATGTTAATAAAGAAGTGGAACATAAGAAAAGTATGAAAAGTCTTGCAAGCAAAGGTTGAGGTGAGTGACTATGTTGTCACAAAAGACTTGTATGCCAAAGTTGAGGTGAGTGACTGTGTTGTCACAAAAGACTCATAACCCAAGGTTGAGGTGAGTGACTGTGTTGTCACAAAAGACTTGTATGCCAAAGTTGAGGTGGGTGACTGTGTTGTCACAAAAGACTCGTAAGGGATTCAATCCATGAGATTGACCAGAGTCCTTGTCGCATACCCCGGTACTGTATCGGTCTTCAGGCATGAGTTGGGGGAATTGCATGGGACTGGACCCAGATAAAAGTAAAAGATATTAAGAAATGAACTATGGCGAAGATAATAATAAGGGTTATCAATGTGTATTTACGATGTGTGGTCATACGAAAGAAATGTACAGTATTTTAAAGGGTATTTCCATAGACAACTCCTACAAGGTATTTTAAACGTTTTAAACTAGAACTCACTCAGCAACGCTGACTTTTATGTATTTTCAGTTGGCAGGTAATTGTTGCTGAAGATGGCACGCGGGGGAAGCTACTCGGCAGGGCAAGATTGCCAACTGAAAATGCATAAAAGTCAGCGTTGCTAAGTGAGTTCTAGTTTTAAAACGTTTTAAATACCTTGTAAGATTTATATATGAAAATATCCTTTTCAATAAAATATTTCCTTTACTTTCGCACGTGAACATTCATCATACATGCATCAAGGTATAATCTTGATTATCTTTCATTATCTCATGCGTTCGTTTGTTTTGTACTTTTTCATTATCTTCTGCTATTTCTAGATCCTGTCATAACTTTACCCCTGTCGTTGGGCACAAAGCCACCTCATTCTCGGGGTTAAGTGACAAGGACCCCGTTTCGTACGTATGGATCAATCACTAAGACTGATCCCCCTGTGTGTGAACCCTCATGGGTTAGCCAATATCGCACGCTATATGACACACAGTTGAGCTGACAACCCTCAGTGGATTGTGAACCTCCATAAATTTTGCTGACAAGACTTTTCATTCATTCATTATGTTCTATTGTACATTACTCATTAATCTTTCACTTTCTTTAAGGATAATACTTTGCGTATACGAATACAATCACACCACATATAGTCAAATGATAGATACATAATAAGGAACATAAGAACAGCCCAAAAACATGCAAAACATAAAAAATTACAAACATCAAGTCAAACCAGGGTCAAACCCTAAAATTCTGATTTCCCAAAATTTCAGAAATTTTTCTAAGTCTTTAGGCGCATGAGTACTATGCAGGCGCATGACTACTATACAGGCGCATGAGTACTGCTTGGGAGCATGAACACTATGCAGGCACATGAACCAACATTTAGGCGCCTGAGGAAAACTTCTAGGCGCATGACTACTATATGGGCACATGTACTTACACTTAGTCACTGGGCAGTAGGCGCATAAGGAACTTAGGCGCATGGGTACTATTGAGGCGCATGACCTAACAGTTAGTCTATTTTGATAAAATTTTCAGGCGCATGAGCCCTATTTGGGCGCATGACCAGCAGTTGTGCATATTTTAGACTTATTTCCAAACCCAATCTGCATTCTAACCTGTTCTAAGCTTGTATCCATCATTCTAAGCATCAAGAACACATATACAACCATAAATACAAACATAAACACACATATACACACAGGTACATATCTAACAGTTGTAAAACATATTAATCATGCATTTTCAGCCCCAAAGAGTATAAAAACACATAAAACCGGGGTCTAGAACTCACCTATTACAACCAACAAGTAAAACTCCTCCAAACTTGTGTGTACAAGAGTTCAAACACCTAAAACAAGCCAAAACAAACAACCAAACACATAGAACACTTAAAAATCGGTTTCAAGGTTAAAGCCCAACAATGCCGAACAAATAATCACATAAAACACTCACCAATTTGCGAATTCAACCCTTTCTTTTGAAATACTAAGAGAAATCTGTTTTCTTCTTCTTTCTTCTTTTCCAGTCGAATAGCAGGGAGAGAGAGTGCATGTAGTGGGTGGCCATACTTAAAGAATTATTAAAATATTAAGTTTTGTACTTCTTACACTTAGCCCCCTTCCACTTTGGCTCCTTTTCGTTTTCTTCAACATACATTTCTTTTCTTTTATTTGACGAGAAATTTCGGGTGTTACACTCTATTTTTGTGTTTTTGTTTTATATTTATCTATTTTGATTTTGCAATTATTTATTTTTGTATTTGCTTTTTCATTTTCTATTGAACATACACACACAATATATATAATCAGGTAGTTAACTTAGATAGTTTCTCTATATTCAAGATTAAGCTAAGGGATGGTTCTTATCATTTTTAATGAATTAAACAACTGAATTAAAATCAAAACCAGTTTTTTTTAAACATGATTAATAAGTCCAACTGACTCGACCAAATATTCAAATCGACCTAGTAAAAAGGCTTTTGTAAATAGGTCAGCCAACTGTTTTTCAGTTGTGATTTGAATCAAAACGATTAAACCTTTTTCAGAGTTATCTCTGAGAAAATGATATCGAATTTCGATATGTTTTGTTTTAGAGTGTTGGACAGGATTAGCTGTAATAAACATAACAGCAGTGTTATCAATGTAAATAGGGGTTTTATGAAAATTGAACCCGTAATCTAGCATTTGGTTTTGTAACCAAAGAATTTGAGAACATCCTGCTGATGCAGCAATATACTCAGCTTCTACGGTTGAAACGGAGATATTTGTTGTTTCTTACATTGCCATGAGACTAATCTGGGACCTAAAAACTGACAACCACCCATCGTAGATTTACAATCTTGGCAACATCCCCCATAATCACTATCTGTATATCCATGTAACTCGAAGTTTCCTTCATAAGGATACCATAACCCTAAAGCCGGTTTTCCTTTGAGATACCTGAATATTCGTTTAATAGCGATTAGATAAGATTCCTTTGGGTTAGATTGATACCTGGCACAGATACAAATAGCATACATTATACTAGGTCTAGATGCAGTAAGATACATCAAAGATCCGATCATAGATCTGTATAGAGTTTGGTCAACTGATTTTCCTTTAGAATCAGGTTCAATCTTGGTATTTACGTCAGCTGGGGTTCTGATGGATTGACAATCTTGCAGTTTAAATTTCTTCAAGTGTTTATCCACAAATTTCTCTTGATTGATAAAAATTCCATCTGTAGATTGCTTCACTTGAAGACTAAGGAAAAATTAATTTCTCCCATAGAACTCATTTGAAAACAAGACTTCATGATTTCTTCAATTTCATTGCACAACTTTGGACTTGTAGAACCAAATATGATATCATCAACATACACTTGAACACATAAGAGATCATTAGCATCCTTCTTAATAAACAAAGTAGGATCGATTTTCCCTCGCGTGTATCCATGTTGGATCAAATGTTGTGATAACGTTTCATACCCAATTCGAGGAGCTTGATGCGGACCATACAATGCTTGGCTAAGCTTATACACACGATGATGATATTCTGAATCTTCAAAACCTAGAGGTTGCTTGACATACACATCATCGGTGATTGGTCCATATAAGAAAGCAACTTTAACTTCCATTTGATACACCTTGAATTTCATGAATGATGCATAAGCCAGGAATACATGAATTGATTCAAGTCTTGCAGCTGGAGCAAATACTTCATCATAATCTATTCCTTCTTCTTGGGTGTAACCTTATGCAACGAGTCTCGCTTTGTTGCGAACAACAATTCCCTAATCGTCTGTTTTGTTTCAGAACAACCATTTTGTGCCTATGGCATTTTCTCCTTCAGGTAAATCCACAAGCTTCCACACTTCTTGTTTACGAAATTGAAATAACTCTTCTTGCATTTCTTCAATCCAACTATTGTCCTTTAACGCTTCAGCGATGTTTTTTGGAACAATTTGAGATAGAAAACAAGAGTATAAGCAAAGATTTGCTTGTTCTGATTGACTTTACGTAGTTCTCTCATTCAATGGACCGATAATCTGAGATGTTGGATGGTTCTTGTGAACACGAGATGTTGGAATCTCATTCACTTGAATATGAACATCCAGATTAGATTGGTTCAAGTTGGAAAGCTGATGCAATAAGTTTGAAGAATGGGGATTAAAATAAAGAACTTGAGTCGGTGAGTTGATAAAGTAATCAAGCTTATCTGTAACAAATACATTATCAGAAATCGATGACGTTCCGGATTCAGGTTGTATAATTTCAGGACCATCATTAGGAATAGGTTGTGAAACATTGGTATTTTCAGACAAGGAATGTTCTTGAGCTTGTTGAGGTTGATCATAAGTTTCAGACTGAAATATAGGATCTTTCGCAAAAGAGAAAAATGGATAATCTGGGCTTGAGTCATCCATATCATCAGAATCAGAATCATCGCTGAAAGAACCGAGATCTCCTGCTTGATTTTTCTTCTCACCTTTAAATTCAAACAAGTTAGAATGAAAAGAGTTTGACAAAGAATCTAAATCAAATAACCAAGCTGGACCATTTGCAACTTATGGAAAAGAATTTTTAAGAAATTTAATGTTGAAAGTTTCAAGGATAACATTTGTCCTAGAGTTATAAACTCTAAAAGCTTTTGAAACCGATGAATATCCAATGAAAAATCCTTCATCAGATTTTGCATCAAATTTTCCTAGCTGATCACTTAAATTTAAAATCAAAACTGGACAACCAAAAGATTTAAGAAAATCTATATTAGGTTTCCTGCCAAACATCAACTCATAAGGAGTTTACTGTTTATCTTTCACAATCAATGTTCGATTTTGCATGAAACATCTAGTGGATATGGCTTCATCCCAGAAAGTGATTGGAATTTTGGCATCTGCTAACATAGACCGTGCTGTTTCAATCAAAGTTATGTTTTTTTCTTTCAGAACTCCATTTTGTTATGGAGTTCTAGGAGCACTGAACTGACGAGCAATACCTTTTTCTGCACAAAACATGTCAATATTAGCATTTTTAAATTCCATTCCATTATCACTTTTAATTATTTTCACCTTTTGTTCTAATTGATTTTCTAATTTAATGATGAATTCTTTTAATAATTCAGCCGTTTTAGATTTAGCATGCAAAAAGAAAACCTAAGAAAATCTTGTAAAGTCATCAATGATAACTAAACAGTAAGATTTCTTTCCAATACTCTACACATTTATTGGTTCGAATAGGTCCATGTGCAACATCTGGAGAGGTTTGGAATTTGAGTTTATCTGCTTGGGCTTATAAGACGCTCTGTGTTGCTTTCCTTTTAAACATGCTGAGCAGAGATCAGTTGTAGCAAACTTCTTTGTTGGAAGACCTACTACATGATTTCCTGATATAAGCTTGTTCATGTTTTTGAAATTGGAATGCCCGAGACGTCTATGCCATAGCTGACTTTCGTCATTTGAGGCTTGAACATTTAGGCATGTTGTTTCTATAGAAGGATCAACTTGAGACATATCTAATTTGTATACATCTCGATCTCGAACAGCTTTAACAACTACCCATTCTTTGCTTATCTAAAAACCTGGCTTCAAAATATATGAAAAAGAATCATCAAATAGAACAGAATAAGATTTGTCACAAATTTAGGAAACACTTAAAGATTAAAGTTTAACTGTGAACAGTAGTTGACTTTATCAAAGCTAATAATCCCATTGGACACCGTTCCTTCTCCTGTTATTTTTCCACCTGCATCACCTCCGAATGCAACATGTGTACCATCTTTTAACTTAAATTCTTGAAGCAAGGCATGGTTGCCTGTCATATGCCAGCTACACCCACTATCAACATACCATGTGTTAATAGGTCTTCTCGGGCGTACCTGCATTTCAAAAAGAATTAATTTTAGTTATCAACCCAAGCCAAGATGGTCTTGGGCTTGCCAAATTTATCAACAATGGTAAACTGTTTAAAGTGAAGCTTTTTCAAATCAGGCTTATTGTTAACAAATTTACCAATTCCGTTTCTTACAACTTTTTGATTATCTTTGATTTGTTTTGTCCATAAAACATTGTAACATTTTTCAAGATCATCATCAAGGTATTTCAAATCATCAGACAAAAAATCTTGTTTACCAAACTTCCCACCATTCATTCTCACAGATCGTGGAATGAATTTTCCTTGATTATACTGTCTTGGTTTTGCAGCATAAGAATCATCATAAACAAAATCATTTCTTCAAAAAGATCTCAAGCCTAAGGAAGGTTGTTTTGTCAATCTTTAAAAACCAACACTTTGATTTCTTTGAAATTGTGGATTGACATATCCTTTTCTTAACTGTGGATTAACATATCCATTCCTCGACGAGTTCTTTCTGAAGTAGCAATTCTCAGTTTTGTGAGTTCTTTCATCACAATAGGTACAATATTTGTTGAAATAACAATCAGCTATTGAATGGTTTTTCATATCACAAATATGACAGTACCTGTTAAAGAAACATTCTTCAGTCTTATGATTGTACATATCACATATATCACAGTACCTTTGTTGAAATTTAAACATCTGTTGTTTCACTTTTGATGTGGAGGCCACATTTGATCCTTGTTTTGATTTTGGAGTTGAAAAGTTAATCTACTGTTTTTTATTTAAAAGTTTGTTCTTTTGAAATTCGGGTTTTGCCTTTTGCTCATTAACACCATTTCTTGACTCTTTAGATACAAATCTTTTATTCTCAGCGAAAGACTTAGGAACTGAACCTGTTTTCAGATCAGAGTTAGATATGTTCTTTGAGTTAGATTTGATTTCTGGAATTTTGTTCATGTCAAAAGTACCCGCAAATACAATCTTTATTGGTTTAAACTGATTAGTTTGATTTGTTCTTTGAGTTTGATTGTTTTGAGAAAAGTTAGATTTAGCATTTTTCTTTCTCCTTCTTTGATTTCTTGATCTTGATGATTTTTGTTTGCTTTGGGATTGAACATCTTCAGTAGACGACTCTTTTGCATTTTCTTTATCTTTTTGTTTTTTTTTTCATTTAATGAAATCTGGATTGTTTAATCCGTAGGAAAATGAATCTTCAGATGTTACTTCATCTAGTTTTGCTTTCTCTTTATTCTTTGAGTTTTGTTTGTCATTCTTTACCATCACTTCTTCAATAACAGACTCTTTTGGAACAAAATTTTTCTTTGTCTTTGGTCGTGGTTCATAAGATTTTACTTTTATAGGATGACCAGTTTTAATCTTCTCTGAATCTTGTTCCTCAAATATCTTAATATTTGTTTTCTCTTCATCACTTTCATAATTCTTTTTCTGGTTTTGTTAGCTTTGTTTTCAAGTGAGTGATCATGTGTATTAAAGTTTTCTGGTAGAGTGTTTGTGATAGATTCAGGCATTAGTTCATGTGTAAATCCTAGACCTGTTTTGTTTTTATCTTTTCTCTTACTTAACAGCTGTTCTACAATAGTTTTAGAACTTTTAACTTTAGCTAGATCCACCTGAGTTGTAGCATGAGCTATTTTTTCTTCTTCTAAATTCTTTGTCATCTCTTCAAGTTGTTTCTTCACAAGTTCAAGTTCTTTTAGAGTTTTATTCCATGGGGTTTGTAAAGATAATATCTTTCATCTGAGACTTTGTGAACATTTTTCAGTTTATTATGCATTACTTCTTCTTGTTTAAGTTTATCACAGATCTTATATGAATATGTTCTGTAATGCTCAACTTGATCAAAACATGCTTTTGTACATATTTTCTCTCTGACTTCAACAAGAATTTCAGGATAACTTGAAGATGAAGTCTCAGAGTCAGATGATGGATTCTCAACCTTTGGTTGGTCAGACTGAGCCATAAGTGCAATATCTACTGAATCCTCTTTTGGGTCAGATTTGTCACTCTAGTTATAGTCTTCATCATCATTTTTTGAATCACTATCAGCCTTTGGATCATTATCTTCAGACCAGTCTTCATTTTGAATATCTGTAACAAGAGATAAACTAGAGGTTAGCATAAGCACTCCAGTCATATCCATCTTTAATTCTAACAACTAGAGCTTTCTTTGGCTCTTTAGATGCTTTTGATTCATCCTTAAGTTCTGGCATAGGAAGACTCTGATAAAGCGGTTACCTTTGAAACACCTTGACTTTGATTTGTCGAAGCCAACGGTTTTGTTAGCACTTGGCTTGTAGTTCCTATTAACAAATGAATGTTTCTGGGTTCTATAAGCAATCATCACCATCTACCAGTTCAAGTCCATCTCTTCCACATCGTTATGATCCATCTCGAACAAATCCTGCAAAACAAGATCTAATTGGGTTAGATGACAACCTTGATAAGCATGCAAAACTTGCTATAAAAGCAGTAAAAGCATATTTAGACTCATCATCCTGTAAGAGGATGTTAATAACATCTTTAACTTTGCTAGTTTTAACAGAGTTAGAAGTTGGAGTCTTAGTTTGAGGTTTAGGAGTTTGAGTGTTAGGAGGAGACTGAGATTGAGGTTGAGTTGTGTAAACAGGAGCACTTGTGTAAGAAGAATCTATAAAGAAGCCAGCTCCGATGAACAAATCACCCTCTTCTTCTGGAGATTTATCATCTTTGGCTAGAAAAGCATCCTCCACTGTGTTAGCTGGAGATGCAACATACTTGTACTGAGACATTGAAGCAGCTCTATCATTGTTTCTGGAGCTCTCATCAATCTCAACCGATTCAATCTTGGCAATCAAAAGATCTAGATCCATAGGAAACTTTTCAGTATGCTTTAACAGTGTAACTGTCTGTTTCCATGAATATGGAAGAGCATTGAGAACTCTATAGTTTAGATCTTTTAGATCATTTTTGATACCAGCAGTTGACATCTTAGTAGTTAGTTGCACAAATCTGTTCATCATCTGATTGATTGTTTCACCAGAAAGATGCTCAAATAACTCCAACTGCCTCTTAAGTTTCTGCTTTTTGAGATCCTGTATCTCTTTACCTCCTTCACATATGATTTTCAAAGCTTTGTACATAGTGTACCCAGTTTGATAACCATCAAGTCTAGTCAAGACTTCCAATGGTAATCCTTTACACATCAATGAATAAGCTTTGATATCATTCTTCACTTTCCTTAAGTCATCACCTTGCAGACTATCCTCAGGATAAGGTTCTTGAGAGTCTTTTGTGTAAACAAATCCTCTATCAGGACCATCAGATGTAATCAGGATATGAGGTCCTTTCTCTATTGATTTCTACAAGTTAGTGTCAATAGAATTTAGATGATGCTTTAGTCTTAAAGACCAGTTCTTGAAATCAGCTCTGTTCTTTAGCTTTGGAACCCTGTTTTCAAAATCTTCAGACTTAATCATTTTGTATTTTTGAATTTAAGAAAAAGACTTGTTTTGTTGTTTTTATGTTTTGAATTAAAAACTATGAAATGAAAATATTTTTGGATTTTGGTTTCTGAAAAAAAAAATTTCTAAGTGTAAACTGATAAGTCTGAAAGCTGATGCGCCTGAATAGTTGATAAGCGCCTACATAGTAGTGAAACGCCTACACAGTTCTCAAACACCTGACTTTGAAGTAGAAACGCCCAACGGTATGCCTTAGTAGAATTCTGAAAAACGCCCAACTGAAATGCGGCTGAACAGTTGTAATGCGCCCAAACAGTTGTTAAGCGCCTGGGTTCCAACAGTTCAAATGCGCCTAAACAGTTGAAATGCGCCTAGAATTGCTTTGTTTCTGCAAAGTCACCAAGTGTCCAAACAGTCTCAAAATGTCTCAACAGTGGTCAAACGCCTGATCTGAAATGTCTACACAGTATCAAAACGCCCAAATAGTGGAAATGCGTCTAGATACTTAGACAATTTTCAGCAGTTTTCAACCATAATGCGCCTAATTCATCAGCTTCAACGAACTCAGATCTTATGAAAATCTTCAAAACTTGATTAATTGATCTAAAAACTTCCAATTTGGTAGTAATTAGGTCGATTAACAATCCTTAATCCTTAATTTGTTCAAACAATAACAACAAATCAGTATTCTGATTGAATTTCAGTCCGAATATGAAGAACAAAGTTTGAACACTAATTCGATAAATTTCTCAGATTTGAACGAATTGAACACAAAATTGTGATTCAAA
The DNA here is from genome assembly GCA_025506505.1 of Flaveria sonorensis. Classification (NCBI taxonomy): domain Eukaryota; kingdom Viridiplantae; phylum Streptophyta; class Magnoliopsida; order Asterales; family Asteraceae; genus Flaveria; species Flaveria sonorensis. The sequence goes on along the minus strand of CM046432.1, from coordinate 21,041,392 downwards.
TCATGTTTCTATTGATGAAACACAACTAAAATCAACAATTAATTGATCAAATTGCAATCAATCACATATTTCAAGTGATTCAAAGAGCTCAAAAAGTCAATAAGCTCTGATCACTGAACCGAAGGCTCTGATACCAATTGATCGGTTCAAAAGGATCGAATATATGATTAGTGATGCAATGATCAATTCAAACACAAAGTAATCAAACACATGCAATTACATCAAAAAATTCATAGATTTCATTGATAGCAAATGCACGGATACAATGTGTAGGGTTACAGTTTGTTCAACTTATTCTCTCTCTTGTCTATTGTCTAGATTCTCTAATCTACCCTGTACATACATAAAATATCCTATTTATACTATCAAGAAACAAAGGAACATATATTTACAAATAAGTCCCTATACTATGACAAAAAAACATACAAAGACAAAATGCTAATCTTCTAGAGTCTAACATCTACGGATGCATGTTGACTTGGTTCTTGTGTTCCATAGAACATCTATGAAAGAACAAACTTGTTCATCCCCAGAAGTTCTTGCACTTGGTCAATTTTCCAAATTGACCAAGTATGATGTTTTCCTGCAATTACATGAAATCAACACAAATAATAATTTGGGTTAACTTATAAATCATGCATTACATTATAAAAAAGAGATTTACAATGATTTATTACAAGAGCTATTAACAAATGATTTTGAAAAGTTTCTAAGTGTTGAAACTTAGTCAAGGCTAATGAACAAATGCAAAGCACAGCTTAGTACTAAGTGTTCATAAGCATTTGACTAAATACGGACATGAATTAATGTAGACAATGTTTACTGAAACAAATGCGAGTGCACTATTTATCGCATTTGTAAATATGAGTGTGACACCGTTCATCATATTTGTGAAATGCATACTATATTAAAACACTATACATTATTTAATGTGAGTTACTGTAGCAAATACGAATGTGTTATTTGTTCATCTACATTTGTTAATGAGATGAACAGTAGACAAATGCGAGCTATAATACACTCAGTAAAATGGAAATTTTTACATCAATATCTGTCTTAAACACCTGTGCAATTCAAAATAAACTCAGTCCTCCTATTTAACCCAAATCAAAAGTTCATTTAATACTTTTCAAACCTGGGTGAATTTTATAGTACGACAAGTGTTCTTGACCTTTCACCATCTAAACCGATCAGAAAGCCTTGATTCATGCAGATTTTGATCATTTTGACCATCTTATTTTGATCATTTACCATCAGAGTATCGATTATAGAGTGAAATATTGATCTCATTCGAATCAAATAACTTCTTAAACATGAACCTTAAGTTCAAGAAACTAAAATTATGGCTAATAACAAGAAAATATCATTGTTCTAAAACAAAATGAACCATTAATGATTTTATTAACTTTGATAACAAAAGTTTCAAAAGGAGATAAAACCCTGATGAAAAGGGTATACATCATCATTGATTCTAAGAAGGAATTAACCCATAAAATGATGATTAAAATTCTGCTCATAAGTCATGCATAAGGATTAAAGGAACAATCTAATGTACTTGATTTTGATAATGAGTAATCAAACAGTTGGCCAAGTGGATGATTTTGGCTTTTGCTGAGTCAGAGTTTGACTATTAACTTCACAAGTCAAACGGATATCATTTAGGTCATCTTAAAATTTTAATCATTATCAAATCATCTCATACATGTGTCTCTTGTGCAGATTATAGCCAATATAACTTGGAGCAAGCTTGACAATGTTAGTGGTTTTCTTGACCCTGATGTCCCTAAAGCCGCTGATCTTAGAGACTTGATTAGATTTATTCAAACTACTAGAGCGGCACATGCTATTACTGTGAGACCAGTTTTATTTGAAAGCTACATTAGATCATTCTGGAGTTTTGCAGAAGTTGCTATGATTAATGATTTGCCAAGACTAACAGGGAGGATAGATGCCTAACATGAGCTGATTATCACTAAACAAATTGTAAGACAGTGTTTACATTTTGGAAATGATGTTGGACAACCTCATGAACTGGATGATGATGAGATATTATCTTTCTTTGCCAATATTAGATATGAGGGTGGTTTTGAAGTCAAGTAGATTTTTAAGGGGCAAGTGGATCTATAGTGGATATTCCTAATTCACATTTATCAACATTGTTTATCCAAGAGAAAGACTAGATGGGATGATTTTCTTATCACCACATCTTTAGCTATATGTGCCTTATGAACTTACAAACCATTTAACATGTTTGCTCATGTGTTTAATGGCCTATTATCTAATATGGGTGAAGGGAGGAGGCAAATGTTCTTAATATATCCAGGATTTCTTTAGTGCCTAATCAACCAAGCTTTCCCTAATGTAGTTGGTGTTAGACCTGTGATGTAGTTTAGTACAAAGGCTAAAAACGTTGTTCATGAAGAAGATATACATGAAGAAGTTGTTGAGATTTAACAAAATGATCTCAATAGATTTATCCACTTTGGAGGTGATCCACTTTAGGATTCTTTTTTATTCATTCACTTTGGAATGTAGTCCAAGAAGGAATTTATAGATTTATCCACTTTGGGATGTGTTCCATATTAGAAATCTTTTTGGATCATGGACATAAACAATTATGCCTTGCTTACTCCAGGTCCTTGCTTAGAAAAATAAAGGAGAAACTGGTATAGGTGAGTGAGATTCATAAGAAGTCACTACCTGGTGTGTTTAGGTAACTACATCCACACCCACTTGGATAAGCTAATACTTACCCATACCCTAAGTTGATAGCTTCATAGTGTTAGGCTTTAGTTCATCACAAAAACATATATCTTCAATTCCATGCTGAGCCTACCCACACACCAAATAAGGTATGTCAGTCTTTAATATTTTAAGAAACATATTACAAATGATATATCGACTGGAGTAATCACATTTCTCATGTGATATTAGGCATATTCTACATTTTATGATTTTTCTTTGTTTTTGACTTTTTGTTAGTTCAAATAAAAGATAGATTTTTATGGTTTTTTGCATATTTGCATGTTTTTGCATTTTGAATATATAAAAATTTGATGGATCAAGAAATTAATCAAATTATTCTATTTTTGATTTTTCATTCTAAATTAATCATGCTAATTGATTGTACTATGAATTCAAACCTACTACGTTCAAATGTCTTAGTAAAAAAAGTCAGCAAGTTGATTATCAGTGAGAACTTGAATCATGCAGGACCGGTTATGATCAATACAACGATTTCACAAGGTGGGAGAGTTAAGAACACTTAGCAAATCAAATAGGGAACTGGTTGGAATGAAACAAAGAACACAAGTAACAAGAACAAGAACACTCGAAGATGTTTTTCAAGAATGATGTATATTTTGCTCAAGTTCTTTTACAAGTGTTACAAAGCTTAAAGAAATTACAAGTACTTGAAACACTTTATACTACATCCTACAGTCAGCCATACTTTGAAGGCCATCTGGAAACACTAATCTAGAAAACAATATTGGACTCAACAAGTGCATTAATTGATTAATACTTAAAAAAGGATAATGCTTGCCATAATCAAACATAATGTGTTCTAACATTCAAACAATCATTAACTAACACATTAGTATCATTAACACTCATAACATACACTAATATTACTTAAATTTATTTTTCAGGTTTGTAGATAAAAAAAGGAATTTTTGCTAAGTGTCGGCAGCGGATGAAGAGTTATCCACAGCGGATGACTAGAAAGACGCAGCTGATGAAGATCAAGTCCAAGTGCCCCTAGCGGATGAACAACACACACAGCGGATGTCTAAGTCTATAGCTGATGAACTGTCCATAGCGGATGAACATTCCACAGCGGACAACATACAAGAAAACACACAAGTGTTCACACCGGACAACATCCAACGCATAGCGGACATGTTATCTGACTTCCACAGCAGACAACTTAACATCCACAGTGGACAGCTAATCATCCACAGCGGTCAGCTTATAGACTTAGGATTATTTATGTAATTCTCGTTTACATAAGGGTAGTTCAGTAATTGTATATAGCTCTGTGTATAGGCTATAAAAAGCATACTACCCTAATCCTTTGTAAGCTTTTGAACAATCAATACAATCAAGCAGTCATTATCATACAATCACTGGCAATCATACACACACATACTAATATCATAGCATTAATCATGGGTTTCCGCACCATGATTATTGTTTATTGAAATCAAATATAACAATCTGTTGTTATATCTTGTTTGAGAGATTTGAAAAGATCCTTAGGGGAATCAACCTATTTATGTTCTTATTGTTCATCAAGTTCATAATCAGCATTTGTTGTTTTCATCAGGTGGTATCAGAGCCTTGGCTCAAATCATACACTGATTTTCGATCCTCTCATTCAACAACATGATATCCGTGGTTCATTAGCTTCAAAACATACATTTCGAGCTGAAATTCATCACAAACACCTTCTTCTACTCCAAACATTCATCAAATGCTTAAAAAATGATTTCTTAATCTATTTTTGTGCATTGTGAAGAAGATTCGGTGTGTTTAAAAGCTCAAAACATCATTCATTCATGATTTTCAAACGTGTTCATCACAAAACTCTGTAAACCATGTCGGTTTCTAAGGGTTTTCGGATAAAACATTACACGGTTATTGTTCTATCCAGTTTTCATCAAACAAACACTCATTTGAATTCTTTGAATTCATTCTTTGTATTTAAACATCATATTTGAGTTGTTCATCACTCAAAACAGGAGATTAATCTTCTACAAACAACAAACCGATTGTTGTTTTGTTTAAGTTTTCATAGCCGCCAACAAACCCTAGGATAAACCCTAGTTTTTGTTCATACATATCCTTCAAAAAATCTACGGTGATTTTTGTTGGTTTATCATCAAAAATCAAAGAAGAAACATAATCTTCTTTGAATTTTTCTGAAAAAGTTACTTTTTGATCCAAAAACTTAACTTTTAAAAACATTTTCTGTGATTTTAGGGTTTTGACTTTCATTGACTGACATTATTAAAAAGTTGACATTCCCTTAACAAAATATTCCTTTCTTTTCAACGAGATTTGACAGTGACTTAACATTGGACATTAATTAATTTGAAAATAAAATTAATGAATTTCCTTTATTCGGTAAAAAACAAACACACTAACAAACAAATCCTAGTGACTTTAGGATAAAAGAAAATTTTAGCATTGAGCTAAAATTATTAAACAAATTTGACTTAAAACGACAAGTTAAAAAATTAACAAACATGTCTGATGAAATTTCAAGAACAAATAATGGTCTCAAACCACCAAGACTCAAGAACAAAGCTGATTTCAAACAGTGGAAAATAATGTTCAGAAATTGGATAATTTTTCAAGACTGGGACCTATGGACATCCATAACCAAGGGACCATTCATACCTGTGAGTCTTGGGCCTGATTACAACATACAGAAACCAGTAAGCTTGAAAAACGTAGCTGGTGATGACCTCAAGCGGGTCAAAATATACATGAAAGCATACATCATATTGGCAATGACATTGCCATTTGAAATTTTAACACGAGTTGAAAATTTTAAAACAGCACTTTAACTATGGAAGGTACTTCACACCATTTGTGAAGGAAGTGAGGAAATCAGGGAAATCAAGAAAGAAAAATTGAGGACCCAGTATGAAACCTTTCATAAAGTTCAGGGATAATCAATTCCACAACAGTTTCACAAATTTGTACAGTTGGTAAATGAGATGATTGTCTATGGTCTCAAATATGAATCTATGGAGATCAACAAAAATTTGTTGCATACACTGCCAGAGAGCTGGACTCAATCAGTATCTCTGATCAAAGCAACATTGGATCTTGAAGCATTGTCCCTAGATGCTTTAGTTGCTAAAGTTGAAGCCTTAGAACTAGATGAACAATCCAGGAATAACAGCACAATTAGACACGTAGAATCCTACAAGTTCAAGGAACTACAACAAACAGATAGTGCATTTTTGACATGCACTGGAGAAGATGAAGATGAAGAATTTTTAGATACAAATGAAACCTCCTTTTTCTCAGCCCCTGAAGCATCTAGTACCAAACAGAAGTCTAAAAAGACTGGTGTTCATGCATCCTATGAAGCAACACTACAAAGCAAACATAATCCTCCTACATCCAGTTCTAGCAAACAAGAACAGCCAAAGAATCAAAACATACACAAATGTGAGAAACCCATAGATGCTCTCACTATCATTCTACAAAGTGAAGAGCAGAAAGCAGGCATTGCAGCTTTCTCAACTAGCTTTGAAGCATACTTGGGTGCTAGTCTCACACCATCTCAAATCATCCAACAGGACCTGGATGAGTTACCACCAGTCATGGTTGAAGAAATGGATCTTTAGTGGTCTATGGCAATGATTGCCTATAGATCAAAATGGTTTCTTCAGAGAAATAGAGGATTGAGCATGGACATGTAACACTAGAAAATTTATTAAGAAAAGAATAAAGAGAAAAGGAGAAGTTGCATAACTGGAGGGGCTAAAGTGTACAAAAGGACAAAACATTATTATTTTATGTTTAAAGTAGGCATGGCCGCCCACTACACTGCTTCACTAATTGCTTCGAATGCTAGAAAGAAGAAAAGCAAAATTTCAATCGGTTCTAGAGAGAAGAAGAAGAAGATTCGGCTTGAAGGTGAGTTTTTGTGTGTTTTGTTCGGTTTCAGGTGAGTTTTCAGCTTCGGGACCGATTCTTATGTGTTCTTTTGTGTTTTGGTGTGTTTAGGTGTTTGAACTCTTTGTGCCCTCGAGTTTGGTGGAGTTTTGCTTGAAGGCTGCAATAGATGAGTTCTAGATCCCCGATTTTTATGTTTTATACTTGTTTTGGGGCTGAAAATGCATGTAACTAACTTTTATTCATTTCAGCATGTTTTAACTGTATGTTATGCCTCTGTTTATGTGGGTGAATGTATGTTTGAATATGTTTTGTTGTGTTTTGTGTTTATATGCTTGTTTTAAGTGCTTGGAATGTTAGTTATGGGTTAAGAACATGTTGGAATGATAATTTGGGTATGAAATAGTGTAAGTTCGAATTGAACAATGCCCATGCACCTAACATAGTTCTCATGCGCCAAGAAATTTTGTCCATAAGCCTAAGTGTTGCCCATGCGCCCAAACAGTACCTCATGCGCCCATTGCTCAGGCGCCTAAGTGAGGCTCATGCGCCAAGTTGTGTTCATGCGCCTAAGTTTCCTTATGCGCCTAAGTCTTTCCCATGCGCCCAAATTTCGTGCGCTTGGATAGTGCTCATGTGCCCAATATAGTGCTCATGCGCCTAATCCCTTAGAAAATTTTCTAAAATTTTGGGAAATAGAAATTTTAAGACTAAGCCCTGAGATGTTTTGGTGGTTATGTTTGTTGGTGTTATGTATGCTTGTGGCTTGTTTTTATGTTCCATATTACGTATTATTACGTGACTTACATGGTGTGTTTATGCTCGTATATGTAAAGTATTATCATAAAAGAAGCGAAAGATTAATGATATTGAAAAGTGAAACAAAATAAATGAATGAAAGTCTTTCAAGCAAATGAAAGGAGGTTCACAACCATTGGGTTGTCAGCTCAACTATGTGTAGTTTACCTAACCCAAAGGATGTACACAGGGTCAATCCTAAAGATTGGCGGGACCCTTGTTGCTTGCCCCAGGTACTGGAGTCAGCTTCATGCACAATGTTTGGGGTCTATTTATAGGCCCTAGGCCCGGTACCAACTTCGTGCATAATGTTTAGAGTATTGCACATTGGTTCGGAAGAAAGTGAAAGATAATAATGAAAGTATGAATTGAATGAGAAGAATGATTGAAGATAATAATGAATATTATCTAGTTGTATATATGATGTATGATCATGTGCAAAAGTAAAGAAAGTGCTTTTCAGTAAATGTAAAGTATTTTATTTTAAAACTAGAACTCACTTAGCAACACTGACTTTTATGCATTTTCAGTTGGCAGGTAATTCGTTGCTGGGGATGGCACGCAGGTGAAGCTACTTGGTGGGCAAAGACTGGCATCCATTCGTGCATAATGATATTGTTGTTCTATAATACAATTGAATGATTCTTTTTGTAACTTTTAAAAAACAATGATGTATTATTTAGCAACATCAAATATTAAAGCATTAATGGTTTTTGATAACTTAATCCGCTGTGATGTTTTTATGAAATGTATTTATTTTATATGAAAAATGCTATGATTGTCCAACTGTGAGGTCTTCGGGAATGGGGCCTTACAAATTGGTATCAGAGCCAAAGTTTAAAAGAAATGGGTAAATTATTTTAAGAATCAAAACTTAAACTGAAAATAGGACTGAATGGAGGGATGCCAGCCCAAGTAGTTATGTGCCATCAGTTGATTTATTTTCTTAAATATTAACCTGTATTATGTGCGTGTGCTATCTGTAGTGACGGATGTTATTAGAGCCGTGAGGGAGGATGAGAAGAAGGAGAAAGAGGAAAGAAGGAGAACCTCTAGGCAAGGGGGCAAAGGGGTAGGTCCAAGGGAGATGGAGCAACCAGATACCGAGATGGTTTTCTCCAGTGATGCGAAAGGGTGCAACTATGGAGCATTCCAAAGATGTAGACCCCCAACTTTTGATGGCAATGGTAACGCTGCTGCTGCTCACCGTTGGGTGAGAGAGATAGAGGCTGTGTTGGAGATCAGGGAATGTAGGGAGGATCAGAAGGTAAAGTTTGCTACCCATTTATTCATGGACTCGGCTTTATATTGGTAGGACAATATTATCCAGGGCGAGGGTAGCAGGGCTATTGGGAGGATGAGGTGGAACGAACTGAAGAAGATGGTGATCGAGGAGTTTTGTTCTCATAAAGAACTTGACAAGATAGAGAGGGAGTTCTTGCAGTTAGAGGCGGGAACCATGACACACCAGCAGTACAGGACGAAGTTTAATGAGATGGCAAGACTGGTGCGGATCAGGTAACACCAGTGTCAAGGAAGATCAAGCGGTATATCCAGGGATTGCCAGCAGATATCCGCAGGCACATGATTGCTGCCCAGCCGAGTACCTTTAGGTCGGTGGTGGATTTGGAAGGGAGATTGTATGATGAGAGAGAGGTGGTTATGGTTGAGGTGAGTACGAAGGATGGTGGCGACAGGAACTGGAATGGGAAATGATTTGGTCATGGTGGTTTCACTCCAAATAACAAGAAGGCAAGAACTAATGACCGGCGGGTAGTGTCGGTGGGTACAGGCGCAAAGAAATATGGTAAGTGCGAGAAGGAGCATACGGGAGAATGCAAGTGGGGATTGAATGTTTGTTTCAAATATGGGAAGCCTGGTCATGTGGCAAGGGATTGTAAGGCGAGGAGGTGCTACAACTACAGTGAAGAAGGCCATATGAGCAGGGATTGCAAAAAGCCGAGGGCTGAAAGTTTTGGGGTGAAGAAGAGGACCAAGAATGAAGGGCAGAGGGCAAGCGCTAGAGCATTCATGATGACCCGGGAGGAGGCTAGAGTGGACCCCGATGTCGTGTCAGGTATGTTCCTAGTAAACCAAACTTGTGCCTCTATGTTATTTGATTCTAGTGCTAGTAGGAGTTTCATTTCTGCTGATTTCTGTGCTAAGTTACCCGTTAGTAGTAGAAGCATTAATGAGCCCTTCGATGAAGAAACTGCCATTGGTAAGTCTACCAAAATTTCCAATTTGATAGAGGATTGTGACATAGAACTGGAAGGCCATAGGTTCTCTGCTAAATTGTTTGTGATGCCCTTAGGTGGATTTGATGTAGTTCTAGGGATGGATTGGTTAGCAGCCTATGAGGCAAATATTGTGTGTCACAAGAAGATGATCCGACTGACAATGCCTGATGGGAGTTCGGTGACATTCTATGGTGACCGAGTTGCTATGGTTTCGAAGGTGATTTCGATGGTAGTGGGCAAGAAGTGCATGAAACGGGGATGTAGTGCCTACCTGGTTTACGTTAAGGATGTGGATGCATCAATACCACAATTGGCCAACGTACCAGTTGTATGTGACTTTCCAGACATGTTCCCAGAAGAGTTACCAAGTGTGCCACCGGACCGCGAGATCGAGTTTCAAATCGATTTGATACCTGGTGCTCAACCTGTTGCCAAAGCACTGTATCGATTGGCTCCATCAGAAATGAAGGAACTGATGGTTCAGTTACAAGAGTTGATGGACAAGGGTTTCATCCTACTGAGTATCTTTCCCTGGGGTGCTCTAGTCTTGTTTGTAAAGAAGAAGGACGGTAGTATGAGGATGTGCATTGACTACCGTGAGTTGAACAAGTTGACGGTGAAGAACCGATATCCGCTACCGAGAATTGATGACTTGTTTGATCAGCTCCAAGGTGCCAGTTGGTTCTCGAGAATAGACCTCCGATCTGGTTACGATCAATTGAAGCTGAAGGAGCAAGTTATCCCCAAAACGGATTTTAGCACGCGTTATGGACACTACGAGTTTCTCGTTATGTCCTTTGGTCTAACTAACGCGCCAGCTGCTTTCATGGATTTGATGAATCGGGTGTGTCGGCCGATGTTGGATAAATTAGTGATTGTGTTTATTGTTGATATCCTGATTTATTCGAAGAGAGAAGAAGAGCATGCCGATCATATTCGGGAGGTATTGGAGACACTTAGAAGAGAGATGCTGTATGCTAAGTTCTCCAAGTGTACTTTCTGGTTGCGAGAGGTTCAGTTTTTAGGTCATGTGGCAAATTCTGAAGGGATCATGGTAGACCCGGAAAAGGTTGAGGCGGTGATGCAATGGAAGTCTCCAAAGATGCCATCCGAGATTCGCAGTTTCTTAGGTTTGGAGGGCTACTACAGGATGTTCATCCAAGACTTTTCCTAGATAGCCTTACCATTGACCAAGTTGACCTGCAAGGATGTGAAGTTTGTATGGGGTCTGGAATAGGAGAATGCTTTTGAGGAGTTAAAGACGAGACTGACTCAAGCTCCTGTCCTAGCGTTACTTGAAGCGAGCGAAGACTTAGTGGTTTATTCGGATGCTTCTTATTCGGGGTTGGGTTGCGTGCTGAGGCAACGAGGAAGAGTAATAGCCTATGCATCCCGACATTTGAAAATTCATGAGGCTAATTACCCTACTCATGACTGCGAGCTAGCGGTTGTGGTCTTTGCATTGAAGATTTGGAGGCACTACTTGTACGGGACGAAGTGCACTATCTTCACTAACCATAAAAGTTTGAAATACTTCTTTGAGCAGAAAGACCTCAATATGAGGCAAAAGGAGGTGGCTAGAATTGATCAAGGATTATGATTATAAGATCCACTATCATTCTGCAAGGCCAACGTAGTGGCAGATGCTCCTAGCCAAAAGGAGAGACCCGAGCCAATCCGGGTTAAGGCTTACCAATTGGTGATGACCTCTGATGTGATGACACAGGTCAAGGGGTTCCAAGAGGAGGCGCTGAAAGAAGATCACCTAAACTCTGAAAGGATGAGAGGACTAGTCACGGAGTTGGGCGAAAACACTCTCGGAGTTAGAATCCGCTTTGGGTGGATGTGGATCCCTCGTTACGGAGACCTACGGGGGCGAATTATGGATGAAGCTCATAAGAGTCGATACTCCATTAAATCCAGTGCTACAAAGATGTATCATGATATGAAGAAAGATTTCTGGTGACCAGGTATGAAGCGTGATGTAGCGGAGTATGTGAGTAAGTGCCTTACTTGCTTGCAAGTGAAGGCGGAGCATCAGAAGCCATACGGGAAGATCCAAACTTTGGATATACCCGAGTGGAAATGGGAGCACATCACCATGGACTTCATCATGAAGTTACCATGTACAGCAACGGGGTACGATGCCATATGGGCGATAGTTGATCGTTTGACGAAGAGTGCTCACTTTCCACCGATCCGCGAGACATATTGATCTGAAAGATTAGCGGATCTGTTCATCAAGGAGTTTGTGACCCGTCAGGGTGTACCATTATCTATTGTGTCTGACGTGACACTCGGTTTACATCTAAGTTTTGGAAGAGATTCCATGATGCAATGGGTATGAGGTTGCATATCAGTACGGCTTACCATCCTCTAACAGATAGTCAGTCGGAGAGGACTATACAAACGCTTGAGGATATGCTCCAAGCCTACGTCAATGATTTTGGAGGAAGCTGGGATGAACACTTACCATTAGCCGAATTCTCATATAACAACAGTTATCATGCCAGCATTGGCATGCCACCATATGAGATGCTATACGGTAGGAAGTGTAGAACGCCCGTACGTTAGGGAGACATCAGACAGAAGGAGCTGGGGAGCGTAGAAGTGATCGAGGCTACGATTGAAAAGCTAGAAAATATCAATGCTTTTATGAAGGCGGAGAAAGATAGGAAAAAGTCGTATGCTGACAAGAGGCGTAGACCGATTGAATTCCAGGTGGGTGATAAAGTGTTGCTGAAGGTTTCACCTTCAAAGGGGATCATTTGATTTAGAAAGAGAGGTAAGCTGAGCCCGAGGTATATCGGACCTTTCCGAATCATTACACGAGTAGGAGAGGAGGCCTATAGGTTGGAGCTACCTGATGAGTTAAGTGGAATTCATCCAACATTCCATGTATCTCATCTGAGAAAATGCCTAGCTGATGAAGATATCATTGTACCACTGGAAGACATTGAAGTGGATGAATGGTTCAATTATGTAAAGCAACCAGCGGCAATCATTGACCGAAAGGAGAAGAGATTACAGAACAAAGTGGTTCCACTGGTGCGAGTATAATGGAGGCACAGGAAGGGATCTGAGTCTACGTGGGAGACCGAGGAGGAGATGAGACAACATTACCCATGACTGTTCAAAGAATGAAAGGTTTTGGGGACAAAACCTCTATAAGGGGGGTGGACTTGTAACACCCGAAAATTTATTAAGAAAAGAATAAAGACAAAAGGAGAAGTTGTATAAGTGGAGGGGATAAAGTGTACAAAAGGATAAAACATTATTATTTTATGTTTGAAGTGGGCATGGCTGCCCACTACACTGCTTCACCAACTGCTTCAACTGCTAGAAAGAAGAAAAGCAGAATTTCCATCATTTCTAGAGAGAAGAAGAAGAAGATTCGGCTTGAAGGTGAGTTTTTGTTTGTTTTGTTCGGTTTCAGCTGGGTTTTCAGCTTCGGGACCGATTCTTATGTGTTTGGTTTTGTGTTTTAGTGTATTTAGGCGTTTGAACTCTTTGTGCCCTCGAGTTTGGTGGAGTTTTGCTTGAAGGCTGCAATAGGTGAGTTCTAGATCCCTGATTTTTATGTTTTATACTTGTTTTGGGGCTGAAAATGCATGTAACTAACTTTTATTCATTTCAGCATGTTTTAACTATATGTTATGCCTCTGTTTATGCCGGTGAATGTATGTTTGTGTATGTTTTATTGTGTTTCGTGTTGATATGCTTGTTTTAGGTGCCTGGAATGTTAGTTTTGGGTTAAGAACATGTTAGAATGATAATTTGGGTCTGAAATAGTGTAAGTTTGAATTGAACACTGCCCATGCTCCTAACATAGTTCTCATGTGCCTAGAAATTTTGCCGATAAGCCTAAGTGTTGCCCATGCCCCCAAAGAGTACCTCATACGCCCACTACTCATACGCCTAAGTGCTCATATGCCTAAGTGAGCTCATGCGCCCAAACAGTACCTCATTCGCCCACTGCTCATTCGCCCACTGCTCATTCGCCTAAGTGAGGCTCATGCGCCCAAGCAGTGTTCATGCACCTAAGTTTCCTTATGCACATAAGTCTTTCCCATGCGCCGTGCGCTTGCCTAGTGCTCATGCGCCCAACATAGTGCTCATGCGCCAATGCCTTAGAAAATTTTCTGAAATTTTGGGAAATAGAAATTTTAAGACTAAGCCCTAGGATGTTTTGGTGGTTATGTTTGTTGGTGTTATGTATGTTTGTGGCTTGTTTTTATGTTCCATATGACGTATTATTACATGACTTACGTGGTGTGTTTATCCTCATATATGTAAAGTATTATCATAAAAAACCGAAAGATTAATGATAATGAGAAGTGGAACATAATGAATGAATCAAGGTCTTGCAAGCAAATGAAAGGAGGTTCACAGCCATTGGGTTGTCAGCTCAACTGTGTGCGGTTTACCTAACCCGAAGGATTCACACAGGGTCAATCCTAGAGATTGGTGGGACCCTTGTTGCTTGCCCCAAGTACTGGAGTCAGCTTCATGCATAATGTTCGGAGTCTATTTATAGGCCCTAGGCCCAGTACCAGCTTCGTGCACAATGTTCGGGGTATTGCACGTTGGTTCGGAAGAAAGTGAAAGATAATGATGAAAGTATGAACTGAATGAGAAGAATGATGAAAGATAATAATGAATATTATCTAGTTGTATGTATGATGTATGATCACGTACAAAAGTAAAGAAAGTGCTTTTCGGTAAAAGTAAAGTATTTTATTTTAAAACTAGAACTCACTCAGCAACGCTGACTTTTATGCATTTTCAGTTGGAAGGTAATTTGTTGCTTGGGATGGCACGCGGGTGAGGCTACTTGCAGGCAAAGACTGGCATCCATTCGTGCATAATGATATTGTTTTTTTATAATACAACTGAAGGATTCTTTTTGTAACTTTTAAAATACAATGATGTATTATTTAGCAACATCAAATATTAATGCATGAATGGTTTTTGATAACTTAATCCGCTGTGATGTTTTTATGAAATGTATTTATTGTATATGAAAAATTTTGTGATTGTCTAACTGTGAGGTCTCCGGGAACGGGGCCTTACAGGACGAGAAAACCAAAATTGGTTTTGATAAAACGAAGGTGAGATGCTACAACTGTCAATTGTATGGTCATTTCTCAAGAGAATGCCAACAACCACGAGTTGACAGAATCAACAATCAATCACAAGCATCTAGTAGCAACCATTCAAACAGACAAATCCCACCTTCAATCAGTATTCCAGCTGCACCAACTCCACCTCAAATCACACAATATAGTCCAAATCAACACTCCAAATCATCAACAATGATTATCAAACAAGATGGTGAGTGTGATTGGAGTATGTAAAAGGGCTGAAATACAATCTCCTTATCTTGTACTCATGGAAAACATAGAAGATAAGATTTTAGAAATCCCGAAAGAGGTAAGGGATAACCTCTGTACACAAGCATGCATTGATGAAGTCAACAGATACAAAGAACATGCAGACAAACTTTCCAAGAAAATAATTGAAACAAACATTTTAAATGAAAGTCTAAAATCTGAACAAAAATAATATGGAGCAAAAATTCTTTCATTACAAAATGATTTGGACAAATTAATGTCTCAAAAGTTAACACTAGCAGCTCAAGTAGAGCAACTCTCTAAATCTTTGACTTTATCAAAAATCATATAGGCTGAAACTGAAGTGAAACTTCAGAAATTTTAGGTGAGCAACAAGAAGTTTGAAGAACTTCTTGCTCAGCAAAAGGCATTCAAAGACCCTTCAGGTTTAGGATATAATAAGGTTAACCCACCTTATAATGACATTTATGTTCCTTTACCTGACTCCATGACAAACACACAGGGTGAGTCTCTTGACCCACATGACCGGGCTGATGATTCAAAACAATCATTATCATCATCATCAAAATCATCATTAATATCAAAAACACCTTTGATAAAATTTGTTAAAAGCAAAGCACATCCACACATCAAACCAACAGATTTTTATCAAGGAGAAAATAATGAATTTGATGAACAAACAACATATGAAGATGATGTTGATCTTTTGTATGATGAGTCAGATCAACCAATTACTGAAACTCCAAAAGTTTCAAGTGTGGTTAATACACCAACTAAACAAACAAAGTAGACAAAAGGTTTTGACATCTGCTCTGATGGGAGAAAAGCTGGATCTTCCACTACCTCTCTTATTTAAACAAACAAAGGGAAAGGCAAAGCTCTCATTCTGTAACACCCAGAAATTTACAAAAAAAAAGAAAAGAAAAGAGAAGTATGAAGAAAGAAAGGTGAAATAACCCAAGTTAAGGGGTTAAAGTTGTGCAAGAGGCAAACTTTATAATTGTGACGTTTAAAAGGTGGGCATGGCCGCCCACTACCCTGCTCCACCAACTGATTCGGCTGCAAGAAAGAAAAAAAGAAGAAACAAAGTTTCCATCGATTTTTAGAGAGAAGAAGAAGATCGGCTTGAAGGTGAGCTTTTCATGTGTTTTATTCTGTTTCAGCTGGATTTTCAGCTTTTGCATCGAGTTTTATGTGTTCTTCTGTGTTCGGTTGTTTCTTTTTGGTGTGTTTAGGTGTTTGAACTCCAAGTGCTCTCGAGTTTGGAGGAGCTCTACTCGAAGCTATTGTAGGTGAGTTCTAGCCTCTAGGTCCCTGATTTTTCTGTTTTAAACTTGTTTTGGGGCTGAAATGGATATAAACTATCATTTTACAACTCAGTATGTTGGAACCATATGTTTACCCCTGTTTTACTTGGGGGGGGTGTTTGTGAATGTTTTGACCGAGTCATGTGGTTGTATGCTGGTTCTAAGTCCTTAGTATGCTAGATTTGGGTTAAGTATACGTTAGGATGATGAATAACAACTGAAATTAGTATAAGTTAGAACTGGTAAACTGACCATGCGCCTAACACTTTGCCATGCACACAAGTGTTCCCATGTGCCTAAGTTTTCCCCAGGCGCCCAACTGCCTGTGCACCGACATAGTACCCATGTTCCTACATAGTGTTCCCATGCGCCTAAGTTTTTCCCATGCGCCCAAGTGTTCCCATGCGCCCAAGTGTTCCCATGCGCCTAAGTTTTTCCCATGTGCCCAACTACTCGTGCGCCTACATAGTGCCCATGCGCCTACATAGTGTTCCCATACGCGTAAGTTTTTCCCATGCACCCAAGTGTTCCCATGCGCCTAAGTTTTTCCCATGTGCCCAACTGCCTGTGCACCTACATAGTACCCATGCGCCTACATAGTGTTCCTATGCGCCTAAGTTTTTCCCATGCGCCCAAGTGTTCCCATGCGCCCAAGTGTTCCCATGCGCCTAAGTTGACTTAGGATTTTTCTGAAATCTTGGGAAATAGAAATTAATGATTAAGCTCTAGAATGTTTTGGTGGTTTATGTTTGTTCATGTTACGCATGTTTGTGGTCTGTTAGTGATGTTCCCTATATATAATGAAAGTGGAAGACAACGTTAACGAAGTGGAACATAATGAATAAATGAAAGTCTTGCAAGCAAATTAAAAAGGGAGTTCACAACTCATTGAAGGGTTGTTAGCTCTACTGTGTGGGGTTTAGCTAACCCGTGAGAATTCACATAGGGCGGTCAGTCTTTGTGACTGATCAAGACTTGCGAAAATAGGATCCTTGTCACTTGACCCTAAACGGTAGTTTCTTTATGCACAATAGATGGGGCATAGCTTATGACAGGATCTCGATTAAAGTGGAAGATAATAATGAAAGGAAGTACGAAAACAAACGATTATGAATGATGATAAAAGATAATAATGATATTATCAAGATGTACATATGTTATGTGATCACGAATGAATGTAAAGGAAAGGGTTTTTAATAAAAGTAAAGTATTTTATTTATAAAAGCTAGAACTCACTCAGCAACGCTGACTTTTATATGCATTTTCAGTTGGTAGATAATGTTGTTGCTGAGGATGGCATGGGAATGAAGCTACTTGGCGGGCAAGGACTGCATCCATCTCATGTAATAATAATGATGTTGTTTTATAACGCAACTAATTGATCTTTTGTTATCTTTTAAACAACGATGTATTAATTGGCAAATGTATTTATTAATGCATGAAATGTTTTTTGATGAATTATTCCGCTGCA
Source organism: Flaveria sonorensis (assembly GCA_025506505.1). Classification (NCBI taxonomy): domain Eukaryota; kingdom Viridiplantae; phylum Streptophyta; class Magnoliopsida; order Asterales; family Asteraceae; genus Flaveria; species Flaveria sonorensis. The sequence continues at coordinate 21,023,586 of CM046432.1, read as the reverse complement.
ATGTTTTATTTACTTAATAAATCTTAATATGTTTTGAAATAAATGATGTTGTGAATGACCAACTGTGGGGTTTATAGGAATGGGGCCTTAGAAGTTGGTATCAGAGCTAAAGTTTAAGAGAAATGGGTAAATATCTTCAAAACCTAAACTTAAACTGAGAATAGGACTAAATAGAAGGATGCCAGCCCAAGTAGCTACATGCCATCAGGTAATTTATCTTCTTAAAGTTAACCGGTATTATGTGCGCGTGCTATTTGATTTACGTTCTCTTAGTAGATTTGGATACTGATGTAGTCAGGATAGGAAATTCTTGGGGGATGAAGAGTAAAGTAAGTGGCTGATCATAACTGGTCACTGTAATTAGGGACTTACTATACTTGACATAATCTGAGCTATTACCTTGAATGATCATGTTGGTGTTTGAATCTTATAGTGGTTAGAGGATTTTGAAGGCTCCTCAAGGAGGTGTACAGGGTGGTCGTGGTGCTGGACCACGTGTCCCAAGAAACAAGGCTAAGGCTGCTGAGACGACTCTTGCAGAGCCCGAGCTTCATAACCATGAAGGCGGTGATGAAAGTGCTAATCTGAGTGCCTCTATGAAGGAGGCAGTAGTGGAGGAAGTTCATCAGGTCATGCAGGCGATCCTACCATCTGTGGTGACCGAGGTTATTCGTGCTGTGAGGGAGGATGAAAAGAAAGAGAAAAAGGAGACGAAGAAAACCGTTGGGAGAGGGGGCGGAGAGAGAGGTTCAGTTGAAGGGGAGCAACCAGAAACCGAGATGGTTGTCTCCAGTGATAAAGAGGAAGAGGAAGCGGTGCAGGAAACTATCAAGGGATGTAGTTATAGGGCATTTCAAAGATGCAAGCCCCCGACTTTTGATGGTAACGGGAATGCTGCTCTGCTCACCGCTGGGTGAGAGAAATGGAGGCTGTGTTGGACATCAGCAAATAATGGGATGATCAAAAGGTGAAGTTCGCTACCCACTCATTCATGGACTCGGCCTTGTACTGGTTGGATAATATTGTCCAGGCCGAGGGTAGCAGCACGATTGGAGAATGAGGTGGAGTGAGTTAAAGAAGATAGTGATCGAGGAGTTTTGTCCTCACAGGGAGCTTGACAAGATTGAGAAAGAGTTCCTACAGTTTGAAACGGGAACCTTGTCCCACCAGCAGTATACGACTAAGTTCAACGAGATGGCAAGGCTAGTGCCAGACCAGGTGACGCCGGTTTCGAGAAACATCAAGAGGTACATACAGGGGCTGCAAGTGGATATCCGTAGGCACATGATCGCAGCCCGGCCGAGCATGCTTAGGTTAGTGGTTGATCTGGAAGGGAGGTTATATGATGAGAGAGATGAAGTGGCAGTGGTGGAGGTGAACAAAAAGGGTGGTGGTGACAGGAACTAGAACGGGAGATGATTTGGTCGTGGTGGTTTTACCCCGGGTAACAAGAAGGCAAGGATGGATGACCGGAGGGTGGTGTCGGTAGGTACGGGGATGAGGAAGTATGGTAAGTGTGGAAGAGACCACGTAGGGGAGTGTAAGTAGGGATCAAACATCTGCTTCAAATATGGGAGGCCTGGACATATGGCAAAGGAGTGTGGGGTGATGAGGTGTTATAACTAAGGGGAAGAGGGCCATCTGAGCAGGGATTGCAAGAGGCCAAGGGGCGAGAGATCCAGGGTGAAGAAAGGGGTTGAGAAGGAGGGACAGAAGGCAAAAGCCAAAGCATTTACTATGACCCGGGAGGAGGCTAGGGTGGACCCCGATGTCATGTCAGGTACGTTCCTAGTAAACCAAACTTATGCCTCTGTACTATTTGATTCTGGTGCTAGTAAGAGTTTTATTTCTACTGCCTTCTGTGCTAAGTTGCCTGTTAAGAGTAGAAAGATTGATGAGCCCTTCAATGTAGAAACTGCCATTGGTAAGTCTACCAGGATTTCTAATCTAATATAGAATTGTGACATAGAGTTGGAAGGCCATAGGTTCTTTGCTAAATTAATCATGATGCCCCTAGGCAGATTCGATGTGGTTCTAGGGATGGATTGGCTAGCAGCCTATGAGGCAAATATTGTGTGTCGCAAGAAGATGATTCGGTTGATTGCGTCAGATGGGAGTTCGGTGAAGATTTATGGTGATTGAGTTACTGCGGTTCCGAAGGTGATTTCGATGGTTGTGGCTGAGAAGTGTATGAGGCATGGAAGTAGTGCCTACCTGGCTTACGTGAAGGATGTGGATGCGTCAGTACCACAATTGTCCGACGTACCAGTTGTGTGTGACTTTCCAAACGTGTTCCCAGATGAATTACCAGGTGTGCCACCGGACCGCGAGATCGAGTTCCAGATCGACTTGATACCTGGTGATCAACCTGTTGCCAAGGCATCGTATCGATTGGCTCCGTCTGAGATGAAGGAACTGATGGTTCAGTTGCAAGAGTTGTTGGACAAAGGGTTCATTTGACCGAGTATCTCTCCTTGGAGTGCTCCGGTATTGTTTGTAAAGAAAAAGGACTGTAGTATGAGGATTTGCATCGACTACCATGAGTTAAACAAGTTGACGTTGAAGAACCGATATCCACTACCCAGAATTGATTACTTGTTTGATCAGCTCCAAGGTGCCAGTTGGTTTTCGAGAATAGATCTCTAATCTAGTTACCATCAGATGAAGGTGAAGGAGCAAGATATCCCCAACACAGCTTTTCGCAAGCATTATGGACACTACGAGTTTCTCGTTATATCTTTCGGTCTAACTAACGCGCCAGCTGCCTTTATGGATTTGATGAACCGGGTGTGTCGGCCGATGTTGGATAAATCAGTGATTGTATTTATCGATGATATCCTGATTTATTCGAAGAGCGAAGAAGAGCATGCCGGACACATTCGTGAGGTATTGGAGACACTTAGAAGAGAAAAGCTGTATGCTAAGCTCTCAAAGTGCGCTTTCTGGTTGCGCGAGGTTTAGTTTTTGGGTCATGTGGTAAATTCCGAAGGGATCATGGTAGACCCGGCAAAGGTTGAGGCGGTGATACAATGGAAGTCCCCAAGGATGCCATCTGAGATCCACAGTTTCTTGGGTTTGGCGGGCTACTACAGAAGATTCATCCAAGACTTTTCTAAGTTAGCCTCACCATTGACTAAATTGACTCGCAAAAATGTGAAGTTTGTATGGGGTCTAGAACAGGAGAATGCTTTTGAAGAGTTAAAGGTAAGATTGACCAAAGCTCCTGTCTTGGCATTACCCGAAGGGAACGAAGACTTAGTGGTCTATTCGGATGCTTCTTATTCAGGGTTGGGTTGCGTGCTGATGCAACGGGGAAGTGTAATAGCCTATGCATACCGACAGTTGAAAATCCATGAGGCTAATTACCCTACTCATGACTTGGGCTAACGGCTGTGGTCTTTGCATTGAAGATTTGGAGGCACTACTTGTACGGGATGAAGTGCACTATCTTCACTGACCATAAGAGCTTGAAATACTTCTTTGAGCAGAAGGACCTCAATATGAGGCAAAAGGAGGTGGTTGGAGTTGATCAAGGATTATGATTGTGAGATCAACTACCATCTGGGCAAGGCCAAAGTAATGGTGGATGCCCTTAGCCAAAAGGAGAGACCTGAGCCAATCCGGGTGAAAGCTTACCAGCTGGTGATGACCTCCGATGTGATGACACAGCTCAAGGGGTTCTAAGATGAGGCGTTGAAAGAAGATCGCCTAAATTCAAAAGGATGAGTGGTCTAGTCATGGAGTTGGGTGAAAACACTCTCGAAGTGAGAACCCACTTTGGGTGAATATGGATCCCTCATTATGGAGACCTACGGGAGCGAATCTTGGATGAAGCTCATAAGACTCGATACTCCATTCATCCCGGTGCTACAAAGATGTATCATGATATGAAGAAAGATTACTGGTGGCTGGGTATGAAGCATGAGGTAGCAGAGTATGTGAGAAAGTGCCTTACTTGCTTGCAAGTGAAGGCGGAGCATCAGAAGCCATACGGGAAGATCCAACCTTTAGATATATTTGACTGGAAATGGGAACACATCACCATGGACTTCATTACGAAGTTACCATGTACGGCAAGGGGGTACGATGCTATATGGGTGATAGTTGACCATTTGATGAAGCGTACTCACTTTCTACCTATCCGTGAGACATATTCATCTGAGAGGTTGGCGAATCTGTTCATCAAAGAGATTGTGACGTGTCATGGTGTACCAGTGTCTATCGTGTCTGACCGTGACACTCGGTTTATATCCAAGTTTTGGAAGAGATTTCATGACGCGATGGAGAAGAGGTTGCACATCAGTACAGCTTATCATCCTCAGACAGATTGTTAGTCAGACAGAACTATACATATACTTGAGGATATGCTCCGAGCATGCGTCATTGATTTCGGAGGAAGTTGGGACGAACACTTACCGTTAGCTGAATTCTCATACAACAACATCTATCATGCCAGCACTGGTATGCCACCATATGAGATGCTATATGGTAGGAAGTGTAGAACGCCTGTATGTTGGCATGACATCAGATAGAAGGTGTTGGGGAGTGTTGGAGTGATCTAGGCTACGACTGAAAAGTTGGAGAAGATCAAGGCCTTTATGAAGGCGGCAAAAGATAGGCAAAAGTCATATGCTGACAAGAGGCGTAGACTGCTTGAATTCAAGGTGGGTGATAAAGTTATGCTGAAGGTTTCACCTTGGAAGGGGATCATTCGGTTCAGAAAGTGGGGTTAGCTAAGCCCGAGGTATATAGGACTTTCCGAATCATTGCTCGAGTAGGAGAGGTGGCCTATAGTTGGAGCTATCCGATGAGTTAAGTGGGATTCATCCAACATTCCATGTATCTCATCTGAGAAAGTGCCTAGCTGATGAAGATATAAATGTACCACTGGAGGACATTGAAGTGGATGAACGACTCAATTACGTAGAGCAACCAGTTGCAATCATTGACCGAAAAGAGAAGAGATTACGGAATAAAGTGATTCCATTGGTGCGAGTACAGTGGAGGCATAGGAAGGGAGCCGAGTCTACATGGGAGGCTAAGGAAGAGATGAGATAGCATTATCCATAACTATTCGAGGAGTGACAGGTTTCGGGGATGAAACCTATATAAGGGGGGTGGAATTGTAACATCCGGAAATTTACAAAAAAAAAAAAAGAAAAAAAAAAAAGAGAAGTATAAAGAAAGAAAGGTGAAATAACCCAGGTTAAGGGTTAAAGTTGTGCAAGAGGCAAACTTTATTATTATGACGTTTAAAAGGTGGGCATGGCCGCCTGCTACCCTGCTCCACCAACTGATTCAGCTGCAAGAAAGAAAAAAAAAGTACAACAGAGTTTCCATCGGTTTTTTGAGAGAAGAAGAAGATCGGCTTGAAGGTGAGCTTTTCATGTGTTCTGTTCGGTTCCTCTGTGTTCGGTTGTGTGTTTACGTGTTTGAACTCCAAGTGCTCTTGAGTTTGGAGGAGTTCTACTCAAAGGCTGCTGTAGGTGAGTTTTAGGTCCCCGATTTTTCCGTTTTAAACTTGTTTTGGGGCTGAAATGCATATAAACTACCATATTACAACTCAGTGTGTTGGAACCGTATGTTTACCCTGTTTTACGTGGGGGTGTGTGTTTGTGAATGTTTTGATCGAGTAATGTGGTTGTATGCTGGTTCTAAGTGCTTAGTATGATAGATTTGGGCTAAGAATACGTTAGGATGATGAATGTAGACTGAAATTAGTATTAGTTAGAACTGGTAAACTACCCATGCGCCTAACACTTTGCCATGCGCATAAGTGTTCCCATGCGCCGAAGTTTTCTCCATGCGCCCAACAGCCCGTGCGCCTACATAGTGTTCCCATGCGCCTAAGTTTTTCCCATGCACCCAAGTGTTCCCATGCGTCTAAGTTTTTCACATGCTCCCAACTGCACGTGCGCCTACATAGTACCCATGCGCCTATATAGTGTTCCCATATGCCAAAGTTATTCCCATGCGCCCAAGTGTTCCCATGCACTTAAGTTTTTCCCATGCGCCTAACTGCGTGTGCGCCTACATAGTAATCATGCGCCTACATAGCCTTCCCATGCGCCTAAGTTTTTCCCATGCGCCCAAGTGTTCCCATGCGCCTAAGTTGACTTAGGATTTTTTGGAAATCTTGGGAAATAGAAATTAATGATTAAGCTCTAGAATGTTTTGGTGGTTTATGTTTGTTCATGTTACACATGTTTGTGGTTCGTTATTGATGTTCCCTGTTATGTATTATTACATGACTTTACGTGGCGTGTTATGCTTAGGAATGTAAAGTATTATATAATAAAAGTGGAAGACAACGTTAACAAAGTAGAACATAATGAATGAATGAAAGTCTTCCAAGCAAATTTAATAGGGAGTTAACAACTCATTGAAGGGTTGTTAGCTCAACTGTGTAGGGTTTAGCTAACCCGTGAGAATTCACACAGGGGGGGTCAGTCTTTGTGACTGATCAAGACGTGCAAAAATGGGATCCTTGTCATTTGACCCCAAAAGGTAGTTGCTTCATGCTCAAATGATGGGGCATAGCTTATGACAGGATCTAGATTAAAGTGGAAGATAATAAAGAAAGAATGTATGAAAACAAACGATTATGAACGATGATAAAAGATAATAATGATATTATCAAGATGTACGTATGTTGTGTGATCACGAACGAAAGTAAACGAAAGGTTTTTACTAAAAGTAAAGTATTTTATTATATAAAAGCTAGAACTCACTCAGCAACACTGATTTTTATATGCATTTTTAGTTGGTAGGTAATATTGTTGCTAAGGATGGCACGGGGGTGAAGCTACTTGGCTAGCAAGGACTGGCATCAATCTCATGCAATAATAATGATGTTGTTTTGTAATGCAACTAATTGATCTTTTGTAATCTTTTAAACAATAATGTATTACTTGGCAAGTGTATTTATTAATGCATGAAATGGTTTTTGATGAATTATTCTGCAGCATTGTTTTATTTACTTAATAAATCTTTATATGTTTTGATATAAATGATGTTGTGAATGACCAACTGTGGGGTTTCCGGGAACGGGGCCTTACACATTCAGCAAAAACAAGCAATTGTAACTTTTGACTTACCTTTAAAATCAAATATAAAATCAAAAGTTATAAACAAACAAGGCAATACAAATCTACCATACTGTGAATGGTGTGATCAATACACTCACACCACTGAAAAATTCAAATATGGTAAATATTGCAAGTACTGTAACATGAACAATCACAGTACTGAAACATGCCATTTTCATAGTTATTGTTCAATATGTGGAAGAAACAATCATAGAACTGCAAATTGTTTTTTCAATAAGAAAAACAAACAACCTCAAGTTGAGAAATCAACTGAGAAACAGATAGTTATTCCTAACAAGAACGAAGGAGGAGCACCAAGACAACCAAACAGGAGACATAAGTCTCAGAATAGACAACCATCAGACATTGGCAATCAAAGGAGAAGAGCTCAAAGTACTTCTCCCGACAGAGCCAAAAACATCCAAAGGAATTCAAGTGTGCCTGGATTTTCCAAACCATCCGACAATGCCACTTTAGAAGAAATATATGTTATGGGAAAAGACGAAAAACCAAAGACCATCTTGGCTTGGGTTGCACCATCTAACTAATTTCTTTAATTTTACAGGGACATCAAAGAAGGCCTAACAACATCTGGTATGTTGACAGTGGATGTTCCCATCACATGACTGGCAATTGTTCCCTCCTTCGGGATTTTAAAAGCAAACATGGAGGAAATGTAGCCTTTAGAGGAGATAAGACAGGTGGAAGTAACTGGTGAAGGAACAGTATCAAATGGGTTGATTAGCTTTGAAAATGTCAACTACTACTCCAATCTCCAGTTCAATCTTCTCAGCGTATCCTAAATCTATGATAAAGGATATGCCACCTTATTTGACTCCAACAACTGCTACATCCTCAAGACGGGTTTTCAAATACCTGAAGATTGTATCCTTTTGAATACACCTCATCATAACAACACATACATTGTTGATATGAACACTATTTCAGCATCAACCCCTGAAACATGTTTACTATCAAAAGCATCAGAAGATGTTTCCCAATTGTGGCACAGATGTTTGGGACACTCAAATTATAATAGAATGAATCAACTTGTAAAAGGTGACTTAGTAATAGGTTTACCACAAAAAGAATTCTTCTGTACAGACCACTACACTGCATGTCTGAAAGGAAAACAACACAGAGTTTCCCATAAGTCAAAATTGGTAAACTCAAACAACACACCACTCAATTGCTTCTCATGGACCTTTCTGGCCCAACAAACATCCTTAGCATAGGAAAGAAGCAATACTGTCTTGTTATAGTAGATGATTACTCAAGATTCATATGGGTTTTCTTTCTACTACACAAGTCAAAAACATTAAAAATCATCAAATCATTTATCACTAAAATTGAGAATCAATTTGATCTTAAAGTTAAATTTTTAAGAAGTGATAATGGTACTGAATTTAAAAATGACTCTATTTCATTTTTTTGTGCAGAGAAAGGAATCAGTCATCAATTCAGTGTAGCAAGGACTCGTCAGCAAAATGGAGTTGCTGAAAGGAGGAACCGAATATTAATATAAGCTACTAGATCAATGCTTGCTGACTCTTTATTACCCATATCTTTTTGGGCTGAAGCAATCAATACAGCTTGCTACATTCAAAACAGAACATTGATCATCAAAGAACATTCCAAAACACCATATGAATTAATGTTTAAAAGAAAACCTTTCATTGGATTTCTTAAAGCATTTGGATGTTCTGTTTCAATATTAAACACTAGAGAACAATTATCTAAGTTTGCTCCAAAAGCAGCTGATGGATTTTTTTTGGATACTCAGGAAGCTTCAAGGCTTACCGAGTATACAATCCAAGACTGAACATAATGGAAGAAGCCATAGATATTGTTTTTAATGAACACTCTTTCACTAAGAAAATCATTGGATCAAACTGGTTGTTTGATATTGACTCATTAACAAAATCATTTGACACATCTTACTTTGATGTTTCAGGTACCATGGATGAAAATGACTATCCCATGTTTCCACCAACAACCATAGATGGTCCTTTAACTGCTGATCCTCCAAGGAAAACAAACATTACTCCTTCGAGTACCATAGTTTCAACTCCTCCAGAACAAACAAACACATCAAAAGGAACATCATCAAACACACCATCTTTATCAACACCTGTGACCACCCAACCATAACATCCAACCACAGTTTAAGAGGATGATGACTATCATTCATTACATGATGCACATCATGAAGATGAAATCTTAGATTTCTTTCATGATTCACCACAAACATTCAATAAAACCACATAGCCAGATAAACAAACAACCATAAATACCCTTGCTCATCCATCAACCCCCAACCAAGTAATCACTAATCTTGATTCAACCATCCCTGTTGATTAGATTACAACAACTAGAGTTCACAAAGATCATCCTATAGAAAACATCATTGGTAACCTCAATACCAAGTTGACTCGAAGTCAATCTGACACAGCAAACAATTGCTAGCACTCCTGCTTCCTATCCTTAACTGTACCCAAAACCATCAGAGAAGCACCTAAAGACAACAGTTGGATAGAAGCAATGCAAGAAGAATTACAACAATTCAGAAAGCAAGAGGTATGAAAGCTGGTTGATCTAACTGAAGATCAATACACCATTGGCACAAGATGGCTCTTCAAAAACAAAGCAGATGACAGAGGAATTGTCATAAGAAGCAAAGCAAGGCTAATTGCCCAAGGATATACTCAAGAGGAAGGCATTGATTATGATGATGTCTTTGCTCCAGTAGCAAGACTTGAAGCCATCTGAGTGTTCCTTTAATATGCCTCATCCAATGTAACACCAGGAAATTTACAAAAAAAAAAAAGAAAAGAAAAGAAAAGTATAAAGAAAGAAATGTGAAATAACCCAAGTTAAGGGGTTAAAGTTATCTAAGAGGCAAACTTTATTATTATGACGTTAAAAAGGTGGGCATGGCCGCCCACTACCCTGCTCCACCAACTAATTCGGCTGCAAGAAAGAAAAAAAGAAGAACAATAGAGTTTCCATCAGTTTTTAGAGAGAAGAAGAAGATCAGCTTGAAGGTGAGCTTTTCATGTGTTTTGTTCGGTTTCAGCTGGATTTTAAGCTTTTGGACCAAGTCTTATGTGTTCCTTTGTGTTCGTTGTGTGTTTTTGGTGTGTTTAGGTGTTTGAACTCCAAGTGCTCTCCAGTTTGGAGGAGTTCTACTCGAAGGCTGCTGTAGGTGAGTTCTAGGTCCTCGATTTTTCTGTTTTAAACTTGTTTTAGGGCTGAAATGCATATAAACTATCATTTTACAACTCAGTGTGTTGGAACCATATGTTTACCCCTATTTTACATGGGGGTGTGTGTTTGTGAATGTTTTGACTGAGTCATGTGGTTGTATGCTGGTTCTAAGTGCTTAGTATGCTAGATTTGGGCTAAGAATACGTTAGGATGATGAATGTGGACTGAAATTAGTATAAGTTAGAACTGGTAAACTACCCATGCGCCTAACACTTTGCCATGCGCATAAGTGTTCCCATGCGCCCAACTGCCCGTGCGCCTACATAGTACCCATGCACCTACATAGTGTTCCCATGCACCTAATTTTTTCCTATGCGCTAAAGTGTTCCCATGCGCCCAACTGCCCGTGCGCCTACATAGTACCCATGCGCCTACATAGTGTTTCCATGGGCCTATGTTTTCCCATGCGCCCAAGTGTTCCCATGCGCCTAAGTTTTTCCCATGCGCCCAAGTTTTTCCCATGCGCCCAACTGCCCGTGCGCCTACATAGTACCCATGCGCCTACATAGTGTTCCCATGCACCTAAGTTTTCCTATGCGCCCAAGTGTTCCCATGCGCCAAAGTTTTTCCCATGCGCCCAACTGCCCATGCACCTACATAGTACCCATGCGCCTACATAGTGTTCCCATGCACCTAAGTTTTTCCCATGCGCCCAAGTGTTTCCATGCGCATAAGTTGACTTAGGATTTTTCTGAAATTTTGGGAAATAGAAAATTAATGATTAATCTCTGGAATGTTTTCGTGGTTTATGTTTGTTCATGTTACGAATGTTTGTGGTCTGTTATTGATGTTCCCTATTACGTATTATTACGTGACTTTATGTGGTGTGTTATGCTTATGAATGTAAAGTATTATATAATGAAGGTGGTAGACAACGTTAATGAAGTGGAACATAATGAATGAATGAAAGCCTTGCAAGAAAATTAAAAAGGGAGTTAACAACTCATTAAAGGGTTGTTATCTCAACTGTGTGGGGTTTAGCTAACCCGTGAGAATTCACATAGGGGGTCAGTCTTTGTGACTGATTAAGACGTGCGAAAATGGGATCCTTTTCGCTTGACCCCAAATGGTAGTTGCTTCATGCACAAATGATGGGGCATAGCTTATGACAGGATCTAGATTAAAGTAGAAAATAATAATGAAAGAAAGTACGAAAACGAATGATTATGAACGATGATAAAAGATAATAATGATATTATCAAGTATGTTGTGTGATCACTAACGAAAGTAAAGGAAAGGTTTTTACTAAAAGTAAAGTATTTTATTATATAAAAGCTAGAACTCACTCAGCAACGCTGACTTTTATATGCATTTTCAGTTGGCAGGTAATGTTGTTGCTAAGGATGGCACGGGGGTGAAGCTACTTGGCGGGCAAGGACTGGCATCCATCTCATGCAATAATAATAATGTTGTTTTGTAATACTACTAATTGATCTTTTGTAATCTTTTAAACAACGACGTATTACTTGGCAAATGTATTTATAAATGCATGAAATGGTTTTTGATGAATTATTTTGCTGCAATGTTTTATTTACTTAATAAATCTTAATATGTTTTGATATAAATGATGTTGTGAATGACCAACTGTGGGGTTTCCGGGAATAGGTCCTTACATCCAAAAACTTCACAGTCTTCCAAATGGATGTCAAGTGTGCATTCCTATATGGAAAGATAGATGAAGAGGTATATGTTGCTCAACCACCAGGGTTTAAAGATCCGAATTTCCCTCACAGAGTCTACAAGTTAGATAAAGCTCTGTACGGTCTTCATCAAGCACCTAGGAAGTGGTATGAAACTTTATCTAAGTTTCTACTACAGAATGGGTACACCCGAGGGAAAATAGATCAGACATTGTTCTTAAAACGAAAAGAACAAGACTTGTTAGTAGTTCAAGTCTATGTGGATGACATAATTTTTGGCTCCACAAACATCCAACATTGCAAAGAGTTTGAAACTCTTATGCAATCAAAATTCCAAATGAGTTCAATGGGAGAGCTTACATTCTTCCTTGGTCTTCAAGTTAAACAATCAGATGAAGGAATTTTTATCAACCAGAGCAAGTATGTCAATCAGATATTAAAGAAATACAATATGTTTGATTGCACATCCAGCAAGACACCATTTGTAACTAGATTGAAGTTTGGACCCGATCCAGAAGGAACATCAGTTAATCAGAAACTCTACAGATCAATAATAGGCTCACTGATGTACCCAACAACAAGCAGACTAGACATCATGTATGCAGTATGCATGTGTGCCAGATACCAAGCAGATCTAAAAGAATCACACATAAATGTTGTAAAGAGAATCTTTAGATATTTAAAAGGCAAACCAGCTCTTGGGCTAGGGTATCCAAAAGATGGAGATTTTAATTTATATGCCCATAGACAGTGATTATGGTGGATGCAACAGCAACAGAAAATCCACTACAGGAGGTTGTCAGTTTCTCGGATCAAGATTGATATCCTTGCAATGCAAAAAACAAACAAATATCTCTGTGTCAACAGCTGATGCAGAATACATAGCTCTTCTGCAGGCTGTTCTCAAGTGCTTTGGATTCAAAACCAAATGCTTGATTATGGCTTTAATTTTCTTCAAACACCCATACACATTGACAATTCTGCTGGTATGTTTATCACTGACAATCCAGTTCAACATTCAAAAACTAAACACATAGATATCAGATATCACTTTCTAAGAGATTTGTTGAAGCTCTTGGAAGATTAACATTTTGTCTATTTTGTCTTTTTAACTTTTTTGTCATAGTATAGGGACTTATTTTGTAAATATATGTTCTTTTGTTTCTTGATAGTATAGATAGGATATTTTATGTATTATGCAGGGTAGACATCTTAGAGAGAAAAACAGTTAGAACAGAACGAACTGTAACCCTTACACATTGTATCCTGTGCATTTGCTATCAATGAAATCTATGAATTTTGAAGTAATTGCTTGTGTTTGATTACTTTGTATTTGAATTGATCATTGCATTACGATATCATCACAGATCAATCCTTTTGAACCGATCAAATGGTATCAAATCTTTCGGTTCAGTGATCAGAGCATATCGACATTGTTGAGCTCTTTGAATCACTTGAAATCTATGTTGATTTCAATTTGATCAATCAATTGTTGTTTTCATTTGTGTTTCATCCATAGAAATATGATTTGAATCACAATTTGGTGTGTAATTCATTCAAATCTGAGTAATTGATCAAATTTGGGTTCGAACTGTGTTCTTTCTTTTCTAACTGTAATTTGATCAGAAAATAGATTTGTTGTTGTTGTTTGATCAAAAATTTGATGAAGATTGTTAATCGATCTATATACTACCTAATTGGAAGTTTTTAGATCAATTTAACAAGTTTTGAAGAATTTTATAAGATCTGAGTTTGTTGAAGAGGATGAATTAGTCGCTTGAGTTGTGAAAAACTACTGAAATTGACCAAGTGTTCAGACGCCTGACAACTGTTTAGGCGTTTTTTAACTGTTAAGGCGTTTTTAGTTTAGGCATTTTACAACTATTGAGACGTTTTGTGACTGTTTTGGTCGTATTGAGACTTTGCTGAAACAAAGAAATTCTAGGCTCACGAGGGTTGTTTAGGCGTTTTTAATCCAGGAGTTTGACAACTGTTTGGGCATTTGATAACTATTTAGGCGCTTCATCAGTCAGGCGTTTCAGAATTCAACTAAGGCATTCCCTTAGGCGTTTCTAGTTCAAAGTTCAGGCGTTTCAGAAGTTTCAGGCGCTTGGATATTCAGACTTATCAGTAAACACTTAGAATTTTTTTTCAAAAACTAAAATCCAAAAATATTTTCATTTCATAGTTTCTTTTTAAAATTTTAAAAACAACAAAAGCAAGTCATTTTCATTAATTCAAAATAAAAAATGATTATGTCTGAAGATTCTGAGAACAGGGTTCCTAAGCTCAAAAATAGAGCTGATTTTAAGAACTGGTCTCTTAGTTTGAAACATCATCTAAACTATATTGACACTAACTTGTGGAAGTCAATAGAGAAAGGACCACATATCCCAATTACATCTGATGGTCCTGACAGAGGATTTTGTATACAAAAGACTCTCCAGAAATGTATCCAGAGGATGGTCTGCAAGGTGATGACTTAAGAAAGGTTATGAATGACATCAAATCTTACTCATTGATGTGCAAGGGGTTACCATTGGAAGTCTTGACTAGACTTGAAGGTTATCAAACTGGTTACACCATGTACAAAGCTTTGAAGATCATCTGCGAAGGTGGTAAAGAGATACAAGATCTCAAAAAGCAGAAACTCAAGAGGCAATCAGAGTTATTTGAGCATCTTTCTGGTGAAACAATCAATTAGATGATGAACAGATTTGTGCAATTAACTACTGAGATGTCAACTGCTGGTATCAAAAATGATCTCAAAGATCTAAATTACAAACTTTTAAATGTTTTTCTATCTTCATGAAAACAGACAGTCACTCTGTTAAAGAATACAGAAAAAATTCCAATGGATATGGATCTTTTGATTGCCAAAATAGAATCAATTGAAATTGATGAAAGCTCCAGAAACGATGATAGAGCTGCATCAATGTCTCAGTACAAGTATGTTGCATCTCCAGCTAATACAGTGGAGAATGTTTTTCTGGCAAAAGATGATAACTCACCAGAAGACGAGGGTGATTTGTTCGTTGGAGCTGTTTTCTTTACAGATTCTTTTTACACAAGTGCTCCTGTTTATACAACTCAACCTCAAACTCAGTCTCCTCCTAAAACTCAAACTCCTAAACCTCAAACTGAGACTTCATCTTCTAATTCTGTTAAAACTAGCAAAGTTAAAGATGTTATTAATATCATTTACAGGATGAGGAGTCAAAATCTACTTTTACTGCTTTTATGACAAGTTTTCATGCTTATCAAGGTAGTCATCTAACCCAATTAGATCTTGTTTTGCAGGATTTGTTCGAGATGGGTCCTGATGATGTGGAAAAGATGGACTTGAATTGCCAATGGTAATGATTGCTTATAGAACATAGAAACACTCATATGTTAACAGGAATTACAATCCAAGTGCAAACAAAACTGTTCGCCTTGATAAATCAAAATCAAGGTGCTTCAACTGCAACAGTTATGGTCATTTCTCAAGGGAATGTAAAGCTCTTAGAAATCAAGGTGGAAATGGTCAAGCAAGTTGTAGCAGTCAAAGATACCAACAGTAGTCTCAGAAGACCTTTCAAAAGCCTTATCAAAGTCTTCCCATGCCAGAACTTAAAGATGAATCAAAATCATCTGAAGAGCCAAAGAAAGCTCTTGTTGTTAGCATCAAAGATGGCTATGACTGGAGTGTTTGTGTTGAACAATTCACAGCTGATCTAACATCTAGTTTAGCTCTTGTTGCAGAAGCTCAAAATGAAGACTGGTCTGAAGAAAATGATCGAAAGGCCGATAGTGATTCAGAAAATGATAATGAAGATTATGATTGAAGTGACAAATCTGACCCAAAAGAGGATTTAGAAGAAATTGACTCATGGCGCAGTCTGAACAACCAAAGGTTGAGCATCCATCATCTGACTTTGAGACTTCATCTTCAAGTTATCCTAAAATTCCTGTTGAAGTCAGAGAGAAAATATGCATAAAAGCATGTTTTGATCAAGTTGAATATTACAGAACATATTCATTTAAGATCTGTAACAAACTTAAACAAGAAGAAGTAATGCATAACAAACTGAAAAATGATCACACGATCTCTGATGAAAAGATTCTATCTCTACAAACCTCATGGAACAAAACTCTAAAAGAACTTGAACTTGTTAAAAAACAACTTGAGGAGATGACTAAAAATTTAGAAGAGGAAAAAATAGCTCATGCTGCAATTCAGGTGGATCTAGCTAAAGTTAAAAGTTCAAAAACAATTGTAAAACAGCTAGTAAGTGAGAGGAAAGACAAAAACAAAACAGGTCTAGGTTTTACACATGAACCAATGCCTGAATCTATCACAAACACTTTGCAGAAAACTTTAACACACATGATCACTCACCTGAAAACAAAGCTAAGCTAAAAGCATTTCAAAATAAGAAAAAGAATTTTGAAATGATGAAGAGAAAACAAATGTTGAGATATTTGAGGAATAAGATTCAGAAAAGATTAAAAATGGTCATCCAGTGAAAGTTAAATATTACGAACCACGACCAAAGAATAAGAAAATGTTTGTTCCCAAAGAGTATGTTGTGGAAGAAGAAATTGTAAAAAATGATAAACAAAACTCAAAGAATAAAGAGAAAGTAAAACAAGATGAAGTAACATATGAAGATTTATTTTCTTATGGATTAAACAATCCAGACATCATCAAATGGTAGAAAGAACAAAAAGATAAAGAAAATGCAAAAGTGTCTTCTACTGAAGATGTTCAATGCTAAAGCAAACAAAGATCATCAAGATCAAGAAATCAAAGAAGGAGAAGGAAAAATGCTAAATCTAACTCCTCTTGGAACAAAAATCAAAACAATCAAAATCAAAGAACAAATCAAGATAATTAGTTTAAACCAATGAAATTTGTGTCTACAGGCACTTTTGATATCAACACAATTCCAGAAATCAAATCAAATTCAAAGAACAAATCTAACTCTGATATGTAAACAGGTTCAGGTCCAAAGTCTACCGCTGTTAACAAAAGATTTGTATCTAAAGAATCTAGGAATGGTGTTAATAAACAAAAGTCAAAACCCAAATATCAAAAGAACAAATTCTTAAATCAAAAACAACAGATTAACTTTGTAACTCCTAAATCAAAACAAGGATTAAATGTGGCTTCCATATCTAAAGTTAATCAATAGTTGTTTAAATTTCAACAAAGGTACTGTGAAATATGTGATATGTATAATCATAAGACTGATGAATGTTTCTTTAACAAGTACTGTCACATTTATGATATGAAAAACCATTCAACAGCTGATTGTTAGTTTAACAAGTATTGTACCATTTATGATGAAAGAAATCACAACACTGAGAATTGCTACTTCAGAAGAAACTAGCCAAGGAATCCATAATTTCAAAGAAATCAAAGTGTTGGTTTTCAAAGATTGACAAACCAACCTTCCTTAGGCTTGAGATCCTTTCTAAGGATTAATTCTAAATATGATGATTCTTATGCTGTGAAAACAAAGAATTATAATCAAGGAAAATTCATTCCACGATCTGTGAGAATGAACGATGCAAAATTTGGTAATCAAACTTTTCAAAAATGTGTTTACTAATGGTTTTAATAACCTTGATGATGATCTTGAAAAATGCTATCATGCTTTGCAGATTAAACAAATAAAAGATAATCAAAAATTTGTTAAAAACAGAATTGGTAAATTTAAACAGCAAAAGAAGCCTGATGTGAATACACTTCATTTTAAACAATTTACCATTATTGATAAATTTGGCAAGCCCAAGACCAAATCGGCTTGGGTTGATAACTCAACTTAAATTTCATTGAAATGCAGGTACGCCCAAGAAGACCAATTAACACGTGGTATGTTGATAGTGGGTGTAGCCGGCATATGACAGGAAACCATGCCTTGCTTCAAGAATTTAAGTTAAAAGATTGTACTCATGTTGCATTCGGAGGTGATGCAAGTGGCAAAATAACAGGCGAAGGAACAATGTCCAATGGGATTATTAGCTTTGATAAAGTCAACTATTGCTCATAGTTAAACTTTAATCTTTTAAGTGTTTCCTAAATTTGTGACAAATCTTACTCTGTTCTATTTGATGATTCTTTTTGTTATATTTTGAAGCTAGGTTTTCAGATAAGCAAAGAATGGGTAGTTGTTAAAGCTGTTCGAGATCAAGATGTATACAAGTTAGATATGTCTCAAGTAGATCCATCTACAGAAACAACATGCCTAATTGCTCAAGCATCAATTGTCGAATGCCAGTTATGGCATAGATGTCTCGGGCATTCCAATTTTAAGAACATGAACAAGCTTGTAGCATGAAACCGTGTTGTAGGTCTTCCAACAAAGAAGTTTGCTACAACAGATCACTGCTTAGCATGTTTAAAAGAAAAGCAACACAGAGCGTCTTATAAGTCCAATCTAACAAACTCAAATTCCAAGCCTCTCCAGATGTTGCATATGGACCTATCTGACCAACAAATATGCAGAGTATTGGAAAGAAATCTTACTGTTTAGTTATCATTGATGACTTTACAAGATTTTCATGGGCTTTCTTTTTGCATGCTAAATCTGAAACAGCTGAATTGTTAAAAGAATTCATCATTAAAGTAGATAATCAATTAGTTCAAAAGGTGAAAATTATCAGAAGTGATAATGGAACCGAATTTAAAAATGCTAATGTTGACAGGTTTTATGCAGGAACAGCAATTGCTCGTCAGTTCAGTGCTCCTAGAACTTCATAACAAAATAGAGTTGCTGAAAGGAAAAACAAAACTTTGATTCAGGATGCATGTTCCATGTTAGCAGATGCAAAGATTCCAATCACCTTCTTGGATGAAGCCATATCCACTGCATGTTTTGTACAAAATCGAACATTGCTTGTGAAAGATAAACAGAAAACTCCTTATGAGTTGATGTTTGCTAGGAAACCTAATATAGATTTTCTTAAATCTTTTGGTTGTCCAGTTTTGATTTTAAACTCAACTGACCAGCTAGGAAAATTTGATGCAAAATCTGATGAAGGATTTTTCGTTGGATATTCATCGGTTTCAAAAGCTTTTAGAGTTTATAACCCTAGGACAAATGTTATCCTTGAAACTTTTAACGTTAAATTTCTTGAAAACTCTTTGCCATCAGTTGCAAATGGTCCAGCTTGGTTATTTGATTTACATTCTTTGTCAAACTCTTTAAATTCTAACTTGTTTGAATCTATAGGTGAGAAGAAGAAACAAGAAGGAGATATCGGATCTCTCGGTGATGATTCTGACTCTGATGATATGGATGATTCTAGCCCAGATTATCCATTCTTCTCTTTTGTTAAAGATCCTGTATTCAGTTCTGAATCTCATGATTAATATAGCAATCAACAAGCACAAGAACATTACATGTCTGAAAATACCAATGTTTCACAACCTATTCCTAATGATGGTCTTAAAATTGTACAACCTGAGTTTGAAACATCATCAATTCTTGATGATGTAGTTGTTACTGATAATCTTGATTACTTTATCAACTCACCGACTCAAGTTCCTAATTTCAATCCACATACTTCGAACTTATTGCGTCAGCTTTCTGACTTGAACCAATCTAATCTGGATGTTAATGTTCAAGGGAATGAGATTCCAAAGTCTCGTATTCACAAGAGCCATCCTACATCTCAGATTATCGGTCCATTGAATGAGAGAACAACGAGAAGTCATTCAGGACAAGCAAACCTTGCTTATACTCGTGTTTTCTATCTCAAATTGTTCCTAAAAACATCACTGAAGCGTTAAAGGACAATAATTGGATTGAGGAAATGCAAGAAGAGTTATTGTAATTCCGCAAACAAGAAGTGTGGAAGCTTGTGGATTTAACTGAAGGAGAAAATGCCATAGGCACAAAATGGTTGTTCCGAAACAAGTCAGAAGATCGGGGAATTGTTGTTCGCAACAAAGCGAGACTCGTTGCATAAGGTTACACCCAAGAAGAAGGAATAGATTATGATGAAGTATTTGCTCCAGTTGCAAGACGTGAATCAATTCGTGTCTTCCTGGCTTATGCATCATACATGCAATTCAAGGTGTATCAGATGGACGTTAAAGGTGCTTTCTTGTATGCACCAATCACTGATGATGTTTATGTCAAGCAACCTCCAGGTTTTGAAGATTCAGAATATCCTCATTATGTGTACAAGCTTAGTAAAGCATTGTATGGTCTACATCAAGCTCCTAAAATTTGGTATGAAACGTTATCACAATATTTGATCCAGCATGGATACACGCGAGGGAAAATTGATCCAACTTTGTTTATAAAGAAGGATTCAGATGATCTCTTATGTGTTCAAGTGTATGTTGATGATATCATATTCGGTTCTACAAGTCCAAAATTGTGTAATGAATTTGAAGAAATCATGAAGTCTCGTTTCCAAATGAGTTCTATGGGAGAAATTAACTTTTTCTTTGGTCTTCAAGTGAAGCAATATGCAGATGGAGTTTTTATCAATCAAGAGAAATTTGTTGAAAAACTCTTGAACAAATTTAAATTGCAAGATTGTCAATCCATCAGAACTCCAGCTGAGTAAATACCAAGATTGAACCTGATCCGAAGGAAAATCAGTTGACCAAACTCTATACAGATCTATGTTCGAATCTTTGATGTATCTTACTGCATCTAGACCTGATATAATGTATGTTGTTTGTGTTTATGCCAGGTACCAATCTGACCTAAAGGAATCTCATCTAATCACTGTTAAATGGATATTCAGGTATCTCAAAGCAAAACTGGCTTTAGTGTTATGGTATCCTTATGAAGGAAACTTTGAGTTATATGGATATACAGATAGTGATTATGGGGGATGTTGCCAAGATCGTAAATCTACGAAGGGTGGTTGTCAATTTTTAGGTCCTAGATTAGTCTCGTGGCAAATTAAGAAACAAATAAATGTCTCCGTTTCAACCGCAGAAGCTGAGTACATAGCTGCTTCAGCAGGATGTTCTCAAATCCTTTGGTTACAAAACCAACTGCTGGATTACGGGTTCAATTTTCTTAAAACTCCTATTTACATTGATAACACTACTGCAATGTTTATTAGAGCTAATCTTATCCAGCACTCAAAAACAAAACATATTGAAATTCGATATCATTTTCTCAAAGATAACTCTTAAAAAGGATTAATAATTTTGATTCAAATCACAACTGAAAAACAGTTGGCTGACCTATTTACAAAAGCCTTTTTACCATTTCGATTTGAATGTTTGGTTGAGTCAATTGGACTTATTAATCATGTTTAAAAACTAGTTTTGAGTTTAATTTAGTTGTCTGAATCATAAAAATGAAAAGAACCCTCCCTTAGCTAAATGAGAAAACTAAAAGAGAAACTATCAAAGTTAACTGCCTGATTGTATATATTGTGTGTGCATGTTTAATAGAAAATGAAAAAGCAAATACAAAAATAGAAAATTATAAAATCAAAAGAGAAAAATATAAAACAAAAAGCTATAATGTTAGGATCAGTGATCTAAGTTTGATCAATTAGAGTTGAATCACAGCGGAATTAGAGCAAGAATTAAGCAAATATAGCAAAAACACAATAAATATTCAATGGAATAGTACACGGTTATATAGAAATAGGGTTTTCTGCAAAGGGATAATAACATTCATGCACACATGCTTCGGTATGGCGGCTGCTAGGTTTTCCTAAGCTGCCCCGATTACAATTAGGTCAGCATTCCTTATATATAGGAATGTGACGTCTGCTGATGTCACTTGATAGTGACATCTAACAGAATTATTACAAACTACTGAAAGTAAGCAAACTGCTGAGAATGTTCACAACAACTGAGAACATCTCAGATTATTCTAAGTACACGAAGAAACATAAAACTACTGAAACTACAAGTACAGAAAGGAAACTACAACTACTGAAAGGAAACCATCACAACTACTGAAGAGGTCTTCTTCAGCTGTTGTGACAATCATCTGAAACTTGGTCTTCAGTCTTTGTCTTCAGCTTTTGTCTTCAGACTTTGTCTTCAGCTTTTTCACTTCAGACTTTGTCTTCAGCTCTTTCACTTCAGACTTTGTCTTCAGCTCTTTCACTTCAGACTTTGTCTTCAGCTCTTTAGCTTCAGACTTTGTCTTCAGACCTTGTTATCAGCTGATGTCTTCAGCTGTTGCAGACTACTTCAGTTGTTGTAATGTCCGTGGGACTTAAAGGTTTTTCTGATCAGGCTCATTGGTTCTTTTGGTCCAACAAACTCCCCCTGAACCAATGCAGCCAAAACCTTTAAGCTTATTGAGGTCCCACTTATTCTTGGCAGAAATACTCTCTTGATCAGCTTTAGAGATATCGGATAAGCACAGGCCAGGGAACAGGTTTCAGTAGATGTGAATGTCAAAGGATGGAAGGGAACTCTGTCTTGGGGAACTGGACACAGAGCCGTTATCCCAACCATGAAACCTACTTCCCATTGATGAGTCTATAAGACTCTCTGACGTAGGCCTCAAGGAGAACAACTTGTTCCTCCTTGGTGAGTTCTTCTGCTTCTCCTTCGAAGAAGAACTCTGGGCCATAGTACTCTGATAAGTACTTTATCGTCTTTCCATTTTTCAACTCAACAGTTGGTATCTCTCTGTAAGCAAATTCATCTGGGTGAGTCCCTTCTAATAACAACTGGAGTTCATTTTTCTTGATCTCTTCAAGCCTCTTGTATAACAACCCCTTCTTGACCATTTTGTTTTCCATTAGAGTTTGAGGGGTCATCTTTGACTTGTAGGCTCTCTTGAAGTCTTCAAGTATTTCCCAGGGTGAGACTACAATGGCCAACATAATAGCAGCATCTATGGTCTTTCTCACTTGGCCATTGTATCTACTTGGTATGGATTTCTTATGAATTCTAGAACTAACCCTGGGGTCTGGCCAAATCCTTACTCTCTCCTTTTGATATTGAAAGGTATACCTGAGAGCATACAGCCTTTGAGCGTGTTTCTTCATGGCTTGTATAGATGATGACTGAGGAAACTCTTTGTCAATCATCTTCAAAAGTTGCTCATCGTGCTGTTTCTGCTGTTCTTCTTCTTCAATCTTAACTTTCACCATTTGCCTCTGAAAGTCTGGTGTGATCATTTGTTGACTTCTGGGCTCAGGTAATTTTAGAACAGCAGAGATTGGCAGACTATCTTCTTCATCATCTTCTTCTTCTTCTTCTACCATCCTCAACACCCTTCTCCTCCTTCTGGGTGCATCACTGGATGTGGTTTGAGGTGGTTTTTGGGTAAGGGAGTTGGTTTTGAGGGTTGAGTTGGTTTAGGGATTGGTTTGGAGAGTTGTGGGGTTGGTTGTTTTTGAGTGGGAGTTTGGGAAGGCTGATCTAGCATTTTTGTGGTAAGTTTGGCTTTGGAAAGCTTGGCCATATCAGTTCTCTTCCCAGCACCTGCTTCATCTAGTGCTTCGATAATTAACCCCTTATTGAATGCTTCAGAAGTACAGATTCTGGTGGTTATTGCCAGAATACTGTCTCTGGTCCATGATTTAATCTCAATTAATGATCTTCCCAGGTATTTTGCAGTAAACCTGATCATTATTTCCAACCTCTCCCTTTCCATCACACTATAGCTGGCCCATCTTTCTTGTATCTCATTAATCTCCAGCCTTCTGATCTCAGTGTCTAATGTGGCTGTATCAAAGCCCTGTCTGAAGAGTTGATCTATTATTCTGTCCATTGATCTGCTGTGAGCTTCATCAGCTTCTTTAATCAGATCTTCCAATGATTTCTCTTCATCAGGTTTTTGAGTTTCAGCACTTTTCTTTCTCTTGTATGTGATCAGCTGTTTTTCCTGTTCTTTTTCTTGTTGTTTCTCCTCTTCCACTCTCTTTCTCTTTCTTTCTTTCACTGCCTTAGACTCCCCCTTTTTGGGTGCATTAGGTTCAGGGGTTTGAATGGCAGAAAGCTTCTTTTGCACAGCATCATCAACAAGTGTTTTTAGATTCGAGGAGATCCTCTCATCAATGGCTTTGTGTACAATCTCATTGATGATGGGAGTGATGAGAGGTAAGGACTTTTGAAATGTAGCAACCATCTGCTCAGAGGGGTTCTGTCCCTGAGAGGTGGTGCCAACAACAGTGGCTGGTGGCTCAGTTGAGTGAAGTGGCGGAGTGTTTGGGAAACCTTCAGATGAAGGTGCCATCTGTGGGTTTATTGGGGCAGATGGACTTTGATCCTGAGACATTTTGGCAAGCAGTTCTTTGAGTCTGCTCACCTCAGCCTCAAGGATTGTGTTATGGGCTAAGACATCATAGAAAAAGCCCAGGTCATCATCAGTTTTTGCTGAATCACCTGACCTCCTATTGAATCAGGATGTACATGCCCTGAGTGTAGATCAGTTGTAGCATGTGCCCCTTGTTCTTGGTTCTGGGGACTTCCTGCCTCAGGACTGAGTCCTTCATCGGCAGTTGCCTCTGGTGAGGTCTTAGAGATGTTACCAACTTCATCCTGTTCATTTGCTGAATCAGTAGAAGTGGCAGCCTCCCAGATGTTCTAACCTCCTCCTCTACACGGGGAGATTGAACATTATAACCCCTGTGCTGTGGGTTATCAGCAGCATTTTGGTCCTCTTCCTCAGCTGTTGAGGTTCTCCCCATTGTAATTGGTGTCTGGGGAGGAGGAGAGGAATGCAGCTGACTCAACACTTGTGCAACAATAAATGTTGGGCTTTGAGGGGCGGTTGCATTTGGAGATAGGGTTGAAGCAGATTGCACCCGGGGTGACTGGTGCTCTTCAATGGTAACCTTCTCAATTGAGATAGGTTCCAGTATTGTGGTATCCCCAATTATGGTTGCATCAGGATCCTGTTGAGAGGATGCCTGAGCGGCTAGGGCTGGTGGAGTCGTTGACACTACTGGGGGGTTAGAACCAGTAAGTGTGACCTGTATTGGTGTTACAGGGGCATCCTCAGGGGACTCATCTCCCTGAGTAGCCTTTTTGGGCTTTTTGGTTTTGGGTTTGGTGGGGACTTTGGATCTGGAAGTGGAGGCTGTGGGTTCCCGCTGCTTGGGTTTGAGCAGCCGGGCAGCCCCTTTCATTGTAGGGTCAGAGTTGTGCCTGGAGTATACTTCAGGCAATACAGCCGGAGCAGGGACTCCAAAGCCAACAAGGCCGTCTGATTTTAGCTGTGTTAAAATTATGGCCATGAGAAACCTGGGGTATAATACCATCTGTTTGCCACAGGTTTCAAGGCCAGATCCTTTAGTTCCATAAACACTATCTCAGAAAAATTTAAAGGTTGTCGTTCAAAGATAGAGTATAATACCTGTTGCCATCGGGAAGACATTTGATCCCATGAGGAGGTTTTTGGTGCAAGGCAGACATTCACCATGTGGAATATAAGACGTTCAGCATCATGGAAGTGCTTCTTCAGAATGGTGGTAGCACTTAAGTCTCCTTCATACCCGTTGTTGATGAAAGACATATCGGTTGTGCCTTTCGGGTATTCTGTGACACAGGTGGCATCATGTAGATCGAGGGTTTGTCGAATGATGTCCGTAGTGATGACCACCTGTTTCTGGTTGACCAACGACTGGAGAGTGATTTGGCTATCATTCTCACTAGTTTGCACGGAGACGTTGGTCCAGAACTGGCTTAGGGAATCAGGGTATATGGTAGGATTCAGAAGAAACGCGGTTCGGTACTGGGAATCTACCATAAGATCGATGGCGTTATCAAATTTGTTCCAGAAGGCCGATTTCGAGAGGTAGGCAACACAGTTGTGTCTGGGTTTGAGTTTCATGGTCGCCATTGGTGAGAGAGTGAAGGACGGAAAGCGGCTAATGAAACGTCTGAAAGTAGGTTTAGGTATTTATAGGGTAAGAAAAAGGCTGATATAAAATGACTGAAAGTGTTGGTGTTGTCATCAGTTGTTTGAAAACAACTGAAGACCTGGTTTTAACTTTCAGAAGTTGTAACAACTGAAGACTTGGTATTAGTCATCAGTAGTTGTGAAACTACTGAAGACATGGTTTTGGCTTCAGTTGTTTGAAGTGAAGCAGCTGTTGTAGAAACAACTGAAGAGAAAATTTTCTCATCAGCTGTTGTCGTCAATTCTTAGCTCATCAGCTGTTTCATTCTGACCTCAACACTTCATCAGACTTTGTCTGAGTTTCAGATGTTTCATAGGTCCTCAGTACTTATCTGTTATTCTGACATCAGCAGTTGTAACTACAGCAGTAGTTGTAACCACATCAGTTCTTTTCAACAGATGAGTACTTCAGTACTTTTAAGTAATTTAGTCTTCAGTAGTTATGAAAACTACTGAGGATAAAAGAACTGCAGTACTTATTTGTGACAGTAGTATACGAATGCTCATCAGTACTTGTTGACTGAGATCATCAGTAGTTGTCACTTTTTGGTAGACCTCTCACTAAACTATTGTGGATCAGCTGATTCATGTTTTTGAGATTAACATGACCCAGCCTTCTATGCCACAGTTTAGATTCCTGAGGAGAGGCCTTGGAGAACAGGCAAGGATGACCTTTTAACGCAATCTTCTTTGACAAATCCAAGGCATATACTCTTCCTATCCTATTGGCCTTCAGGAGAGTATGTTCATCCAATACCTTGTCAATCAGCCTCAGAACTTTGGAAGACAGAATCCGGCAGTTCTGGCTTGTGAAAAGTGCAACATGCCCTTTATCACACATCTGACTGACACTCAGTAGATTATACTTGAGATTCTCCACATGGTTAACATCATCAAATCTGATGATGTAACCCTTAGCATCATTTCCAAATGAGACAAATCCCCTCTTTCCTTGAGAGTAGTCATTAAGAAGAGAACTGCTCCCAGTCATATGCATAGATCCTCCACTGTCTACATACCAGATGCTTCTTTGGCATGCTGAAGAACCCTGCATTTATCATAAGAAACTAGTTAGCTTTAGAGACCCAAACCTTTTTGGTTTTGGGTATGTTTTCATCAACAGATTTAACCATAACTTGTTTCTCATGATTAACAGCTGATGAAGGTGGAGATGGTGCTGAAATGGAATTCTTAGATTTGGGCTTGGATTTCCTTTTCAGTGGTTTGATCACAGGTGCATCTAGTTGGTTAACTCTCCCCAACAAATGCTGAACCATCATAACAAGTTGTGTCTGATTTGTTGCTAAAGCCTTCAGCTCATTTGACACATCAGTACTTGTTTTTGATGAGTTCCTGTGACCCACCATTTCCTTCTTCTTGAAATTCACAGACTTCGTCTGATGTTTATCATGAGGAACACTATCAGCTGTTTTCTGATAAACCCCATCCTTCTTTCTGGATTTTGGTGAGGCCTTGGGTTTATCAGTTTGAGATGACTGTGGTACAAACTTGGTTTCAAACTCATTTTTCATTTTATTTATCTCTTCTTTAATGAGCTTATCTCTGTTGAGTTTGGAACCCTTTTTATACCAGCATTCATCGGATAGATGATTGAATTTACCACATATTTCACATGGCTTATTCTTCATCTTGGATTGATCAACTGCTGAAGTGGAAACTACTGAAGGTGTGATCTTCAGTACTTTCCTCCTTTCAGTACTTGTGTTAAGTACTGAAGGATTGGTAACAACTAAAGACTTGTTCTTCAGCTGTTCTCTATCCGTCCTGAAAGACCGTATGATAGATTCCTCAGCAGTTGTTAATACTTTTATTTCATCAGATTTGAAATGCTTTTCAGATGTTGTGACTTGCCCTTCAGTACTTGGAGTACTTTGAGGAACAACATCTGAATTTCTCAGCTTCATGTGTTTATCAGCATTTAACCATCAGGCAATTGATTTGCTGAGATCTTAACACTGACTTCATCCTCTAATTTTGTATTATCATTTGAGGATGAATCACATGATGATGTGGTTTGGAAATTACTTTCACCTTCAGATTTTACTATTGATTTTGAAGTAAAATCAGTAGGTGGTGCAGTATGATTGTAACCTATTCCAAACTTCACATTTGAAGCTGTTTGCTTGCTGAGAAGCATTTCAAATCCCTTGCAGGATGTTACCCATCGGTCACACTCAACTTGGGTAGCTGCAAGTGTCTCTTTGAGACTTCTGTGGTTCTCGAGTATGACCTCTACCTTAGCCTTTTCATCATTAAGTTGGCATTTAAGCTTGTAAATCTCATCATCTTTGTCATTAAGTGCAGACACATACTCATCTTTTCTTTTGGAAATAGTTTTCTCAAGCTCAAGATTTTGATTGATTAAAGCTACATTTGCCTCTCTAATAGAGACAAAGGCAGCTATGCAAGATTCAGAACATAACTTGGCTTTAGCCTCAGAAGATATCTGGGTTACCTGTGAAGATGAAGCATCTGAGCAGGAACCCTCAGTAGACTCCAGGGCCATGAGAGCAAGATTCCCAAAAGGATGTTCACCACCATGTTGACCAGCACCAGCAGATAATTGCTCATTGAAACCAGAAAGATCATCTGGTAAGCTGCTCCAGTCAACAACTCCTGGTGTGAAGAAGCTGTGATGTGGTTGAGATTGTGATGGAGATGGTTGAGGCTCAGGTAGGGCTTGAGGTTGTTGTACTATAGGGACATGAACTGGATTTGGCTGTGGCATGTAATAGCAGGGATAAGGGTATGGCATTGGACCCTGAGGGACAAAGTATGCAGGAGATTGAGGTTGTGAGTGATGACCAGAACTAGCAGGATGTTGCCCTTTGTTTTGTGAACTATTGCTTGGAAAGGTCACAAAGGGTGCAGAGGAGTTAGATCCAGTTGATCTACACTCTCTTGCAAAGTGCCCAAGCCTGTGGCATTTGTGACACCTCAACTTACTCTTGTCAAAACCAACTTTGGTTTTGCCAGAGAGTCTTGGAAATTTCCTACCAGTTCTCTTGTAGAACTTTTGAGATCTGATATTGATCAGGGCCATTTGGCTCAAAATATCCATCTCTTCTAAATCATCATCAGCAATACCCTGCAAATCATCCATGATAAAGCATAAATTATCACTATTACACCCAGAATGACTGTCAACACCAACAAATGCATGATCAGAACTGTTTGAAGAGAAATCTATATGCTCATCATAATGACTTTCTGATCCAGCATATTCTGACTCATGACCGACCAAGGCAGTGTTACCTGGTACAAAGTCATCAGAGAGCTTTCCTGATGATGCCAGTTTCCTTTTCTGCTCTATCTCTCTTTCAAATGTAAGCAGTTTCCCATGGAGTTGGGTGAGAGATAGGCTATCCAGATTTGCACTGGAGCGTAGGACAATGGTGTATGTGTCCCATCTCTCAGGCAGTGATCTGAGGAATCTGTTGTTCATCTGGCTGTTAGTATACTCATGCTTGACCATTTTCAGCTCAGAGATCAAGCAGGAGAAACGCTCAAACTGTTGAGTCAGTGTCTCACCCTTCCTATGAGAGAATGTCTCATATTGTTGGGCGAGGATTTCTCTGTTGTTTGCTAAGACCTCATCAGTTCCTCCGAATTGTTCCTTCAAAGCATTCCAGAGGTCATGAGCAGTTTCATGATGCATAAGCCCAGAATAGATTTCATTCGGCAGTGCCATGGCCAGAATTCCATGGGCTTTAGCATCAATCTCAAACAGTTTACGATCTTCATCTGAGTATTGCTCCTTCTTCTTCGGAACCATTTGATTGGTCTTCGGATTGTTCACCATAGGCTTGTGTGGACCTTGAACCACAGATGTCCAACAACCTGAACTGTTAACAGACAGGTGATGGAGCATTCTTCGTTGCCATATGTTATACTCACTCCTAACCAGTATCGGAGGCTTGGTTGAGGAGCCAGTATTGTGAGGATCATTAGATGGAGTAGTCATTCTCAGATTCAAACCAAATCAATCAAGTTTCAAAAGATTTAGCACAAAAACACAACAAACTCAATAAGAACCAAGAAGAAACTCAAATTAAATAACCAGAAGCAGCAGAAAATCAATCTTTATAACCAGTTCTTGCACATATGCTAATTCGATCAAACTATAGATATCAAAATAGCAGTTTCAATGATCAATTGTTAAACCGATCAATGATTAACCCGCTCTGATACAATTTGTTAGGATCAGTGATCTAAGTTTGATCAATTAGAGTTGAATCACAGCGGAATTAGAGCAAGAATTAAGCAAATATAGCAAAAACACAATAAATATTCAATGGAACAGTACACGGTTATATAGAAATAGGGTTTTTCTGCAAAGGGATAATAACATTCATGCACACATGCTTCGGTATGGCGGCTGCTAGGTTTTCCTAAGCTGCCCCGATTACAATTAGGTCAGCATTCCTTATATATAGGAATGTGACTTCTGCTGATGTCACTTGATAGTGACATCTAACAGAATTATTACAAACTACTGAAAGTAAGCAAACTGCTGAGAATGTTCACAACAACTGAGAACATCTCAGATTATTCTAAGTACACGAAGAAACATAAAACTACTGAAACTACAAGTACAGAAAGGAAACTACAACTACTGAAAGGAAACCATCACAACTACTGAAGAGGTCTTCTTCAGCTGTTGTGACAATCATCTGAAACTTGGTCTTCAGTCTTTGTCTTCAGCTTTTGTCTTCAGACTTTGTCTTCAGCTTTTTCACTTCAGACTTTGTCTTCAGCTCTTTCACTTTAGACTTTGTCTTCAGCTCTTTCACTTCAGACTTTGTCTTCAGCTCTTTAGCTTCAGACTTTGTCTTCAGACCTTGTTATCAGCTGATGTCTTCAGCTGTTGCAGACTACTTCAGTTGTTGTAATGTCCGTGGGACTTAAAGGTTTTTCTGATCAGGCTCATTGGTTCTTTTGGTCCAACATATAAATATAGAGTTTTTCTTGTTAATTAATTGTTTAGGACTGAATTTGTCTTTGCAATTTATGAGAAATGATAGTTACATTAGTTTTGATCAGTTGCATACTTCGCTCGCTTACAAGTCTGACATGATCAGATATGATGTGCAGGTAAAATCTTGCAATTATACTGAAAAAGTAAATTCTTGTGCAAACTAAATCAATCATGCATTCATGTTTTTCCATTTTAGTACCAATAAGTAGTTTTGACTTCTTAAATTGATTGCTTGTAAAGTCATAAACTCACACCTGGTGGCGATATGAATAACCATTGAGCTCAAATTATTTAAAGCATCTATTCACTTCTCTGTTATGAGTCATCGTAAACCTGAAGTGATGAGATATCCTTTGTTGTAAGTCATTATAGACCTGGATATTCTCACATGATGCAAAAGATGCCAATGTGCATAATCTAAACATGAAATCTGGTTATAAGTATATGTCAGGTTAACAAGTTGAGAAAAGTGATTTCTTGCATATCTTGATGAGAGTTGAACTCTCTAAGTCTAAGTGTGACTTACATAATTTCATATCTAATCATACCTTAATCAATCCAAGAATTGAAAAAGTAAGTGTGCTGAGTATCTTACCAAAAGCACTCATTTTCTGTCTTTAGATCTCGTGTTTTCTTTGCTGAAGAAATACTAACCTGGAACACACTTGATCAGTATTTAATCACTGTCTACGACTATCCATCATTTTATTTTCTTTTAATGTGCTGATCTTAACTGATATGATCTCACTGCAGGAATATGATTCAAATGTATATAGTAGATTTTTTATTCTGCTTTAATTTTGATTTTTGCATGATTTTCTATATGCAGGCATGTTGATAATGATTGGTTTGCTCTACTTGCAAAATAAAAGAAACTTCTAAGTTTGTTAACTTAAAAGTTTAGGGGGAGTAAAAATTGTAAAAGAGAAAATCAATGGAAAACTTTCAAAATGTGAAAAAGAAATCAAAAATAAAGTGTTTTGGATGAAAGGTTGAAGCTAAATATTCAAGCATGCGTGTGTTTGATATGTTGCAAAAATAAACCTGAAAAGAATTTAAAAGTGCAAAAAGCTTCTTGCAAACAAAATGAGATTATTTGAAAAGTTTTTAAAAGAAAGACTAAAATGAAGGGAAATTGTTTGAAAAATAAAATTTGATTCAAAGTTGATTTTTAAAATGTGATTGATTAGTGATTAAATTGAAAATTCATGTTCACAAACAAAAATTTTGAATTTCACATGATGTGTAATTGAGGATAATTAATGATTTTTTTGAGTGATAGTCAAAAATTTGACTAAGTGTTACGATAATGCGCATAAACAGTGCTAATGCGCATAAACAGTGTTCAGATGGATGATGTGAAAATTTCGAAGCGTTAGAATCATGGAAGGTTCTCATGCGCCTGAATAGTTATAAAAAATCCAAATCAGGAGTATGATGAATTTCAGAAATTTGTACAAGTGTTGGACGTTTTGCTCTAGTCCATGCGCCTAAACAATTGTGATGTTCTGAAAATGTTTAAGTATTGGGCGTATCAACATATGCTCATGCGCCTGAACAGTTAGACTTTCCAATGTGGTTAGACATTTGAAAGTGATGATTTCTCTAATTGTTAGGCGTTTCATCAATTCTCATGCGCCTGAACAGTGTCCATGCGCCTGAACAGTGCCCATGCGCCTAAACAGTGCTCGAGCGTCTGAACAGTGCTCATGCGTCTCATCCAAATGTGCCTTCATAATGCTCATGTGCCTGAAAACTTGGTGTGAAATGTAGTCTCATGTGCCTTCACAATGCTCATGCGCCTAAGGATTTTTACACATATATATTCAACAATTGTGTAGTTTTCATTCACTCATTCACAAACTCAAACACTCTGATTCACTCAATCGAACACCCGATACACTCATTCACTCAATATTTTATTGTTAATAGTTAATCCTTGTGATTTATAGGTATAATCAATGATTCTAAACATCATGTTGATCTTACAACATCTGATTTCAATACCTATTTGATCTCTGATTGGGCGTTTGAACTCTATTTAGGCGTTCGAACCCTAGTTATTGAGAAATTTGAAATTTGTGATTCGAAAGTGATATGATAACTGAAATTGAACATCAATTGATGATTACAATATTTTTTCGAACAGTTTGTGAGAATCAAATCTCATTTTCATCAAAATGTGTTCTTGATGATTCTGTGTTCATGCGTTGGTTCTTATGAACAAGAAATGAATAGTCAGTTAATAAATTTTTCATCAAAATTGCATGTTAATCATTAAAATTCACTGATATTAAGAAGATTTTAATTGGTTTAGTGTATTTTAAATCATTTGAACCTTAATCTAAATATACTCTGTTCTTAATAGAGTATGTTTAACACTTAGAAAATTTTAAGTGTAACAGTTAGGTTTAAAAATTTTTAAATGTGCTAATTCTATTGAAATTCAATCAATGTTCAAGTTACATGGTGTATGACTAGATTTAATCATAAATTAAGTTAAATCAAAATTGTAACCAATGTACACTCTGTTCATGTAATGGGATGTGCAAACACTTAGGAAATTTTTAAGTAGTTTTGGTTCAAAATTGATAATTCACAATATGATTAAAAGTTTTGCAATTCTAATGTGATTAACATTTTGTTCTATGTTTGCAGATGGAAAATCTCAAGTTTGAGCCAAAGCATAATGTAGCAGCTTATCTTAATGAAGATGTTCGTGAAGCTACTGGTTATGAAGAGATGATTAGATTTTTGTTGAGAACAAAATATGTATATGCCATGTGTTCACAGCCAGTCATATATGCTCGTCTTATCAAGAAATTTTGGAGTACTGCTGAAATTGCTAGAGATGAAGAAGGAAGGAAAGTTGTTCAAGGTTTTATCACTAATGATCGTATGATTGAGGTCTCTGAGCAGTCAATTAGAGAAGCTCTAAGACTTGGTGATAATGATCCACAAGACTTGGCTGAACTCACTTTCAATGAGTGTAGAGAATCTTTTATAGCCATGGGTCATCCTGATCATTTTCCAAAGAAACAATTCTTCAGAGCAAGAGTATATCATCATTAGAAACTCTTATGTTACATCTTTCAGCATGGTATGTCCAAAAGAAGTACAGGATGAAATTCTTTCCCTATTGACATTGCTTCTCCTATAGTAGCCATCGCAACTACCAGAAGATTTAATATGGCAAAGTGAATTATGAATGGATTTATCTTCAATTTGAAGAAAGGATTCAGAAACAAATACCTAATGTATCCAAGATTTTTAAAACTAATTATCAATGAAGCAAATCCAGATTTTCATGCCTATGGAGTAAGTGGTGAAAGATTGATTTTAGAGCACATGACTGAAACAGTTTATAAAAGACATGCTATGATTATTGGAGCTCAGAACGTACCAATGTTTGATTACATGAGAGTTGTAGCAAGAGATGATGTGAACCTAAATGAAGATCATTTTCATTTGATTGATAACGAACCAATTGATCCAAATGATCTGATTGAAGAGGTTCCTCAAGGACTGTTTGAGACTGAAGTTGAGGATGATGATGAAGAAAATGAAGACGATGATGAATCTGATGATGAAGAAAGTTCATCTTGAAGTAGTGATGATGATGATGATAATGATCGAGATGATGAAGTTGGTGAAGTTAATGAAGATGATGACATTACTAATGTGAATGAAGATTTTATTGAAGAAAATATTCAACAACAAATGGAATTTGATTTTCCTATTGTTGATGTGTTAGAGTCCATTGAGCAAGAGAATGTGATTTCTAAGGAATCTTCTCTTGAGGTTGTTAAAGTTGGAACTAGTTCACCTAGTTATGTGATAGAAGAAGGTGAAAGTTCAAAACAAGATGACATAGTTCATACTGAGGAAGTGAACAATGAGATGATAATTGAATATCTGAAAGAAGAGAATTCCCTCCAGCTTAAGATAATAGAGAAGCTGAGAGATGAGAATGAACAATTGAAAGCAGAATTACTAAAGAAAGACTTCAAAATTTTTGAGCTTGAAGAAGATCAAGAAACAAACTTAAAGAACTTTAAGGTTATGCACAAAGATTATTTTTAATGGAAGAAAAATTCAAGAAGTTGAAAGAAGATCATATTAAGTTGAAAGAAGAGTTTGAAAGTATGAAAGAAAACTCAAGTCTACAGTCACAAGACCTGATTGTTATGTCTAAAGATCAACCAACTGAACTTAAAAGATTTTTTGAGGCTGATAAAGGAAAACGAAAGATAGATGATCCTGGTGTTCAAATATTGGATGAATCATCATCTAACCCTTCTTCAAAGATACAAAAGATTATGTCTGAAACTCTGAGTGTAGAAGATACTTCCATATAGGCAATTGAAGAAGTTGAAGTTCAAGAGCAAATTGGAGCCTTAGATGATTTGGATCCAGAATTTTCTGACGCCTGGTATGATGAAGTTTTGGAGGAAGAAGATATAGTTGAAGCTGTGTATTCTCCGACTGAAGCTACTGCAGAAGACAACCTGTTAGACATTGATGACAGATTTAACTATCTGATCAAGAAAAAATACAATCATGTATTTTTGGATGGTCTTACTGTCTCTCAGATGAATGAAGAATATGAAAAATGTATGATTGCAAAGTCTATAGCTCTGGTTGATCCAGATGAAATCGTTATTGAACATGGTGAATGGATACCAATGCAAGAAAGCATTAATATTGAAGAACTTTCAGCATCTGAATTACACCATCCTGATCCAAAGAACATGACAACTGTTGAGCTCCGACTATGGTTGCAATCAAGGAATTATCCACGAAACATGTTAAACAGATTGCAAGCTGAATCACTAAGAAATTTGGTGAGAAGTTTTCAAGAGACTGAAAAACAAAACAATAGAATGATTGTGCTTAATATGGATAATCCTCAATACTTGGAAATTACAAAGAGAACTAGAATTCTGAAGCCTCATGAAATTAAAGAAATGGAATTAGTGAGACAGGGTCATGAAAGAAGAAAGGAATTAATGAGTGTGTTCCCAGAAGCTGAGAAACAAGCCTATCAAGTTTCAGGTGATCAGAAACAACTATGGAACAAGGCAAGAACAGCAGGTGATTTGGTAAGAAATGTATTGCAAAAAGGCCAATCAATTTCTGAATTGTTGAATGCAATGATTGTGCCCGATAATACAAAGAATGTTAAGATCGTTGCTTGGAAATACGATGAGATTTTTGATGCATTTTTAATCAAACGAGTAAATGCTATTTTTGATGTATATCATTTTTACTCAAGCATCATAGCTTTACCTGTTCAAGATCTCAAAGAGTTAAACAAATTACCTCTGATTAATCCAACAAAGTCTGCCCGAGGTGAAAACTTTGTGAAACTTCTAAATAGAGGTATTTTCAGTATGGATTCATTTCTCAAGACCCGATGTGATCAAGAGGACAAAGAATATTTCAAATCAATAAAGAGTAAAAGAAGGTTAGCAGATCAATCAGAAGAAGAACAATTTCTAGATGCTTACAATGATCAAGATTTTGAGAAATTCACAAATACGGGCTTAAAGGTGATAGACGGAACTCAAACTTCTAAACTGATTTTGAGATGGTTTTATCATGCGGACTTGTTCCATTTGAAGCTCGTTCGTAATTTGGATGACTGGGATGAATATATGATTTCCTTAATTGGAGTTTTTGAACTCAAATTTCTACATCCAATTTATATATCTTTCTTGTCCAATCAAAAATTTTATAGAGTTGCATCTGAAGTTGCTGATAACGATAGGAAGTACTTTATGATGATTATCAAAGTGATGGATGCAGCAATGGAGAGAATTTCTTTGAGAAAAGCTCTAGCTTTTTCTAATATCATGAAGAGGGGCATAAAGTCGATTGATTTTATGAGGATTTCGAGCAAAGGAGTATTGGAAGTGTACTCTCACGATGATCCTAAACCTTTTGAATTTTATGCTAACGTAGACATTGCTGGTCTTACAAAAGAAACTTTGTTGAAGACTAAAGACAATGTAAATCTTAGAGGGAGTATTGTTGAAGCTCTTGGAAGATTAACATTTTATCTCATTTGTCTTTTTAACTTTTTTGTCATAGTATAGGGACTTATTTTGTAAATATATGTTCCTTTGTTTCTTGATAGTATAAATAGGATATTTTATGTATTGTGCAGGGTAGACATCTTAGAGAGAAAAACAGTTAGAACTAAACAAACTGTAACCCTTACACATTGTATCCTGTGCATTTGCTATCAATGAAATCCATGAATTTTTGAAGTAATTGCTTGTGTTTGATTACTTGGTGTTTGAATTGATCATTTCATTATGATATCATCACAGATCGGTCCTTTTGAACCGATCAAGATTGCTTAGAAAAGGGTCTGATAAAGTTGATCAAAGTCCATACAGACAATCAATGGCTGACCTGTTTACCAAACAATTTGATTCAACAAGATTTGAATTTCTAGTTCACTCACTTGGTATGATCAACTATGAATAAAACAAGTAATGTTTTCAAAACATTAATTTCAAACAAGCTTGATTTTATCATACAAAGTTTTCAAAGAAACTTCCAAATTAAACATCAACAAGTATCTTTCAAAATCAAGATATCAAACAAACATTCATGTTTTCTTATAATCAAACATCATGAATCACACATACCACTCATGAGAAATGATAGTACACTAGCTCCTTCTTCACTTGAGTCATTTTCCACTAATAAAGACTGATCGGTACTTTGTTTGATATGTGGATAGGCTCAGCATAGGACACCTAACATCACATACAACAGTGAAGAACTAAATCCTCATGATTGTATGGTCAACAACATATCTTGGTTTATGGTATGTATTGATCTATCCAACATAGGTTGCTTGTAAAGTAACTACAATACACCAAGTGAAACAGTTTATAAACTGCTCAATCATACAAGTGTCTCCTCTATTATGATTTTCATAGACCTGGAGTACACCAAGGCATTCTTTGTTGTGCTAAGAACAGACCCGAATGACCTAAATCAAGATCCAAAAAGATTCCCAATGAGTAACACATCCATCTTGGATGAACAATCAATAAAGTCTTCTAGACTACATTCCTTGTGAATGAATCAAAAGAATCCCAAAGAGGATCACCTTCCAAAGTGAAGAGAAAAAGAATCCTAATGAGGATCAAACAACATGGATCAAATTAAGCATTTATACTCCTAAGTAGCTAAGTCTTAAGTATTGAAAGTGCTTTCTAGCATATCTTGTGGACGGTTGTTCTAAACATACAATCGGATGTGGGGTACATACAACTATATCAATCAACTCAAAACTTGATAATCATTCACTATTTCTATCAATCATTAATACCATGCATGAGTTTAAGTGGATTAAAATATCTGCAATCAACATTGTATTAGTCTATGGCTATTCTCAAAAGACATTCAAACAGCTCAGTGAGAATTTAAGACTAGTATGATCTCATGTTATGTGAAAATGATATATGTTCAAACATGAAAATCATTCATTTATTAGTTAGATAAGGCATTATCTTTCTAAATTTTATCAAGCAAGCAATCAATTGGACTTTGATAATTTCCATTCTAACACATACAAATTTTTGTCATTTTATAAACGGTTTTTATAAATATGCAAAAATTTAGGGGGAGAAAATGAACTTGGAAATATCAAAGGCAGTAGAAATGTGCATAATCATACATTTTAAAATTTGATATTTTTTAAAATTTTGAGTTTTAAATAAAGTCAAGTCAAGCAAACACCCAAACACGGCAGTTTGACACATATACATATGTACAATATTACACAATATTTTTGTGAGTGATATTTTTAACAGCCATAGATTGATCATGTTAAAATTCTAAAATTTTAACAAACATTCAAATAAATCATATCAAAACAAACATTTTCTTCGGAAGAAAATTAATCAAGATTTTTCAAAATTTTTCGAAAATTTGACAACAGTTGTCACAGCGGACATACAAACATACATCCGCTGCAGCTACAGTACCATCATAGCATGCAAAATACACGAAGTGTATATAGAGGACAAAACAAACATACATCCTCTATGCACTGGTGAACATACATGT
Organism: Flaveria sonorensis; assembly: GCA_025506505.1. Lineage (NCBI taxonomy): Eukaryota > Viridiplantae > Streptophyta > Magnoliopsida > Asterales > Asteraceae > Flaveria > Flaveria sonorensis. The sequence continues at coordinate 20,984,660 of CM046432.1, read as the reverse complement.
GTTCAGAGCGTATGATGTTGGTAAGGCATCCGCTGTGAATACAGTTCCATTCCACAGCGCATGACTTACATAAGTCATCCATTATAGAAACAGTACAAGTGTATACAGCGTATGCACACAGGTAATCATAGGTTGTAAACATTCACAAATCATTTCAAGTGTCCACAGCACATGAACAAATGTTCATCCGCTGTGAACAACCAAACAAGTTTTCAAGGGTCCACAGCGCATTAACACATGTTCATCCGTTGTGAACAAACAAACAATTTCAAACAAGTGTACACAACGCATGACCAAGCAGTCATCCGCTGTACATACAGTACAACATCATAAGGGTCCACAGCGTACAAGTTTAAAATTATACAACGGACGCACTGTTCACACAGCGCATGTGTATTTCACAGCGGACACTTAAAATTAAAATTTTAAGTTTAAACTGTTTACACAGCGGACATTCATTTTTGTCCATTGTATATATAGTTCAACACTTATGATTTTTTTTATCACGAGTGAGAGAGAGAAAACTCAAAAATTTTAAACGTTGCTACAGTGTGTTAAACCCTTAAACCCCCTGATCATCCAAAACCTAAAATCTATTTGATTTTTTTTCTGATTCAAGATCAAACAGGTATAACAACATGATTTGTATCATCAAACATTCATCAAAACATCTTGTTCAACTTATCTGATTCGAACATTGTTCGACCTAAGTAGAACATTGAACCAAAATCAAAATTTGAATCATTTGATGTTATAAACCAAATCAAACACTGAATATGTGTTAGATGGACATAGTCGAATGTATTAGGACTTTTGTTCTGATATAATTTGATTAAGCGTTCATTGAGTTCATGAACACTCATGATGTTCTTGTCAAAATCATACAAAAACTGATGTCTGATCTTTGAAACTGTTTAAAATGACTTAAAATTGTTATAACTTGGTAAACATGTTCAAAAGTCAGTAATAAACAAGTAAAATCAGTTTATTTGACATGGCATTGAACACACAAACATTAAATGCATATTCCTTCAAAGTGCATTAAATGGTCTTTTGACTTTAAAAGGTCAGACTGAAGATCATGAACAAGTTGTTGTGAATTGAAATTATTGATCAAAACAAGTTTTTGTGACAAAACAAACACATTGCAAAATTAGTTTGAATCAAAACAAATTGAATCAAACAACATTTTCATGATGAAAAATTGATCAAACAGTTGATTTTTGATAAGTCAAACCGACTAATTTGTTAAAGTCATTCAAACATACATTTGAAACAAGTCTCAAGTGTTAAGCATACAAAATTCATCATTTTATAACAATCACAATAGTCAGTGAACACTTGATCAACATTTAATCATCTCAATCATAACGCATTATTAACATACAAGATACTAACATTTATCTTCTTCATTGTAGATATGGCAAATCTAGTATTTGTCAGAGATCACAATCTCTGTGCATTTCTCAACCCTGATTAACCAAAGGCTAAGAACTACAGAGATATCATACAAGCTATCAGACAGACTAGACTTCTTCATGCTATGAGAGCAATACCAGATATCTATGAAGATCATATAGTCCAATTTTGGACTCATGCTCATCTAGAGCAAATCAATGACCAACAAGTTGTTATGTCTAACATTCATGAGGATCAGATTATTATATCTGAAGAAGTTATAAGGAGAGTTTTGCAACTTGGGGAAAAAGATGCTAAAGGTCCAGTAGAATTTGATGAAAACTATGTTTTACATGTTTTCAGGCAAATAGGATATACTGGTACCATTGACAAGAAACAGATCAAGAAGTCTTTCATGTGTGCTCAATTCAAATTTCTAATGCATATATACCAGAAAACCATGACAAACAGGAAGACTGGCTGGAATGCCACTTCTTTGAAAAGCTCTTTTGCAATAGCAAGTATCATTGCTAGAAGACCTTTCAACTTTGCAGCTCAAATCCTAAATGGAATGATCTATAACTTGACTGAAGTAAGAAAGAAGTTTCAGATGTAACCAAGGTTTCTTCAGATGATCATTAATGATCTTTTGCCAAACATACCAAGAAAAGGAGCTATCTTCCAACCTGCTCATTTTAATAAACATGTCTTTAACAGAATCAAGTCAAGACTTTATCAAGGAGATGAGGTTCCAGTTCCACCTCATATGATAGATCATGATCTTCCTATTCCTAATGTGTTCATGAGGATTCCAGGTCATGGTGAACCAAACATGATGTTTTAAAATGTCATTCACCAACAACCAATTATACAGCCTGCTCCTTTCATACAAGAAGAAGAAGCTACACCCATACAAGAGCCAATAGTTCAAGAAGAACAAGTTGCACCATTCCCAGAACCAATCAATAAGACAGAACAAGCACAAGAAGAAACCCAAGAACATGAACAGTTTCAATCTGAGTATCATTTCCCTTCACCACCATAAAGCCCAACCTTTTCTGACCAACAAACATTATCTTCTCTCTTGAGAGACATTGATGTATCTTTGGAAGAACACACAAGTCATCAAGAAGAAGTTGGCATCTCATCAGCTCAAAAACATGTACAAGAAGAGTAAAACACTGCTGAACCTGTTGCAGGTGATGAACAGGGCAGTGAAATACCAACTGAGGATGAAATTGAGTACTCTAAAGTGTTTTTATTCACTGAGTACAACAAAGTGATTGAGAAGTCAAACAACAGAGCTAAAAGGTTAAAAGAGAAGCTAAAGAGCAAAGATGAAGAAATAGAAAAGCTCACAGCTGATCAAAAGGCTCAAAAGTTGATTGTTCAATTCCTAGAACAATAACTAAATCAATCAAAGGAAGAGGTGAAAGCAAAGGATCAAGACCTCAACAATACAAGATTAGATATTACATATCTGGTTGAGCAGATAGATGCAAAGGATTCTGAAATTGATGAGCTCAAAAAGATTGTTGCTGCTCAAAATGAAGAAATTCAAAGGCTAAACAAACAGCTGGAAGATATGGATCAACACAAAATGAATGAGGAAAAATTCATCATCAGTTGAATGAAGAGTTCATTGATCAATCACTATCACATAAACAAGCACTCAGGTTAGCAATTATCCCTGAGGAGTCTTACTCAAGACCAATTATTGTTGAGGCAAACCCATTTGAGAACATACACTATTCTCCAATCCTCAAACAGCATTTTCACAAACCAGGCAGCCAATCAGCTCAAACAGACACTATTCCCGAGAATACACTCTCTGAAAAGCAAAAAGAACTAATCAAACAATTTGCCGAATCCTTGAAAGAACAACCCATACCATCCAAAGAACAAGCCTTATCATCATCACAACCTTCTCTAAAATCATATGAAAGAAAAAGAAAGAGATTATACTTAGCCTCTTTAAGCAAAGGAAAACAAACAGTTCAAAAGGTTGATGAACCTGAATCACCTCCATCGAAGCTATTGAAAATGAAAGCTAAACCAGAGGATGATGAACCAAAACAAATAACAGCTGAGGTTGCTATTCTTGAAGAAGGTGAAATAGACCAATCACTTGATCAACAACATTCCATTATCATTCTTAGTGATTTTGATAAAGAAGATGAAGAAAGGGATGATAATGAAAACATATAAACATACAAGAACTCTTCCCTGATGATCCTGAAACTTTAATGGGAATTGAGTTAGCAACAAGAGGATTTCCATATGATACATTCATGCAGTTTAACCTATCTGAGGTTAAAAACTTGCTCAAAGACTTTCAAGAATTCATGAAGAATGAACAAGAGCAAACATACAGAAGGTATAAGGAAATCAAGGATCAACAAGAGCTACAAAAGAATCTACCAAAGGATCCTTAGATAGAGAAGACGAGCTACTCCCAAGTTAAAAGCTGGTTGAGTCATACAAGAGTGCCATATAGGTTATATATAGGTAGATCTCTATCTCAAATGAAAGAAATGGCTAGAGAGATCTACAAGAACATGCTTGCAAATGCATTGAAACCACAAGTCTTTAAACCTCATCCTGCATCTTCTCTATCCACTTATCATCAAGCTCCACCAGAGCTTCATCCTATTGAGGAACCAAGACAGTTTATGCCTCACAGGCTATGGCCTGAAGGAAATGAGGTCAGAGAAATGATCAATGAGAAAACAAATTTTGTGAAGCTATATGATAGAATAACTTTGACTGCTAATGCAAATGGAAGAAAAATTATTGCATGGAAGTATGATGAAACATGGGATGTTTGCTTATAAAGGAAGAATCTGGACTTGTCCAATACTTATCATACATCTCCTAACTTGGATCACTATCATATGAAGATAGACTTGACCTGATGTAATTAAGAATGGTCAATCACACAAACAATCCAAGAGGAGCTGAATTCTTTCACATCCTAAGATCTTACATGAACAAACATCATTATCAAATGAAACAAAAGGCTGATCAAGAAAATAAACTTCACATTGCTAAGCTAAGAAAAGAACAACAAGAAGCTAGCAAGATGAAACAAACAATTGAAAAAACACCTCTAATATTGATACTGAATTATTAGAAAGGGTTGGTTATCCAATGAGGCCATCTGACTTGAAGCTTATCATGAAAAAGATAGATGGTAACCAATACAATCATCCAATTACCAGATGGTATTATGATGAAACTTATTTTGAGGTTGTACTTGAAAGAAAACTTGAAGGATAAGAAGCACAAGACATAAGGTTGTTTGATCCTGTGGAAATCAAACTCCTTCATCCATCATATGTTTCATTTCTGAAAACAAAGACATTCCCATCAATAGAAGATGTGCTATGTAAGGGAGATTGTTGCTACTTCATACACATGTTAAGAATTTTAGGGACTGTGTACGTGAATGTTGCACTCAAACAAAAGTTAGAAACCAAACAGCAACCACTAACACACATTGAAGGCATAACAGGCATGAGAATATCATAAAACAATAATCTTGAGATCCTGAAGGGAAATCATGTTGTGACTACACTGGTCAGCAACATTAATGTGCAGAGCCTAGATCAATCCACACTAGAATAGCTGGTTAATCTCACCAGTGAAAGCAAATATGATGACCAGAAAAGTGCAGTGAATTATTTTGTTGAGCATATTATCAACTACAGAAATGCACTAAGTATCACACCCTTATCAGATCAAGTAAAAGAAGCTGAAAAAGATCAAGCAACTGAAAAGGATGTAGAAGAATCCTTGAAGGCAACTGCAATAGTGTAGAAGAATGTTGAAGAAGCTGGTCCTTCTCATTCTTAAAGGTTCACTAAGATACAAACAAACAAAACAAACAAACAAACATGTCTAACCTTTCAAACAAACATAACATTCCAACATCCGTATCAGTCAACAAACACATCAAAACATCAATCATACATTTAAATCATACATAATAATCACTCATAAACATACAATCAATCAATCTTGGATAACATTCAAACTTGCAATCATCTACAAAAGCGATGGCAACATCTTTTACAAGCATCAACTCACACACATTGTTTCTAACAAACAAAACATTAAAAAGCAAACATTAAAGAGATGGCAACATCATCCGTAGGGGGAGTATTATTGGACTCAACAAGTGCATTAATTAATTAATACTTAGAAAAAGGATAATGCTTGCCATACTCAAACATAATGTGTTCTAACATTCAAACAATCATTAACTAACACATTAGTACCATTAACACTCATAACATACACTAATATTGCTTAAATTTCTTTTCCAGGTTTGTAGATAAAAAAAGAAATTTTTGCTAAGTGTCGGCAGTGGATGAAGAGTTATCCACAGCGGATGACTAAGAAGACGCAACGGATGAAGATAAAGTCCAAGTGCCCACAGCGGATGAGCAACACACACAACAGATGCCTAAGTTCGCAGCTAATGAACTGTCCACAGCGGATGTTCATCCACAGTGGATGAACATTCCACATCGGAAAACATACAAGCAAACACACAAGTGTTCATAGCGGCCAGCATCCAAGGCACAACGGACATGTTATCTGACTTCCACAGCAGACAGCTTAACATCCACAGTGGACAGCTATCATCCATAGTGGATAGCTTATAGACTTAGGATTATTTATGTAATTCTCGTTTACATAAGGGTAGTTCAGTAATTGTATATAGCTTTGTGTATAGGCTATAAATAGACCCAAATCCTTTGTAAGCTTTTGAACAATCAATTCAATCAAGCAGTTATTCATACAATCACTAGCGATCACTAGCGATCATACACACACACACTGATACCATAGCATTGATCATGGGTTTCCGTACCATGATTATTGTTTGTTGAAATCAAATATAACAATTGGTTGTTATATCTTGTTTGAGAGATTTGAAAAGATCCTTGGGGGAATCAACCTGTTTATGTTCTTATTGTTCATCAAGTTCATAATCAGCATTTGTTGATTTCATCAAACAAGATCAATGTAGAGTCAAAAGGCAGACTGTGTTTTGACTAGTGACTATGACATGCCATAGCTCATAACCTAATCTATTACAAAAAGGATAAAAGTACATAGTTGGAAAGTTACTGACAAAAGACCATAATCTACAGTTGACAAAAGCATGGACCTTTTCACCAACTCATATAAGTTGGTGAGAGATCAGAAGTGACAGTGAAAAGTTGGTCAACTTTTGTCAAAAGGTGATTCAGAGAAAGCATGTCTTCTCCATCTTTGGAAGAAATCAGTCTTTGGCTTCGAAAGACTTTGTCCTTGAAGCTTTGGAAGACTTCATCTTTGGCTTCGAAAGATCTGATCTTTTTGCTTCGGAAGATTTGATACTTGGTATAATTCACTGAGTTATATCAAATCTTTCGAAGTAACTTCCTTGTACTTGCATGTGCATGCTGAGAGCTCTTTTGGTTGTATCAACCTCTAAGTGTAATCCTTATAAACTCCCCCTAGGTTGATGCTACCAAAACTAAGGAGACCTTTGAATCTTGATCTTCATCTGTTAACTGTCCTTATCAGAATCACGACCATTCGTTTCATCATTAGTTGGCCAGGATTCCTCAGACTTTCAAAGTACCTCCTCATGTCATAGAGATCATGTAGAGGAAGGTCAAGTATGTTTTGCCAGAAGTACACATCTTGACCCCTTGATCTCTAATGACATACCATCTATCTAGATTGGTGCCAACCATCCAAGACACGATAGGTCTCTCAGAAGCAGGAGGCTTTACTTGAATAGGAGTTGGATGAGCAGTCTCTTCTTAATCACCCTTAGGATGTTCTGACCCATCCTGAGGTGTAGAGGTTGTGGGACCCTGAAAGGATCATACGTGCCAATTTAAGAGGTGGTAAAAGGTTGTTCTGGTTGGAAGAAATATGCACAATTTTAAGATCCAATGTGGGTGAAGACAATAGAAGAAAAAGATCAAGTGTCGGTTGTCCTCATTAGTCAATGCGGATGAGCAAGAACAAATACGCCCAAGTATGTGTTCATCCGCATTTACTAATGCGGATAAGCAGAACCAAATGCGACCATGTTTTTGGTCATCCGCATTAGTTAATGTGGATGACATACTAAATGCTGATGGACAACTGAAGATATGTTGATGAAGATTATCTCATCCGTATTAACTAATGTTGATATTCATTATAAATGTAGATCAACATTTGTACTTAGATAGTATTCTGATGTCTAGTTGTCAGGGTAGTTTAGTCATTTTGTACAGGCATTGTATCAGCCTATAATTAGAATAGTATACACTCTATTAAGGGTTGATTGTAAGCTTTTGCTTTGCTGCAAACCCTAGCAAACTTTGTATCTTGTTTACCAATATCAATATACAAAACATTTATTAGTATTTTCAGCATTAAATATCCTTTGATTCTGTATTTCTGCTATATAATCATTGACTCAATTATCATATTCGATCCTAGTTGAGTCAAATCAACTCAGATTCACATCTTGGACCCGGTCAGAGGTGGATGCCTTGGACTTCTTCTTTTTCTTCTTGTCCCTTCTAATGGCCATCCTTTTCCTCTTTCTATATTTTAACTACGGAGACTGACCCGCAGTACCAGATTGTTCTTGCTTGTCTTCCTTAGTTGGGTCCTTGTCCTTCACTGGTTCAGATTGAGAAGGATCAGGACCCTGCTGTGGATCAGAAGATGAAGCTGGCTATGATGCAGCACTAGGTCTTGGTTGAGTTGTCTGTTGTGGTTCAACCTTGACCTCAGCTTTAGGTGCAGCCTGACTTAGTGGAGAATGCAAGTTAACCAGCTCACTCCTCTTAATCTTCTGCTTGATCACTCTAATATGGTCATCCATGATGGATAGAGACATTAGACCAAGTCTTTTTGAGAATCCATACATCTTCAAGAAGCTTACCTTCTTTAGTCTATCATCAGACTTCTTCTGATTGGCTCGAATAGTGGCTCTTGACTTAGCAGCTTCTTTCCTCATCTTCCTCTTAGCAGCTTTTTGCTCTTTTTGCACTTGTTGCTTAAGCTGCTTGAGGTATTCAAATTATATGTAGTCATAAGGCAAGGGAAGAAGGGGTGATGCTTGATAGAGACCTGTGGCACTCAGGTAGGCTATCATGTTTTTCCTATCTTGTTCCTTATCTACCTGAGTTTGTTGCTCAGTAGCCACAGTCTCTATCTCAGGACTTTCCTGAACTCGGGAGAGGATAGGATCTTTGTAGATTCTCTTTCTTCTTCTTTAGATTCTCTTTGTTTTTATTTCTTCCTTGATCTTGGGGAGCAGTTTTGCATCCTCAGCCTCCTTCTTCTCCTTTGAAACTTCTATGTTAGCCAGTTCATTTAACTCTTCCAATGGGAGAGAAATGAGTTCATCAATGTTGTAGTTCCAGGACCCCAAGTAGTTCAATTTGGTTGTCCTTGTCTCATCATCTTGAGTACTTGGCCTGGGGGCAGTCCTGATTACAGCTTCTATAAAGCTAGGGGTCCTTATTGAACTCTCTCCCTTTGCCTTCCTCTTCCTCTATCTCTTCTCCTCCTCAATCTCCTCAGAGGTCAGTTTCCTCTTCCTTTTATCACTCACAGGCTTGTATGACTTAGGGTGGAGAGAGCTTTGGCCTTTATTACTGGGTACTGCACTTGAGCTCTGGCCAAAGAGAGGCTATGAGACATCTTTACCAGCTGGTGTCTCACTAATGGTAATGGGTGCTGAAGTAGTTCCTGTCTCAAGGTTTATAGGCTCAACTGCTGGGCCTTCAACCAAGGTTTCCGCTTCAAAGCTAATCTTAGGGTCCACCTCATCATCCCGTTGACCAATAGTCTTGCCTGCTAGCATCTGTCTATATAATCTTGTTCTCAACTTGAACTCTTCAAGCACCCTTTGTTGAATCCTATCAGCCAACCTTACAGCTTGCCTATTTTGACATGGGTTGGCAAGTGGAAGGTCAACTAGATAGGTGCTCTCATAGAATCTCGAGGAGTAGAAATTAAAGATTTCTTGTTGTCTTTGAGACCTAGAGTTTACCAATGTTCTCCTTTGATCATCATATCTCCATCCCACTATTGGGTTCTCAGCAGGGTGAGATAGAGTAGGCATAGCCCTTGGTATACCCTCCTCAAACGAGTTATGAATGAGTGAGTCCATATTAATATGTACCTGAAGAGGTTGTTGAGTAAGGACAACTGCAAGTGAGGGTGGTGAGTCCTCCATTTCCATACTCTGAGAGGAACTCCCAGGTTCTATGATTGTAATTAAGACTTTCTCCCTGTTTTTGGTAGCATCACCCTCTTGCACAAGGGAGCTAAGGGTTAGGTCCTTCACATCCACAGGTTCTTATGGACCTAGTTGAGTCCTCTGAATGGGTCTCTCAGCTAACTTGCCCTTGAGATCGATAATCTTAATTTACTGATCATTAACCCTTCTTTGCAAGGTAGTCACCTGAGATTCTAAGTGAGTAACCTTGGAAACTAAATAGGTGAATAGTTAAGACAGTTTATGCACCTTTAGTTTCAAACTCCCCTCATCTTCATTAGAAGAATTATAGGGGGATAAGAGAATAGGACCAAGGTCTTCTTCCTCATCACCAGCTTGTGTTTCTTGCCTGTTGGTTTTCCCCTGCACACTGACAGCTTCAAAGGAAGTGTTAATGGGATGGGTTGACATGGTTAAGGTCTTAATAATGTAATCACCTGCAAAAGTGAGAGCCTCTTACATATGAGCCTCCTGAACAGGTTCAAGAAGGTCCACCTCAGTTGTGGGTGGATGATGTAGGCTAGATATTAGGAATTCAGGAGCACTAATCTCTCCTTGAGCAAGTGTGGAGAAGAGAGACTCATGGTACTCACTGAAGCCAATATCTTCATCATCATAAAAGTCTAGCCTTGGGATTGGTTGGTTGAGGTCAAGTGGCTGGGAATGGTAACTTCCCTTTAAAGGTTGATCACTAGAGTTTTGAGACTCTGAGTTAAGTCTTAAGGCTAGGGTAGTGAGCTCATCAGGTTGAGCATGAGGAACCTCAACACAGGTTAGAGAAGTAATGGGAGTGGTTTGCTCCTCTAGAGAAGTAGGAGCTCTAGTGTCCACTTCTTCCTGTATGGTAGGTGATTTGGGGACCTGCTCAACCTGAGTTGATTGAGCAAGGGTTCGTTTGGAGTTTCTTTGTTAGGTGATGGTGATTTGTGGCTATGTGGGTGGTGCAGATGTAGAATGTATGGGTTCAACATTGGCTTGTGTTGCCAAGTTGTCATCTTGAGCAATGAGCTCTAACATTTTTGGGACCAGGGTTGTTTCTTCCCTGAGAAGCCAACAGTTGGCTTTCTTATTGTTTTAAAGATGTCAGGCTTCATCTGTCATAAGTTTAGAACATTACCTATTCCTCTTAACTGTGAGCCCAGTTCACAGTTAAGAATGTACTGGACATATCTAGGGAACATATAATATTCTAAGGAGTCCAAGTTTGAAAGTAAATTAGTATATACAACTTGAGAGTACTTGAACTTGACCCCTTGTACCATTCCATGGACTATATAGGAAAGGTCCTCTAGAATTTGGTCCCATCCTCCATGTTTGTTAGATAAAGAGTGGATAATTACATGGAGGAGGTACTTCTATTTGGATGAGACCTTCCCCTTCTTGAAGATGCTTATGGAGTAATATCCTTCATAGCCCATCTATCGGAATAAATGGTTCACAACAGACTTGGGTAATGACAAGTCGCCTTCTTCATCATCCAGCCTTAGATGAGTGTTGATGGTGGCTGGAGTGATTAAAGTTGTCCTACCCTGCACTGTGGCAGTTAGTGCCTTCTCACCATCCAAGGTGACCTCTTGGCAGGTCCTCCAGAACTCTAATAGTTGATCTTTATATAATGGAGGGTCAATTGTGAGAAGGGGTGTTCAATTTCGGATATCCGAAATTCGGAGAAAATTTTGGATAGTGAATTTCACTATCCGAATCCGAATCCGAAATTTTGTATTATTTAATAAATTTTATAAAAATATAATAGTTTTTATTGAAATTTTTTTCAGATATTCAAAGTTTTTTATTAAAATATTCTAAATATCTAAAAACAATCGAAAAATTTAATAATATTTAATATTTATAAAATTTTATAAAAATATTTTGGATATATCGATATTTCGGATATCCAAAATATCCGAAAATTCTCAAAATCACTATCCGAATCCGAATCCGAAATTTCGGATATCCGAATTTCGGATTTTCGGATATTTCGGATACGTTTTCGGATTCGGATATTTTTGAACACCCCTAATTGTGAGGGCGCTGAGGTAGTTGGATAGAGCTAAGAATTGACAAATGTTTGAGAAACCAGGATCTTTCTCAGACGAAAACAGAGCAACTTGATTATATTGCCTGTGTAGTTGCATGGAGAAGTCAGGCTGGTTTCGGGGATCAGGGTTGGCCATTTTGAGTAGCTTTGAGGTGAAGGAAGGTAAGAACAAAGTTGATTTGTGGGTGAATTTAGGGTTTGAAACTTTGTTGATGAAGGAGGGAGTGAAGAGGGGGGAACCATTGTACGAATTTATATGGTATGGATTTAAGACAAAGTTAATGCAAAAGGATGAACTTTGAAATTCGGATGTCAATCCCACCTCTGAAAAAGTGCTCAAAAAGGTAGTTTTCGTGGAAGTCTAAAATCCTCCGAAGGTAGTTTGTCTTCAGAAGTTTTAAGAAAAACTTCCAAAGCCAATTTGGCTTCGAAAGATATTCCTTAGGTTTTCAAGAATTTGCTTCAGAAGAAAATTACTTAAGAGTAATTTTACTTTCTAAATAAATTTTGCTTCGAAAGATATCAAAATCAGAAATTTTATTCATAAGAGAGAATAAAACTTCCGAGACTTAATTGCTTTCGGAAGAAAATAGTCCTTCAATACACATAGTACTTGGTGAGAAAAATAAGCTTTGGAAGATACGTCAGGAATTCTTCCAAAGGTTAATTTCTCAGTAGTTATTTGTTTTGAAGACATAATTTTCTTCCGAAGACAACTTGATGTCTTCCGAGAGAAAATTCATTCAAAATTCTCAAAATTCTAAGGAATATCAGTTTTGAAAAGTTTCTTCCAAAGTAAACTAGGCTTATATGGTGATGATATAGACAACTTAAGACACACATATTACTAAAAATAATCTTGAGTTTAGTTTAAAAAATCTACTCAAAGTTAATCATCCTAATAGATGATACAAGATATTTAAATCTCTGTTCATTAAAAGCTTTTGTGAATAGATCAGCATATTGTTCATTTGTTTTAACTTTGACTAGTTTTATCAATCCTTTTTCAAACTTATCTCTAATTAAATGATACCTGATGTTGATATGCTTTGTCTTTGAGTGCTATATAAGATTCTCTGTAATAGAGATAGCATTATTGTTGTCCATGAGGATGGGAGTCTCCTTGAAGTTGAATCCATAGTCTAGCATCTGATTCTAAATCCAAAGCACTTGAGCACAAAATCTTGCAGCAGCAATGTATTCAGCTTTAGCAGTTGATGCAGACACATAGGATTGTTTCTTGCATTGCCCTGAGGCTATCCTTCCACCAAGAAATTGACATCCCCCAGATGTAGACTTTGCAATCATATTACAGCCACCATAGTCACTATCTGTATATACATATAGATTGAAGTCTGAATTCTTTAGATACCAAAGGCCAAGTTTGGAGCACCTTTAAGATATCTGAGAATTCTCTTGACGGCAACCAAGTGTGACATCTTAGGGTTGGCTTGATATCTTGCACAAATACATGTAGCAAACATGATATCAGGCCTGCTGGCTATGAGGTACATAAGAGACACAATCGTGGCCCTGTATATATGTTCATTAACACACTTCCCCTCAAGATCTGGTCCTAGGGAGTGGTTTCTGGCTATAGGTGTCTTAGCAACCTTGCACTCAGTCATATGAAATCTAGTTAGTATGTCTTGCACATACTTTGACTGGTTTTTGAAGATTCTATTATCAACTTGCTTCTCTTGAATTTCTAGAAAGAAATTGAGTTACCCCATGGCACTCATTTCAAATCTATTCTTCACCGGCTTCTTAAAGTCTTTGCAGAGCTTCGGATTAGTTGACCTAAAAATAATGTCATCTACATAAACTTGAACCAGCATCAAGTCATTTCTTGTTCCTTTGATGAAGAGTGTTCCATCAATAGTACCCCTCTTATACCCATACTGATAGAGATATTGTGATAGTGTCTCATACCACTTCCTTGGAGCCTGATGCAGCCCATAGAGAGCTTTGTCAAGCTTACAGACATAATCAGGATAATCTGGGTCTGCAAAGCCAGGTGGTTGTTTGACATACACTTCTTCATCAATCATCCCATATAAAAAGACACCCTTGACATAAAGTTGGTAGACCTTGAAATCCTTGGATGCAGCAAAAGCCAGGAATATCCTAACAGCTTCAAGTCTTGTTACAGGAGCAAAAACATCTGTGTAGTCAATCCCTTCTTTTTGTGTGTACCCTTGAACAAGTAGTCTAGCCTTGTTCTTGATGAAAAGTCCTCTATCATCCTTCTTGTTCCTAAATACCCACTTGGTACCTATGGTAGTCTTCCTTTGAGGAAAAGGACATAGATTCCAAACCTTTTGTCTCCTAAATTAAAGCAGCTCCTTCTGCATTGCTTCAACCCAACTTCCATCCTTTAAAGTCTCATCAATCTTCTTAGGCTCTATCTGGGATAAGAAAGAAGAATAAAGACAAACATTTTTGTCATGGGTTTGTCTTCGTCGTCTTGTTCTCACCCCAATCTCAACATCTCCAATGATGTTTGTGGTGGGATGTGACTTGTGGATTCTCAGTTGAGGAATCACAGCAAGTTGGTTGGACAGATCTAAATTGGTCAAATTCAGATATGATGCTTGACTATCATTCACCACATCAACACACTTCTCAAGAGAAACTTGATCCAATGAGTGTGTTACATCATTGATGTTGTCTTCTATGAAGTGGTTATCAGCATCAAGAAATTCTTGATCACTCTCACCACCTCCATCTCCTCCTACATTGGAAGTTCCTTTATCTGGGTTTACTGCCTCTGTGCTAGAATTTATAAGCACCTCAGATGTATCAGCTAGAGGTGTAGAAACTAGTTTTTAGGGCCAAACTGGTTTGGGTTTCAAACCGGTCCGGTTTAAACCGGTTTATTCTCAACCAGTTTGATCCCAAACCAGTTCGGTTCCTAAACCTGTTTCAAAGCTAGAATTCTCAACCCTATCAAACCGATCCGGACCGGTTTGAAAATTGGTTCGGGTCCAAACCAGTTAGGGTTTTTTTTATTTTTTAATCCAAAGTAATTAATTATAAATACATCTAGGGTAATTAATTATAAATACATTTAGGATAAATATGATACATTTTGGGTAAATCCAAAGTAATTCATTTGTGATACATGAAAATGTATATATGATTATTTGTTTTTATCATAAAACACATTTATAATTATAAATACATCTAGGGTAATTAATTCTTCGCTGCCAGATTCCGAGCTATTACGAAGGTACTCATCATATGCCGCTTCATCATCGTTCATTCCGGGTGTCAATCCACCGTCTACTTCGTCTTCATATATTTCGGCTTCATATTCCAATTCTCCTTCAAGTGAGCATTTGTCTTGTTTTCTTTCAGCTTCATCCAAATAATACTTCAAGCAAATACACATTTCAACTTCTTCATGAGTGAGTCGGGTTCTTCGTATTGATATAATCCTGCCACTACAGAAAAAGTAGATTCCGAAGCTACCATGGAAGCTTGGACGGTTAGTAAATCTCGGGCCAAGGTGGATAGGATGGGAAATTAATCTTCCTTACCTTTCTACCAAGCCAACAAGTCAAAATTTTTAAAATCTTGTGGTGTCATGGTAGATAAAAGTTTGTTCCACCATACCTCCCTAGTTCACTACTCGGAGTGTTACCACATTGACGTTTATTATATTCATGTCTTAAAGTATTATACAAAGCAAACATTGGATCACTTGAACCTTCATCATGTGCCGCATGCCTCATAGAATCATGTATATTTGATGTTTCACCATAATTTGCTAAATAAATATCAAACATTTGGCCTAAATGTGCATTAAAATTAGCTTTTACAATTTGACCATAATATGGGTTTTCTTCTTCTAAATCCAAATTAAAAGTAATTTTATCAAGTAAAGTTTCAACCCTGACGTATTTAAGCAAGGGTTTAAGGCAACGGCACATGTAATAACCGGAGGCATTTCTTTAAAATATTTTTTAAGTTTTTCTTTAATTGATGGTATCATATCCGAATAAGGTCTACCCCTAAAAGACAACTCATTTAATTTTGAAGTCATTAAGTAAATTTGGTGAAGTACTAATGGACTCGTTGGATAATAAACTCCAGAAAGACAAGTAGTTACGGTTTTAAAAACATTATATATTTTGGTTATTTTTTAAATAATAGCCAACCCGATGGATGGTAAGTTGAAGCCTTTCCACGACTCACCAAAGCATTTGGTTATTTCTTCAATAATAGCCCAACCCGATGGTGGTGAAGTACTACCACGACATTGCTTGAAGACGCATCACAACCAACGGATGATTGAGCACTTGATGAAGCCATTTTGAAATGAATGAGAGTATTGAAAGTTTTTTTTAATTGAACGAGAGTATTGAGCGTTTTTGAGAATAGAGTGCGCTTTTTAGAATAGAGAGCGTTTTAAGTTGTTGTGGTTCAATAAAAACATCCAATTCATATTTATGCTAACTTAATGGGGGTATAATGGTAAAAAAAACACAAAAAGGGTCAAAAAAATGGCTATATAGCCATTACATAACGGCTAGTTTTTTGAAAATCGGTTTGAAAACCGGTTTGAGTACTGGTTTGGTGAGCCAGTTTGTGAATCAGTTTGGGAACCGGTTTGGGACTTGTTTGAAACCGGTTTCAACATCTGATGATACAGTATAGGTTGGACTCACTATAGTGTTTAGTTTATTTTGATATGTAATAGGTTAAATGTTAGTTTTTATCTTGTAATTTGAAATTTGTTTATTTTTATGTTTCAGCGAAACTACGGGCGAATCTATAGATTCGTCCGGAGTCAGCTGTGTCTGTTCACCCGGTGAATCTGAAGTTTGCTGCCGGGTGAACTTAGTTCTAGTCAGGCAGTTTCGCTGGTCAGCGAAACTGCCAGCGAATCTAGGTTGATTATATATTGTAATGTTTCCTTCTATGTAAGCACTTATGGCAAAACCTTAATAGAGAATATTGGTGTTGTGATTGTGTGTCTTTTGGCTGGAAGTTCATTATCTATCTCTTTAAGCCTTTTGAAGCATTTATGGTTTATTTTCATTGATTTTCATTATGTTATCGTGTTTATAAGTGTTGATTCAATTGAAAATCTTTTTCTTGCATCAAGTGCACTGTTGAATCGATCATGAGGACCAACAATATGGTATCAGAGCCATTGTGCTCTTGATTAGGTTCTTTTTTTGTCATTTTTCGAAAAAGTTACTGTTCCATCTATTTTCGAATCTGTTTTGGGTGTTTCCGTTATGGAAATAGATGGAGGATGATGCGGTTTTGATGTGCGAAGCTACTGCAACCATCATATTTCAAATTCATTATGTTTTGAATGAGTTTGGGTTGATTCTATTGTGAAAAGGAGTTACAGATTCATCGGGCGAAACTGCTGTTCTTCCAGCGAATTTACCAGCGAAACTGCTGGAATTGGTGATTTCAAATATTGGTGCTTTTGTCAGCGAAAGTAGTCCATCTTTGAACGAAAGTTCAACTGTCAGCCAGTCACTACGAGCGAAAGTGCTGGCGAATCTATTTTAGAACGAAAGTTCTACTAGTCTCAGCGAAACTATCGCCGAAACTAGAGTTTTGGATTGATTCAAGCGAAACTGCTGCTTGTGTTCCAGCGAATTTGCAAGCAGATTTACCAGCGAAGTTACTAGCGAATTTACTTGTTTGTCAGCGAAACTATTCTCTTTTAGCTAATGATGTCCACCAATATTACCATATCTGACTTGGAGAGCATTGCTCCTAATAGGCCACCGAGGCTTGTAAATGGTGATAACTTTGAGGACTGGAAAAGATGTTTGAAAGCCTTCTTTTACTACACCGATCACAATCAATGGGAATCAATTGTAAATGGTCCTCATACCCCAACTATCACTGTCGGTCAAGTTACCTCTCCAAACACCGATCCATCTACATTCACTGAAAGAGATTTGAAGTTAATTGATCATGATCAGAAAGCTTTTGGAGCTTTAACTCTCTGCATATCTCAAGACGTCTATAATAGATATGCTGAACACAAGAATGCAAAATCGTTATATGATTCCTTGTGTGAATTCTATGATGGAAATGAAGATCTGAGAAAAGATAGGAAAGCTCAAGCTGAAAAGGAGTTCAATTCTTTTGTAGGATACAAAAATGAAAGCCTTACTGATATAACCAATCGATTTTTGTCCATCTCAAGCACATTAAAGAAATATGATGAGCAGTTGGGAAATCATGAACAAGTCTCTAAACTTTTGGATTCTCTTCCACCTCAATTGAGCCTGCAAGTTAGGATGTTGAAGCAGGAAAGAAACTTTGCTAATTACAAACTTATGGATGTAATCAACAAATTGAAATCGTTTGATTTGGATTAAAAGAGGATAGAATACAATCAATCAATGATGCCAGCCACTGTTTATCCACAAAATGTTGCATTAATGTCATCCGCTGCAAACTCGTGTTTGTATGGTTCAACTTATAATGGTTCTACAGGATTTATTGCTTCAAATACGTCTAGCGGGGGATCTACAAGTGTTGGTTCAAGCTCAAAATCTTCTGTCACTGCTCAGATTCCATCAGATACTATGGCATTATTCGGGATGTTCGTGCACAGTTATGAAGCTTTAGTTGCTGGGGAATTAAAGGGAAAAGGAATGACTGTTGAAGACATGTATCAAGTTGATCCAGATGACTTAGAAGAAACAGACATTCAATGGCAAATGGCCATGCTCACACTGCGTGCAAGAAGATTCATGGAACGAACTGGTAGAAGGAGCTTCGGAAATCAGAATTAGAATTCTAGGCTTGGGTTTGATAAGTCAAAATTGAGATGCTTCAATTGCAAGCAGCTGGGGCATTTCAAAAGAGAATGTCCCAATCCTATCATTACAGAACCAGGAACTTCTGGAACTTCTAAAGTTATCCCCATTACTAACAAAGAAGAAGTCAAGTCAAGGAAGGAAACGGCTCTCATCTCAAATTTTGACTGGAGCGCAGAAATTAAGCAAACTAAGGAAGAAATCAATCATGCACTTGTGGCTGAATTAATGGATAGTGAAGTGGAATCTATTAATGACTTTGATCCTTTTAGAGAGTTCAATGTTGAGACTCAGGAGGTTATTGGTGAAAGATGCAAGGAAAGGGTTCAGGATGAAAAGAAAAAGGTTAAGAAAGCAGGTGTTGAAGATGAAAGTAAGATGGGTGAGTCAAAAGAAAATTTGAAAGAGGATAGTACAACTGAGAAGGATAGTAGGAAAGTAGTGAAGGATGAAGAAGACAAGAAGAATACTCCAATCTGTCAGTGTGACAAGGCCCTGGCTGCTGAAAAGGTAGTTATGGGTCTCCCTTATGAGGTAATTCAAGACATGTGCTCTACTCCTTGCAAAATTCGTTTATTTGGGGTTTATAAGGCAAATAGATTGTTGTTGGATAATGAAAAGGAATTGAAACAAATTAATAAGGAACTTAAAACTAATGAGTCTAAATATTTTGTTAAGTTAAATGAAGCATTAAAAGAAAATAAGCATTTAAAAAGAAATCTTTTGGAAAGAAACGTTGAGATAAATGCTTTAACTGAACGTGTGGCACTTGCTGAATTTGAAACAAGCAAATTAAAAACCAAACTTGAAAAATGGACAATTTCTGGGATGAAACTTGAGGAGCTTTGCATGAATCAAAGGGGGACTAGAATTAAGACTGGTTTGGGAAGCAAAGAAACCACTCATGTTTATCCTCCACCTAGTACTTATTGTTATTCTCCTATGCCTACACCTCATCCAACTAATGAGTTAATTCAAAATGATACTGACAGTTTGTATGCAGGTTTAGAAGGAGTAAATCATAAGGAGATTCATGACGAATATGATTATGGTGCAAGTAGTGGTCTGGGCAGCTCTAGTTTTAACATTTCAGATTCCAAAAAGTCTTCTATAGACAGTAGTTTAAGTAGATTTGTTTCGCAAACGTCTGTCACAGACAGTAGTTCATGTAGCACTAGTTCTAGTTCATCTTGTTTGTCCTCTGATGTCGATGAATCTAATGATGATGTTTCAAATTCACTTGTTAATAGTTATGATAATTATTTACCTAATGCTTCAAACAGACGTTCACACCCAAATGATTTTGAAAAGTTTCTTTCTCATCCTATCCCATCTTTCACACCCAGTCGGATTTCAAATTTTAAAGACATTGAGATAACTTCCTCAAACGTTAACAATATTAACGAAAATGAATCCGAAGTTGCTAAAATGAAAGTTGCAAAGGAAATATTGAAAGAATCATATGACTCATATAGCAATTCGAATTCTTCCACGTCTGAAGGTGAGGAAGAAATCTTAACTGATCAAGAATCTGTTTTAAGATGTAACAAGAAAAGATTGAAGTCCTGATGTTTTAGATGTAGATAGGATGATCATATTCTTAAAACTTGTCCTGCATCTGTTAATAGAAATATAAATAATAGTTCCTTCGAAAGCAGATTAAATCATTTAGTAAATAATTTCTTTTGTAAAAAGTCTTTCGTTTCAACGCCTAAGTTAGTCAAGACTTGGGTCCCAATTTCCAAGTCTTAATAATTTTTTGTTTATGCCAGGAACATTCCAGAAGAGCTATCAATAGTTATTGGCATGTTGACAGCGGATGTTCAAGGCATATGACTGGGTTGAAGGACTTACTCACAAATTATCGAATAATTAATGGAGGATATATTGCCTTTGCTGGTGATAAGAGGGGTGGAAAAATGATTGGTCAGGGTGAAGTCTCAAATGGTTCATTAACTCTGGAGAAAGTAAATTATGTTCCTGAATTAGCATTCAATCTGCTAAGCGTGTCACAAATCTATGATAAAGATATTCCAGTGCTGTTTATGTCAAATGAATGCTTGTTTCTTAAACCAGAGTTCATTATTCCTGAAGATTTAGTGATCATGCGTGCTCCAAGAAAGAATGATACCTATCTTCTTGATATGGGATCACAAGAGTCTACATCCACTGTCGTGTCTTTTGTCCAAAGCCTCCTCTTCTGAATCCATCTTGTGGCATCGTCGATTAGGACATGTTAAATTTAAAAATATAAATAAATTAGTTAAGAACAATCTTGTGAGGGGACTACCACTTAAAGATTTTTCAGTGGTAGAAAAATGCATGGCTTGTGCACAAGGCAAACAGCACAAAAAGCCACACAAGCTTAAGCTTGATAACACAATTTCAAATCCCCTCGAATTGTTACATACTGATTTATTTGGTCCTATCAGTGTTAAATCAATTGCTAAGAAATCTTATTGCTTGGTTGTTACAGATGATTATTCCAGATATTCTTGGGTGAGATTTCTAGCAAGCAAGGGAGAAACTACCGAAGAACTTCAAAAGCTTATCCTTTCTATTGAGTCTGTCAACAAGAAGAATGTTATAGCCATCCGAAGTGATAACGGTACTGAATTCAGAAATCATATCTTTGACTCATTCTGTGCAAGCAAAGGGATTCTCAGACAGTTCAGTGCTGTTAGAACACCTCAGCAAAATGGTGTTGCTGAAAGGAAGAATAGGACACTCATTGAAGCAGCAAGGACTATGTTGATTGAGTCAAAGCTTCCAATAATTTTCTGGGCTGAAGCAGTCAAATATGCTTCTTATGTACTTAACAGAGTACTTATTGTGAAAGACAAAATGAAGACTCCCTATGAGCTTCTTTATAAACGAAAACCCTTGATTAATTTTTTTCGCCCATTTGGTTGCTCATGTACCTTGCTGAACACTCAAGCTCAGAAGTCAAAGTTTGGTGCAGTTTCTGATGAATGTTTCTTCGTTGGCTATTCTTCCTCACAAAAAGCGTATCGATTCTGGTCTTGATGATTCAGTATAGGTTGGACTCACCATAGTTGTCAGGATCATTTTGTCTTTTATGTAATAGGATGAATGTTAGTTTATTTCTATGTATTTTGTATTTGTTTAGTTTCTCTGACCTAGTGAAACTACGAGCAAAACTATAGTTTCGCTCGTAGTCAACTGTCCTAGGTCACCCGGCGAAACTGTCTTTCGCTATCGGGTGAATCTAGTTGATGGTCAAGACAGTTTTGCTATCCAGCGAAACTGTCAGCGAAACTAACACTGCTTATCTATTGTCATGTTCTATCTTTGTAAGCAAGTTTTGCAAAACCCTAATACTGAAATATTATTGTTGCAACTCTGTGTTTTTGGCTGGAAGCCTATTGTTATTACTTTTGAGCCTTTGTTTAGTGTTTATTGAATAGATTCAAACCTTATCCATTATGTTATAGTGAGTATTGTGTTGATTAAGTGGGATTTCTTAGTTTATTCATCAGTTGCACTGTTACATCGATCACGAGGACCAACAGGTCTTCCCTTAAGGAAGAGGACATATTTTCCAAACCTTTTGTCATTTGAATTGAAGCAGCTCCTCCTACATTGCTTCAACCCAACTTCCATCCTTCAGAGCCTCTTCAACCTTCTTTGGCTCAATCTAGGATAAGAAACAAGAGTGTAGACAAACATTTTTGTCATGGGTTTGTCCTCTTATTCTCACCCCTGTCTTAAAATCTCTAATGATGTTTGTGATGGGATGTGACTTGTGGATTCTCAGTTGAGGAATCATAGCAAGTTGGTTGGACAGATCTAAATTGGGGAAATTCAAATTTGGTGATTGAGTATCATCTACCACATACAAACACTTATCAAGAGAAACTTGATCCAATGAGTATGTGACATCATTGATGTTGTATTCTATGGAGTGTTTATCAGCATCAAGAAATTCTTGATCACTATCACCACCTCCATCTCCTCCTATATTGGAAACCCCTTTATTTGAGTTATATGCCTCTGTGCTGGAATTGGCAGGCACCTCAGATGTGTCAGCTGTAGAGTTTGTCATTGTTGTACTGATAGGATTTCCAACTGCAGGGTTTGTTACCACTGGAACTGAAGTAGTTTTCTGACTTGGTCTTCTCAGCTCAAATCTTGGGTCCAGGATCTCCTGTTGATAATCTACTTGTAGTTCCTGAAACAACTTCATAAGATTTGTTAAAATAGTTGGTAATTAAATCAAGCTAAACTAGCCAATCGAAACCAAAACCTTTCACACTAGGTGTGTGCTCGTTGAAGGTCACATTGGCTGACTCCTCAACTACTCTAGTTCTAAGATTGTATAGTCATAAGCCTTAGCTTGGAAAGAGTATCCAATAAAGTGTCCATCATCTGGTTTCTTAGCAAATTTGGCTATCTAATCTTTGGTATTCAAGGTGGTGCAAGGACATCCAAATAATCTGAGAAAACTAATGAAAGGTCTTCTTTTGTGCCACAACTCATAAGGAGTCTTACCATGAGTCTTGACTACTAAAACTCTGTTCTGTACATAGCAGGCAGTATTGACTGCCTCTACCCAAAAGGTGATGGGCAGTTTAGAGTCAGAAAGCATGGTTCTTACAGCTTTAATAAGTGTCATGTTTCTCCTCTCAGCAATACCATTTTGCTGAGGAGTCCTGGGAGCACTATATTGTCTTCTAATACCTTTTTCATCATAACATGTATCAAGAATTTGGTTCTTGAATTTAGTTCCTTGATAACATCTTATGATTTTGACCTTGTGATCACAATTATTCTTAATTTTCAAAATGAAGTTCTTCAAGATCTCAAATGTCTCATCCTTAGTTCTAAGAAAAAAGACCCAAGTGTATCTTGTGAAGTCATCTGTGATCACCAAACAATATGAGGTCCTTCCTAAACTCATTACTTTGGTAGGGCCAAAGAGATCCATATGTGATAAATGTAAGGGAATAGTGATAGAATTCTTTTCCTCTGGCTTGTCAGACACTTTGTGTTGCTTCCCTTTCAGACATGCAACACAATGGTCATCACTTATAAACTCTTTCTTTGGCATTCCAGTTACCAAATCATTCTTAATTAATTTATTCATGTTCTTAAACTTTACATAGCACATTCTTTTATGCCAGAGGAAAGACTTATTACTATTTGCTTTAGATAGAAAGCAAGAAACTTCTCCTGATGGGGATGTTTCCTACAAATCCATCTTGCACATATTCCTTTTTCTGGGTGCCTTGAGCAGGATATGCTCTTGAGAAATGACCACCCCAGGCTTGAGAATAATGCACTCATGCTTAGTAAAGAGCATGTTATGTAAGGATACACTTAATAGATTGTACCCAAGCTCTTTAACATGGTTTACCTTCTCAATGTTGAGCTTACCATTTGTGACCCTGTAATGTAACCACCGGATTCTCCTCCAAAAGCAATTGGCCCTCTATCAATTCTTTCAAAATTCTAAAGCAAGTAACCATTGCCTGTCATGTGCCAGGAATAGCCACGATCAATGATCCATACATTTTCTTTGGTCATTAGTTGTTCCTGTATAAAAAAATGGTTAGTTATATTTAAAAACTCAAGCCTTATTGGACTTGGGCTTTTCAAAGTGAACTGAACATAATTCAACATTTATTGATCCCATATGCAGCTCTAAGGATCATTTGCTGTTATTAATGAAGAACTTTCAGTCATATGGCCTTCTTTCATCTTCCACACCATCCTTGAAAGATTACACTTGTCCATCAATACTTTGGAAGTTTTGATAACTTCAGAAGTTTTGGAAATTGGACCTTTGGAAGCTTTTACATCCACTGCAGCAGACTTCAGTACTTCAGAAGCATTTCTTTCTTTTGAGACCAAATTTTCTTTCGAAGGTAGTTTTCACCTATCTTTTTCTTCACTTTGGAGCTTCCAAAAGGAGGAGATTTTCCTTCCAAAGCTATCTTCTTCTTCTTCTTCTTAGAAGTTTTCTTCTTTGTCAAAGAGATGGTACTCTTGGGATTGTAGACACAATCCTTAGCAAAGTGAGAGGTACCACCACACATGATGCATTCAGTTGGCATACTTTTGAGAATCTTCTTCTGAGTAGAAGGCTAAGCTTGATCTTTTTCCACGTCCTTTTTCATCTTCATAGATGATGTAGCAGGCTTCTTAGGGTGAGGCTTGCTCTTAGAACTGGATGGTTCAGGCTGTGCATTAATGGTGGATATTTGATCAACCTTCTTCTCTTAACCAGGATGATTTGGACATGAACTAGGACTACTAGTACTAGAGCCCATAGTTTAATCTTTAGTCTTTACCACTTCAAATCTAGCAGAAATAAAGACTTGTTTTTTTTAGAGTTGAAGGTGGTCCTGATCAAGTTCTTCCTAGAAAACTTGGTCATCCTTGGTTCTTTCTTCTCTCCAAGAGTATAGTGACGCTTCTTAGGATGATCATTCTCACTCACTACAGATTTATCCTTCACTATCTCCTATTCATCTTCATATTCTTCTTGGATAGGATCTATGAGGGGTAGCTCATCTTGACAAGTTTCACACCTTGTAGATCTTACTGGTAATAATGTGTGTGGAGGAGCTATCTCACTTGAACATAATCCCTGCCTGTTCTGATAAAAAAATCTTTGTATGCATGGATGAAGATATAAAATTCTTGAAGGTGTCTTCTTAAAGAACATATTTTTCTACCCTGGCTTTGCTAATCACAAGCTTAGCCTGACATTCAGTTAACTTGATAATGAGATCTTTAATTTGAGTCTTGTAATTTGTGTGCTCATACTTAAGAGTTGAAATTGTTTTCTCTAAATCTTATATTTTAAGTTTATAGTCATTTTCATCTCTTTTGAAATTAGCTTTTAAAATGTTCAAGGACTCAAGGTCAAATCTCACTTCTAGGTTATAGGACCTATACATATTTACTTTAGCAATGCATTCAGAAGTACAAAGATGTTCTAATATCTTGGCTTCTTCAAGGTCAGCCATCAATGCTTGTTTGGGAGAAACATCTTCTACCTGAAAGCTCCAGTCAAAGCCTCCTTCTTCAACAGCAATAGTAGCTTGTTATTTTGGTTGGCTTGGCTTGTCAGATCTGGGAGCAGCATTAGTATAGTTAGGCTGGGATTGTGCTTGGCCACTATTAGTTCTTGGTGCCTTGCACTCCCTAGCAAAGTGTCCCATCAGGTTACAGTTGTAACACTTCACTTTGCTTTTATCCAGTCCAAACTTTCCAATAGATACATTACTAGGAAACTTTCTTCCAATTCTTTTGTAGAACTTCTTGTCTCTGTGAGTGCTAAGAGCCATTTGCTGGACTATCTCCATATACTCCAAATCATCTGGATAAAGACAATCCAAGTCTTCACGAGTGAAGAGAAAGTTGCCACAACTTTCATCAGTAGACATAAAGGCTTTAGAAGAGCTTGTCTCTTGGAATGGGCTTCCTTGGATGTAGCTCTCCCTTGGTGTGTCAAGGAAGGTAATGAAATGGCCCTTTTGTGAGTTGTCAGGGTAGCAGATAAGATGATGTTGTGGTTCTCTACTATCCCTTTCAACCACATGGAAGGCTAAACTTTGTTGATTGCTGGAAGAGCTGCTTGATGGATTTTGCATGTTCATCTCCATCTGTTAGCTACTAAGGATACCATACAGCTCTGTGAGAGTAAGGGTAGAGAGGTTCTCAGTTCTCTTGATGGCCACATAATAGTGAGTCCATTGTCTGGGAAGAGAGAACATGAACTTCCTCACTATGTCCCTATTCTCAAGTTTTACTCCAACATCCATTAGAGTATCCATAATCTCAACATACCTGAAGTATTGTTGAGTCATAGTTTCACCTGTCTTGTAGGTGAAGTTCTCAAACTGCTACTTCATGAAGTCTTTCTTGTTTTCTTTGGCTTCATACATGAGCTTCAATGCATCCTAGAGCTGCTTAGCAGTCTTGCCCTTCTTGAAGCCCATGTATATAGAGTTAGGAAGAGTAGTTTGGAGGGCCGTCATGGCTTTCGGATGTACATCAATCTTCTTCCAGTCTTCTTCAAAATAGTCAGCCATTTCCTTTGGTGTCATCACAGCTCCAGCAGTGGCTAAAGAGGTGCTTGGGATGTGAGGTTCTTTGACAACAGATCTCCACATCCTGCTATCTTGAGACTTGATAAACCCTTTCATACTTTGGCACCAAGTATCAAAGTCATCAGGAGTGATCAGTGGAGACTTTGTAGTGAGTCCATTGTCTGAGAAGAGAGAACATGAACTTCCTTACAATGTCCCTATTCTCAAGCTTAACTCGAACATCCATAAGAGTATCTACAATCTCAACATACCTAAAGTATTATTGAGTCATAGTTTCACCTAACTTAAAGGAAATGTTCTCAAACTGCTGCTTCATGAGGTCCTTATTGTTTTCTTTAGGCTCATTAGACCCCTTATACATAAGCTTTAGTACATCCCAGAGTTACTAGTAGTTTTGTACTTCTTGAAGCCACAATATATAGAGTTTGGAAGATTAGTTTGGAGAGTGGTCATTGCCTTCTAATCAACATCAATTTTTTTCCAATCTTCCTTAGAATAGTCAGCCATTTCTTTTGGAATCATCCCACCTCCAGCAGTGGCTGAAAAGGTGCTTGGGATGTGAGGTCCTTTGACAACAGATCTCCACATCTTGTTGTCTTGGGACTTGATGAACCCTTCCATACGTTGTCACCAAGTATCAAAGTCATAAGGAGTGATCAATGGAGATTTTGTCATGGTAGTGGTTTCCATATCAGCTTTTGTGATAGCTGCCATTTAAGCTAGTAAGTGCTTTGTGAAACTAAAGAGATTAAAGATGGTGAGATCTTACAAACAAGAGCCTAAAATGCTCTGATACCAATTGCAGGATTGGTGAAGGGAGTCAATACAACAGTTTCACAATGTTAGGAGAGACTTAGAACACTTAGCATATCAAATAGGGAACCGACTTAAGGTGAAACAACAAACACAAGTAAAGAATAGAACAAGAACAAGAACATAATAATATGGTTTTCAAGAATGATGTATATTGCTCTCAAGTTCTTTTACAAAGTGTTACAAGGCTTAAAATCAAATGACAAGTACTTGAGATACTTTACACTACAACCTATAACCAGCCATACTTTGTAGGCCAGCTGGAAACACTAATCTAGACAACAAGATCAATGTAAAGTCAAAAGACAGATTTCCTTTTGACTAGTGACAATGACATGCCAAAGCTCACATCCTTATCTAATACAAAAAGGATAAAAGTACAAAAGTACAAAAGTAAAAAGTTACACATTCAAAGCCATAATCTATAGTTGACAAAAGTAAGGACATTTCACCAACTCATATAAGTTGGTGAGTCATCAGAGATGGTAGCAGAAAGTGGTTCAGCTTTTGTCAAAAGTAAGTCAGAGAAAGCATGTCTTCTCTGTCTTCAGAGGAAATCAGTCTCTTGGCTTCAGAAAACTTTGTCTTTGAAGCTTTGAAAGACTTCATCTTTGGCTTCGAAAGATTTGGTCTTTTGGCTTCGAAAGATTTGATACTTAGTGTAATTCGTTGAGTTGTATCAAATCTTCCAAAGTAACTTCCTTGTACTTCACATGTGCATGCTGAGAGCTCTTTGGTTGCATCAGCCTCTAAGTGTAATCCTTACAAACTATTCATAGTAGTTGACTTTGTTAAAGCTAAGCTGGCGATTTGTCACTATTTATGCACCATTAATTCTTCCACCTTGAGAGTTTCCACCAAAAGCCACTGTACTTATTTGAATTTGCTAAAAATCATGTAGAAGGGAATTATCACTTGCCATGTGTCGGGAACATCTACTATCTACATACCAGATATTATTAAACCTTATAGGATGACCCTACAAGCACAAACAACTTAGTTAGAATATGGAACCCAATCCATGATGGTCTTGGGTTTCCTAATTCTATCATCAACTATGACTTTTTGGTAAGTTCCTTTAAATCATGATTCATCAAAATTTTGAGAACCTACCTTGAAGTTCATTAGCAAAGGACTTCGCCTTGTTGTTTTTGATGAATACGGATGATGATGATGGTCTTTATTTCACAACCTCAATCTCAACAAGGCTATCAGATGCATAATCAAAATGTTGATATCTTCTTTTACGAAGAAATATGGCATGTTGTTGATTTAATGATAATGTTTTAGTTTGACTCTTAAAAGTAAGATTAAAATTTATTTTGAATTTCTTATTTTTCTTATGATTGATTCTGATAAATCTTGGATGCCAAGTATCATAAAAGTCATCATCATGTTTATAAGCCTTACCATGATTTTTAAATGATGGACTAGTATGTTTGGCATACTTGGGTGAGATTGGTGAAACAGCATTGTTTTGTGGGGATCTCAAACCCTTTATATTGAAGAAACAATTAATAGTGTTCTGATTTGTCATAACACATAATGCATAATACATGTTAAAATAACATTTAAAGGTTTAATGATTATGCATGTCATAGATTGAACAATACCTCTTAAAGTAACATTCAACTATGTTATGATTTGACATATCACACAGTTCATAGTATTTGGACTGTTTCTTAAAGGTAGATGATGAAGCTTTAGATGTTGAAGTTTTTGATGACAAGACCTTTTGTTTAATTTCCTTTTTGGAGTTATAACTAGAAGCAACATCAATTCTTTTTATCTTAATGTGTGGTTTTTCAAATCTTTT
This sequence comes from Flaveria sonorensis, assembly GCA_025506505.1. Taxonomy (NCBI): domain Eukaryota; kingdom Viridiplantae; phylum Streptophyta; class Magnoliopsida; order Asterales; family Asteraceae; genus Flaveria; species Flaveria sonorensis. The sequence goes on along the minus strand of CM046432.1, from coordinate 20,955,421 downwards.
AATTTGAGGTTTAGTTAACTCATTATGCTTACTCTTTAATTTGTTTTCATCTTTCTCAAATTTTTCACAATCAGATTTTGAAAAGATATCAAAACCAACATGTAGTTTTGATTTAGATTTTGTTTTACACTTTGGAATGAACTCATTGGTGTTTTTCCCTTTCATGGTGAGGATGCTATAGCTTGGCCTTTTGAATTTGATGAAACATTATATGATTTGCTTGAACTCTTATGAGATTTGATCTCATTATCAAATATGCTTTCATCATCTTGTTCCATCTTAGGCTTAGCATCCTTATCATTAATGATACTTGCACGTGAATTTCACAAATCGTATGATGGCCTTTATAAGACTTTTAGGATTTAAACATACACTGACTTGTCTGATCACTCTTTGATTTTAATTAGATGCCCATTCTTTATCTTTTCATCATCAGTTTCCACATACACATGAGGTTTGTTGTATGGATTTGTTTTTTGACAAAAAGTTTTAGATTTAGTTTTAATAATTCAAATTGCATTTAAATCTATTTTTATCAATAACTCAGGCATGACAATGTAGTTGTCATTATATCATGGAGGACAAGCCTTGTAGCCTATGCACGTCATATCCTTGGTTCTTTCTATGATTCAAGTAACTCCTGAAGCTTTGCAGATGAATACTAAAAATTTTCAAGTTTCAATTTAGTAGCTGAGTGATCCGTTTTTGACTTGGTTAACAGTTCTGTTAAGTTTTTAACTTCAGCTTCAAGAGCATACTTCTCCCAATGAAGTTTCTCAATATCAGCAAGCAATGATTTAATCTTAGTTTAAAGCTTCTCATCTCATGCTTTAACATCTCAAATTTTACCTTTTCATCTTTCACCATGTTTACCAATTTGTGATTATGCTCTTTGTATCTGTGCACCTCATTGATATACTTTTACTACACATATTGGCTTTTACCTTGGTTGGCGTTGGTATGGGAGCATTATTTGTACACTATCAGTGCATGATTCTAATAAGCTGGTTTCACCTCTTCAGCATATAGGCTCCAACCACAAACACCATCTTATCTAATGTCAAGTGCACTTGATGAAGACTAAGGTGGTGTTTGAGATTGATGTGTGATCTAAGGTGGCAACTGCTAAAATGATAGCTGATTGCTTTGATGATTTTGAGAGCTTTGGCAGTTATGACTTGAAGGTTACCATAAGAACTTCTTGAGTATTTGCTGTTGTTGCTTCTTGGTGCATTTCATTCTTTGGAGAAATGGACATTAACACCACAATTGTAGCATTTAACTTTGGTTTTCTCATAACCAAGTTTGGTGTCCTTATTCAAGCTTAGCTACAATTGTAGCATTTAACTTTGGTTTTCTCATAACCAAGTTTGGTGTCCTCATTCAAGCTTAGCTTCTTTCATTTTCTGAAAAATTTATTTGCCCTCATAGAAATTATGGCCATCTACCATTGTAGATCAATCTCTTCCACATAATTTGGATCCATTTCTTCAAGATCTTCTTGGATCAGATTTACCTAGGTGAGCCTACCACCTAAATAAGCTTCAAAACTTGTCACAAAGTCATTGTAAGTTGCCTTTTGTTTTTAGGAGTGTGCTCACATGGTGTATAAGCTTGATGTGCGGCTTGTAGTTTAGTGGATGGAATCTTATTGGTCTTAGAATATTGAGAAGATATAAATGTTATTCATATTGGACTCTCTTGGGGTGCCATAAATTCATCCTCTTTTGTAATGAAGGCATTTTTCATAAAATGTGTTTCGGTAGAAAACTTGTATGCCTCTATTACTTGTGGCTCTCTAAGATTTCTTGACTTCTCACCAAGATCCAGTGCTTTTATGTTAGCAACCATTGTATCCAAACTAATTCTTTCAAGATCAAGTGTGTTCTTCAACATTGTCACACTTTGCTTCCAACTTTTAGGCAAAGAGTGCAACATGTTCTTGCTCATCTCTTTCTCAGTGTAAGTCACATTAAGTATCTCTAAATCATTAACTAATTTCACAAATGTATGAAGTTGTTTGGAAATAGTTTCACCCTTGATGTGGTGGAAGGTCTCATACTAGTTCTTCTACTTGTCCTTGTTGATCTCAGTCACTTCATTACTACCTACACACACGATGTGTCAAGCATCCCACACTCCTTTTGCAGTAATATATTTCTCTAATATTTTAAGCACATCTATCTTCAAGGCTTGAGTAAGAAGAGAGAAGCCTTTATGTCTATCTTGATTTTTTGGTATTCTTTATAATCAAGATTTAGACTAGGGTCTTTAACTGGAATTCTGACAAGGCTGATCAGCATCCAGAGCAGTAAGAATCACAGGACCTCTATAGATTGAAATCCAGTAATCTGAATCAACACCAATCAAGTTATACCTGAATCTAATTCCATTGTTTAAATTCAGATTTGTGTTTTGATAGGATCAAAATAGTTCGATCTGTGATGATATTGTGATACTATTCAATCAAAACAAACACAAGTAATCAATTCAATGCAAACAAATCAGAAAAATTCATAGTTTTTCATTGATAGTAAGCATAGAAAGTACAAGTGTAAGAAAAACAGTTACAAGTCGTTCTAACTGATTCTAAGGTTCTAAGGTCTACTCCAGTCTTCTCTAAGGTCTTTCTGCACAATACATACTATGTTATTTATACTATCTAAGAAAACATAAAGGAGAATATATTTACATAGCAAGTCCCTAAACTATGACAAAACTATACAAAGACTAATAAAGACTAAATGTTAATCTTTGAAGGGCTTCTACAATACTCCCCCTAAGATTGACATTGTCTTCAGTCTTCAAAATCATCAATCTTCAGTCTTCAATCTTCTGTCTTTGTCTTCTTTAATATTCAATCTTTAATCTTCAATCTTTTGTCTTCTCTCTTTTGTCTTCATGCATCAAAGAAATCTTCTGGTTCTTCTTAATTTTGAAAATCAGCTTCTCTTTGTACATTTCTTGCTCTCTCAAGGCTTTAGCAATGGCAAACTTGAACTTGCTTTCTAAAATTCCTTGCTCTGGTTTTGATTCATTCGTCTTGATTTCCATTTTTATTCACAAATTTCACAGATTTCAGATGACTAGGGTTCATACGCCCGTATAGCATTGAAACGCCCAATCAAAATTAACTTTAAACTTGAAATTTGTATGATTTTGTTCATGTACTCGTGGCTAAAATCAAAATTGAACACTATTGATGCAGGTTTTGAACACAAATCAGTCAGAATCTGATAATCAATGGTAATCGAGAGTCGGTTGTGAGAGTTCAGGGGTTTTGAGTGAATGAAATGAATGAAATCACAAAGTGTTGAATTTATACTAAGTGAAATTTTTTAGGTGCATGAGCACTGTTTGTACGCATGAGGTTAAGTGCATGAGCACTGTTCAGACGCATAAGCAATGTTTAGGCGCTTTTGCACTGTTCAGGCGCATGAGTCTTGTTAAAACGCCCAACACCTGGTAATTTCTCACATGATACGCCCAACTCTTGAAAGTCTGGTACTGTGCAGGCACATGAGGATGGATGAAACGCCCAACACTTAACCACAAATTTCAGACTTATGACAACTGTTTAGGCGTATGAGAATGTCTGAAACGCCCAACACTCTTGTACTAATTCTGAAAAAAAATCATCATGCTCCTACTTGGACTTTTGAACACTGTTTAGGCGCATGAGATAACTTTCATGAGTCTAACACTTGTAATTTTTAATTCATCCACCGTAACACTATTTAAACACATTAAAATTGTTCATATACTAATTTTTTTAAACAATTTGTCAAATTTTGACTTTCACCCAAAATTTTCATAATTGACCCTCAATTTTGGACTTTTGACATTTCAAACTTTTTATTTTTATTTTAGATCCATAGGAAATTTCTTAGTATGCTTCAACAGTGTTACTGTTTGTTTCTATGAAGATGGAAGACCATTGAGAAGCCTGAAGTTTAGATCTTTGAGATCATTTTTGATGCCAGCAGTTGACATCTCAGTTGTAAGTTGCACAAATCTATTCATCATTTGGTTTATAGTTTCACCAGATAAATGCTCAAACAGCTCTATCTGCTTCTTCAGTTTCTATTTCTTGAGATCTTGAATCTCCTTACCACCTTCACATATTATCTTCAAAGCTTTATACATAGTATATCCCGTTTGATATACATCAAGTCTAGTTAAGACTTCAAGTGGTAATCCTTTACACATCAAAGAATAGGCTTTAATATCATTCTTGACTTTCCTTAGATCATCACCTTGTAACCCATCTTCCAGATATGGTTCTTTTGAATCTCTTGTATACACAATTCCTCTATCAAGACCATCTGAAGTAACTGGAATATGAGGTCTTTTTTCTATTGACTTCCACAAATCAGTGTCAATAGAATTAAGATAATGTTTCAATCTAAGGGACCAGTTCTTAAAGTCTGCTCTGTTCTTCAACTTGGGAACTCTGTTCTTAGAATCTTCTGATTTTACCATTTTTAATTTTTGTTTTTAAGAAAAGAATTTGTTTTTGTTGTTTTTAATTTTTGAATTAAAAAATGAATTAAAAATGTTTTTGGATTTTTTTTTTTTTAATTTTAAAAAATTTCTAAGTGTTGAGTTGATGCACCTAAACAGTGATGAAGCGCCCAAACAGTGGTGAAACTCCTTTGACTTTGACTGAAACGTCTAAGGGATTGCCTTAGAAAAATTCTCAAACGCCCAACTTGTAATGCACCTGAACAGTTTTAAAACGCCCAAACAGTTTTCAGATGCCTGGGTGTCAAAAATGCCCAAACAGTTCAGATGCGCCTCAACAGTGGTAATGCGCCTGAAAATACTTGGTTTCTGAGAAGTTTCAAAGTGTCCACATACTTGTAATGCGCCCCCACAGTGGTAAAATGCCTAGACCAAAAACACCTTAACAGTTGTGAAACGCCTAAACAGTTGTAAGCGCCCAAACACTTAGGCAATTTTCGGTAGTGTTTTGACCTAATGCGCCAAATTCAACAGATTCAAACGAACTCAGATCTGTTGAAAATCTCCAAAACTTGTTGAATTGCTCTGAAAACTTCCAATTAGACTGTAATTTGATCGATTAACAGTCCTTCATCTTTAATTTCATCAAACAACAACACAATTCGATCTTTAGATTGAAAAATCAGTTCGAAACATTGAGTTTGACTACTGTTTTGATCAATTTCTCAATTTTTGAACGAATTGAACTGCAAATTGTGATCCAATTCATGTTTCTGATAATGAAACACAACTGAAATCAACAATTGTTAGATTGAATTACTTATCAATCACAGATTCAAGTGATTCAAAAGTTCGACAGTTTGACAAACTCAAATCACTGAACCAACAGCTCTAATACCATTTGATAGGATCAAAATGGATCGATCTGTGATGATATTGTGATACTATTCAATCAAAACAAACACAAGTAATCAATTCAATGCAAACAAATCAGAAAAATTCATAGTTTTTCATTGATAGAAAGCATAGAAAGTACAAGTGTAAGAAAAACAGTTACAAGTTGTTCTAACTGATTCTCAGGTTCTAAGGTCTACTCCAGTCTTCTCTAAGGTCTTTCTGCACAATACATACTATGCTATTTATACTATCAAAGAAAACATAAAGGAACATATATTTACACAATAAGTCCCTAAACTATGACAAAACTATACAAAGACTAATAAAGACTAAATGTTAATCTTCGAGAGGCTTCTAGATGTTTTAGCATTGGTGGTTTGGGATTATGACCAAGTTCTAAAGAACTTAGTGAATCCATGATTAAATTGCTTGATTTTAACTTGATTTGATAAGATTAGGTTGATTTAATCTTTGGTCAGTTGATTTTAAGATAATCTTTATGTCCAAATTGTCCAATCAGTCCAACTATCCAAAATTAGTCCAAATAGCTCAAATCAGGAACAAATGCGGTCGACAGTAGTCAACGATGAGGGGAAAATGCGGTAAACAATGACTTCACACAAATACGATGAATAGTGAATGTTCAAACAAATGCGATGAACAATTCAATAATCATTAAATGTGATAAACGGTGGTTGTTCAAGCAAATACGATGAACAATCCAGTACCGAAGCAAATGCGATGAACAGTTGTTCAAACAAATGTGATGAGCAGTACTATACAGAGTTCTTCAATTTCTAGTAAAATTGTTGACTGATTCTCTCAATTTTGATGTAATAACCTTCGATTCAGAACTCTTTCTAATCTCCAACCATGGTTCTCACTTATACTCTCTGATTTGATGGTTTTGAATGTTCTTAATGGTTTTCAATCAATCGAACAGTGAAATTCAACTCATGTGAATTTGAAGGCTAATTGGTTGATTAATTTAATATATTTTGAGTTTTATAACAAATCTAATATGTAGAACACACTGAATTGCAAATCAATTAATAGATCGATCGAGAAACAATCCAAACTAGTGGATTTTTGGATCGAATTCTAGAGCCAAGGCTTTGATATCTTTTGACTGGGTTAGAATCAATAGGATAGAATATATACTGAATTGATTTCAATACATAATTGTAGCGAAAATACATTCAACAAAGATCACATAGATGGAAATACTCATAAAATACTTGTATATTGACAAACAGATATCAAAATACAGTACGGTTGTATTCAAGGTTCAGGGTTTTAAAAATTACAACAACCTATTGTATTTATAAGTCTCATATATGACCAGTATAACTGACTAAACTACACTGACAAATTAAATCAGATAATCTAAGTATAAAAGTACAAAATTTTATAAGTATTTCTATTTTCTTCATCAGCATTTGTTTTGGTTCATCCGTATTGACAAATACGGATGACCAAAACCTTGGACACATTTTGTAACAACCCAACCCGAGTAGGGCTGACGTGTCACACAAACAGTAATCAGAGTTTCATGAATGATAGAATTTAAGTACTAAGAAATATTCAAATCCTTACATAGGTCTAAATAAATTAATGAAAGTCTAAAAATTAAAATACTATCAAGTCTTATTAATTCAAATGTTCTGATTCTAACTTCTTGAGTTAACTCTCTTCATTTGTTCCCCTGAGCCCCTTGAGTACCTACTATAAACATAAGAGAAAACCATAAAAGAAAACACAGCTGAGCCAAAGAATGCTCAGTAACGGAAGTAAACAATAGCAATACCATGATCAATAACGATAACAATAAGATGATCAAATTGAAAATCAAATAATAATGATCATCTAAAAGGAATACCCATATGAGCTGATGGTAATAAACACTAACAATATGTACATTAGCTGCAGTTCCAATGCATCAATATGTGAGATAGGAATGTGGGCACACACACCTAACCATCTCACCAATAAATAATAACAATGATATCCTAAGATCGATCTATATGCCTCCTTTAACACTAATCAATATGTGCAACAACTTAGCATGTAATAATAATATAGAGACGATATGGTCTAATCGCTCTGCCACAGATAGAGCACGTCATTTGTGCCACAATGACGCCCTATGTCCCCATAAGTGGATGTGCTCGGGTACGAAGGTCAATAATTCAACACCGTCAAGTCAATCTAACACCATAAGTTACACTAAGGCTCATACCCCTTGAGAAATATCACTAACCATAATTAATAATCAATAACATAGGGAGCATGCAACAATGAGTACAAAGTAATTTAAGTCTATCGTATGCAAACGATGTCAACTATACAGTTCAATAGCTGTAACAATAATATAGATTTCAATAATCACATGTCAAGTCACAAATTCAAAGGAAGAGATCACAAACAGAAAGGGGCGAAATCCGTACCTTAGCTTATCTATAGTTAACACGAAATTCAATGAAGTCCTTAATTAACACGAGTGCCTACACATACATATAATTTCTAATAAGATTCACAGAAATTTGGTTAGAGTATTCGATTTGTAAATCTAGTCTTCTTAATATTTGATATTTTTTCATATATTTAAATATATTAAAGCTTGAACCAAAGGTCTAAGTGGGTTCATGATCTTTATAATTAGTAAGAAAAATTATATATATCTAGAACTACTTGTTCACGTAAAAATAATAACGTAATTAATTTCCGTATAATTGAAACCAAGGTAATAGTCCTTTATAATCTATAAACATTTAGAACTTTAAACTTAAGCATAACATAACTATTTTGAATCTTGACATTATAATAGGGGTAAAATTGATGTGGTAAATCAAAATCTTTACGTGTGTTTATTAATTCTTTTTGTCATGCATACTACACGGGAAGAAAAACACCTAAATATTTAATTCAACCCACATGCATGATTTGTCTTTACTGCCTCCCACTTCTTCTTTATAGTTTCATTATTTCCATAACTTAATTCACTTAGATGAGCATGACCTTCGTAAGTGCATACGATTAACGAATAAGTATCTGTACCTTGTGTCGAAGCCAGTAGTCGTTAGTCGAAAACAATAGTGTTGGGGTGGAGTCGAGCAGCAAGAAAATCTAGTTCTGCAAATCAATTATATGTTTCTTTTTCTTTTTCGCTGATGTTTAAATTAATGAAACCATAAGGGAGAACATCGAATGGGGTTAGGAAAACATGGAGTTACCTTGGATTGTGAATGGTGGAACCGATCGAGTAGGTAAACTTAGACGATTGAATCGTTGTTGCCGTAGTTAAATCTTTCCAATCCATGTTAATGTTGGTGGTAAGAACCGCCCGAATCAAACCAAAGACAACAAATTCCATAATCAATAATCGTAACTATCCAAGCATGTATGTCAACAAGAATACATAATTTGGTGGTTACCTTGTGACGTATGAAGAAATCTAGTCAAACAGAGCTGATCGGTGATGAGGTGTTTGTGCGATGGCTTGGGCGATGACACAACGTTGGTTGGATGAAGATGTTAGTGTGTGATCGATGAGGGCTATTGCAATGAATATGAATATCTGACAATAGGATTGAACATAATAGAGAGAACCGTGATTATGGGTAGGTTTCATGAAGTTGCCGTAGTTAAATCTTTCCAATCCATGTTAATGTTGGTGGTAAGAACCGCCCGAATCAAACCAAAGACAACAAATTCCATAATCAATAATCGTAACTATCCAAGCATGTATGTCAACAAGAATACATAATTTGGTGGTTACCTTGTGACGTATGAAGAAATCTAGTCAAACAGAGCTGATCGGTGATGAGGTGTTTGTGCGATGGCTTGGGCGATGACACAACGTTGGTTGGATGAAGATGTTAGTGTGTGATCGATGAGGGCTATTGCAATGAATATGAATATCTGACAATAGGATTGAACATAATAGAGAGAACCGTGATTATGGGTAGGTTTCATGAAGTTCCATCGCATATTAAATATAGCTTTAAACGACGTAGGTGATAAGGATTATATCCTTCAACTTCAATGAGTTTGTTACATTGATGAGAGAAAAGTCAAGTAGTTTATTTTTTTTTTCTTATATCTATACATATAAGATAAGGTAGAAGGGTTGCATTTAATGGAAAATGATCATTATCATTTTTTTTGATTAATTTAATAGTTATTATTATTATTATTGTTATTATTATTATTATTATTATTTATCGGATATTTCACATTTCTTCTTTTCTTTTACTTAGCATTTGTTTTGCACATCTGCATTAGTCATATGCGGATGGAAAAATGCTTACCCGTATTTGTCCAAGTCATCTGTATTTGACTAATGTAGATGTCCAATACTAAGACAATCAGCTCTATCCGCATTTCATGTTCATCACCGCATTTTACTTCAACACTTGTAATATATCCCCAACCAGAACAACTTTCAGGGTCAAAAATTATGGGGTAAGGGAGGCAAGGTAGTTGAGGTATCAGGTTCATCAAGGACTTCAAGGGGTAGAAGCAGAACACCCTCTCTACTGATCATCTTAACTAAGCTACTACAGTACCATGTCCAATTCTAGGGATCGGATAGGTCACTGTCTATCATAGGCTCTTCAGCATAATACGTACTAGATAAAGACTGAGGGGGGTCGAGAACCAGAACCCATAAAATGCAATGCGGCACTAGGAACCTTAGTTTCCTTTCCCGGTTCGTGTCGTGTTGAGGATGATGATGCCATAACTGTTGTGCATGTGATGTGCGTGCCAATAAGTATACAGTAAGGATGAGTAAGATGGGTAATTAACTAACTATGTGTGGTTATAGACTAATGTGTATGCAACCTAGTTCACTGTAACCAATGGCTCTTATACTAATTTGTCACACCCTTAAATTCCACGTGTGGGGTTTTACCATGTGGCATGTGAACAAACTAGGGTCCAAGTCATTAGTTACTTAGAACAACCTCTAAATGAATTTTCAAAATAAACCTCAGAGTTTATACTTTTTATATTAATAAGAAAGCATAAGTTAAATATTCATATCATAGTGTACGAATGTAAATGCGCAAAACATGCACCCAAACCATAGTTTAAAGTGTAATGCTTAACCAATGGTTATAAAATTGTTTATATGATGCAAGGCTTATATCGGCGGGCTAGCGACCCAAGAAAGGAATACTAAAGTGTCAGTATAATGTTTGTAAGTATGCTTTCTCCCTAAAAAGAGTATTTAAAAGTGAGGGATTGAACTCACTTTAAACGTATGCCAAAAATAATGTAAACCGAAATCTAGGATGGAAAGATAAACCGTCACATGTCACCTAGAATATGTGAGTACATAAGTACGTGCAAGACAGAACGGTATAGCAAACCCTAAGCGTTCAATCGATCTCATTGCTTTATGTGATTTTCAGAATATTGACCTGTTTGACCCGATTGATCTATTTGACCCGTTGGTGACATGTTATGTGAAAACATATTCATTTACGCAAATTTCAATTCAAGTATTCATATGGTTAACTTAAATCATTCACGTGTAACACATAATGAACCTAAACTCTGACAAGATTCTTATACTAACATAACCTATCATACAGCACATACGAATCCAAACAAGTAACTACATGTACTTTACAGTCAGAGATTATAAAACCACTTCAGATATCCCAAGTAGTAGTTACCTATGTTATTATCATGCAACCTAATCGCACATAGCGTTTTAGCTATTCACTACATGCCATGTGAAGTAACTTGCTACTTCACATTCTAAATCCTGCCAATTCTACTAAGTAGGGGCCTCAGATTTGCATACGTGTATGATAATCCTACATGATACATCATCACAACAACAATTAACTACACGAGCACTTGAACATTTAATTTCCTAAAGTAACATCAATATGATCTAACTATTGCATTTTAAACCATAAAATGATTTCAACAATCACTCTAGCATGATCCTAATGTCACATGCATACTTAAAACATTGAAATTTATCAAGCACGCTCACAAAGTTTCCTCTTCAGGAAAGTAACATCCTATAATCCAAATTTTCATCAAATTAATCATCATTTTCATGCTTAACCTAGTTCTTAACAATCATCAGAACACAAGAAACAACATAAAATCACAAAATCCAAAGTTCTTGAAAATTATAGTTTCCACTTTGGGCAAGTTAGGAACCAAACATTAAATCGATTAAATTCATGCGTAATCCACGTAAAACATCATCCATACGATCAAACTAACACAAATACATCATCCAAATTTATCAATTTTAGTTTATATTGCAAGATTGAACTAGGGTTTGTTTAAACACTAGATTTATGAAAAAGATGATGAAATAGTTAATAATTCTTACCTTTTACACATTATTGATCCACAAACGAGCTTGCTAACACGTTGCAAAGATCAAACTAAGCAAAATTGAGTGTGTTTGTGTGTTGCTTGAACAAAATCGCAAAGGAGAGGGATGGGGAGGGGTTTCGGACGATTGTAGGGGGAATGGAACTAGGGTTTGTGATTTCCTTTTATATACTCACCCACAATTTCCCTTTTAACCCCTTTAAACTTTTATAAATTGTAAATCTTGCATTTTAACATTTTAAATCATTTTTCTTAACTTTTGAGTTTAATAAACCAATAACTAAAATGTTACTCAAGTGATTATCATCTTTCATGAATACTATATAATTCACATAATCATGCGTTGAAACGTAATCATAAAAATAACACGTAACACTTTGATTCACACAATCACGTAATGATAGTCATAATTATCAATCAAGTTAATATTAGTTAAACTAATATTAATTATTTGTTAAGTCACCAACATTCAAGTACAACTAGTGTGTGCTTACAAGACGTGTATGCAAAACTTAACGAAACTAACGGAGTTTTGGTAATGAAAAATTACCGGACGTCACATGTTAAGATTTCCAACATTAATTAACACTGTTTAAGAACATTTGCATTTCAATTCCAATTCGTATACATGGTTTAAAAAATAGTTTTTAAATACACAACCAACTCAGCAGGTTTATAAAAAATACTGAATCGGCAGTTTTAGTACTGTTTAAATGGTTAATGAACACCCTTAAACAAACCATTAAACACTTTATTATTGTGATACTTTGTGAAATGTATCTACATTTTTTAAGTTTTTAAGAAAACTTTTTCCCATGATTGAACATTTTACACCCTTTCGGTAAATCAAAGAATCGAATGTGTTGCGATTGCAGCGAAGGCAATGATACAATTCCATATGGAAAGTTTAATCACAGATGAAAATGATGTCGATGAAATCGAAAGAAACTAAAACAACTTGGGTCGATTTGATCATATGTTCTATGATTTTAAAAATGCCCCAATTGACTATGTTAGGGCAAAATAGTGAACTTAGTCAACAAACGAGAATAGGGAACTTAAATATTGTTTTGAGCGGGAATAATAGATAGTATAGGGCTTAGGAAGAGGACATGTGACCTCTTAGATAGTTGTTTATTAAATAGTATAGATAGATATAAATATGAAATAGTATAATTGAAGTTACATGTTACCCCTAATAAGTCTGATTGACGAAACTAAAAACATTTGGCAAATTAATGACCCCTTCTTTTTTCAGAAACATCCCTACAAATTCTCTTTGAATGTTACCACCATTCACTTCCATTACAAAATGGAATACCACCAGTTTTGACTGAGAGAAACAAAAATGGAAGTAAGAGAAGATGGTGTTCATTTAGGAACTCACAAGTTCAAGGAAAGACGCCCGCTGGGCACATCGGTTCAAATCCATGATAAAGATTATAAGGAGCCTCCTGCTGCACCCTTATTTGAGGCTGCAGAGCTCACCTGTTGGTCATTTTACCGAGCTGCCATAGCCGAATTCACCGCCACTTTTTTGTTTGAATACATAACCCTTTTAACGATCATCCAAGTCACTAAGTCTCCGACCAAATGCTTATCCGTCGGCATCCAAGGAACTGCTTGGGCCTTCGGTGGCATGATTTTCACACTTGTCTATTGCACCTCCGGGATCTCAGGTTCATCCGCATTAGTGTCTATGCAATAAAATGGTATGTTTAGTTTAATTGATTAGTGATACATGAACGCTTTGGCAGGAGGTCATATTAACCCGGCTGTGACGTTTGGGTTGTTTTTGGGTAGAAAACTGTCTGTCGCCAGGGCGTTGCTCTACATGGTGATGCAATGTGTTGGTGCGATTTGTGGTGCCGGCGTTGTTAAGGGGTTGCAAGGAAAAAGGGAATTCGAGCTACAAGGCGGTGGTGCCAACATAATTTCTCATGGTTACAGCAAGGGCCACGGACTAGGGGCTGAGATCATTGGCACTTTCTTCCTTGTTTACACTGTCTTCTCGGCCACTGACGCTAAGTTCAGTGCCCGTGACTCTCGTGTTCCCGTATGTATAAGACTAATTACACTAGAATATGAGTTTGCCAAATAAATAAGATTTTAACTTGGTTTGGCATATATTGGCGCCCTTGCCAATTGGGTTTGCTGTGTTTTTAGTGCATTTGGCTACCATTCCGATCACTGGAACGGGGATTAACCCCGCAAGGAGTCTGGGAGCCGCCATAATCTACAACAAGGAACAAGCGTGGAATGAGCATGTAATGCTAATTGTATTGTATTGTATTGTATTGTATTGTTATATTTAAATCCAACGCGTATGTAACATCAAGATTGTGTTTGTGCAGTGGATATTCTGGGCTGGACCAATGGCCGGTGCAGCAACTGCAGCAGCATACCACCAAATCATAATAAGAGCAATTCCATTCAAAGCAAGTTGATCCCTAAACAATACCCCCTTATCAATTCACTCATAAAACTCAAAGTTGATAGAGAACGCATGTGAGGATTTTCATGTATACATTGTGAAATAAGAATTCACAAGTTGCTGGATTGGGGCTACGGAATGAATAATTCTACTTCGCTACTTTTTCATATTAATATTAATGCAGCTAACATTATTACTTATATTAAAAAGCAACAAGTTGCCAAACTAACATTTCAATGTTTTACCATTTGGCCATAACTTTTTGTAATTTTAGTTTGTTAATGGTTATAGGTTCCATGAATATTTTAGGAACATTTACTATGTAATTTTACTTCAAATTTTAGTTTCGTGTTTTGGTTATTGATGTTTTTAATTAATATATGTTTTTAAACGATCGATTATATTGTCACGATGTTCATTTTTGTATGACTATCAAAATTAGTTTGATGTTACTTCCTCACTTTTAAATTGTTTTTGTTCCATCACGGAGCGCCATATAAAACACTAGTCGTTTATTAATAGAAAAAAGTAATGACGATAACTCTCAACAACCTCAAGATAAGTCCTCGATTTGTTCAAATCTCAAATATCCAAATGTAAGCCTACATTGGTTTATACTGATAGTTTAATTTAGATTTTGTCATAAAATTAGCATTATTATTAAATTAACCCTAACTTACTATCTAAATTGTATTATTATACGTTCAATATAAGTTATGACAGTTACGATTGTCACACAGCGAATTGTTGCATTTGAGGGATACACCCCTTCGATTAGTATAAATATATAGGTAGCATCCATTTCATTTGTTAAACTATTGATTCAGTATAACAGCAACTATTTAACGTATGTACGTGTTTTGATGCAAAATATCTACACCTTAAATATGTAATCTATGTGTATGTTAAGGAATATATTATCGTTAAATCCTAACAATTGGTATTAGAGCTTGTTTGCTTATGAGTCTATGAGAAAGAATGAAGCAAGTATACTTTGTTTATCCCCTGCAAGTAGTATACGATCATTTATTGATCAAGATTATTGTTTTGGAAACCGGTTTCAAAGAAAAATTTCAAGCAAGAACATATATTCTAATGATGAATCAAAAGATTCAAACATTCAATCAAAAAAAGACAAAGAAGGAAGAAAACCTTCTGCTTTTTAGGCTCTAGGGAAAAAGGCAACAAAAGAAAAGTCTACTAACAAGTATAACATGATTGAGACTTATCTCATTACCATGAAACATGGGGACTAGAGGATTAGCTCAAAAGCAAAACTCAACCCTTAACGGTTC
This sequence comes from Flaveria sonorensis, assembly GCA_025506505.1. Taxonomy (NCBI): domain Eukaryota; kingdom Viridiplantae; phylum Streptophyta; class Magnoliopsida; order Asterales; family Asteraceae; genus Flaveria; species Flaveria sonorensis. The sequence goes on along the minus strand of CM046432.1, from coordinate 20,939,962 downwards.
GTAATTAAGTTGGTCATAACAAGGGATTAGAAGTAGCTTATAACCAAAGTAAAAATCAAGTGCAACATCAAAGAATTCTTGATTTATGCCAACCTTCTTGTTATAAAGTTTGCAAGTTACAAATATTGTGGACTATTCAATACATCAACAACATGAATCTAATTGAAAATATTAAACATAATAGTGGTCATATGCATAACATTACTTGCATTAAATCATTTATATAAACAAACATCATACGTAAACTTTAATACAAACATATATGCACTATAATGCAATGATCGATGTCATATTAACATTTCACTTGATGATAATATGCTTGACATCAACATGGTTGTATACATTAAATCGAGTTTAAATGCGTTCTTGCAATAGTTGTTTCCTGCGTAACCTTTTGGAATCATATGTCAATGGTAACACTGTCGTGTGTTATTCATGAGCATATGGTTCCAACATGATATTCTAGAAGCAAGCCAACATGACATCAAGAAAATAAGAAATCGGAAAGCTCATTGGTCTTACTCTTTCTCATATGATGGAACATCTTCGCAACTTTTGTTTTTATAGAGTCGCAAGACACTGCTTGGAATGTATCCTGTTTAACATGCTCAGCCTTGAGCTAACCTTTGTCCCCTGCATCTTTGGTGGGATCACTTCGATTAGAAGCCTTCTAACTTCTTCTAAGCAGTAAATTCCCATGTGGAGGACATGGTAGACGTCAATGCAGAGGCACGAGCACTTACCATTTCACTCCCCACACGTATGTTACCCCGCCTTCCTAGTTTCAATGGCAACAAGGATTCCCACCCTTGCCCCCATCAAACACACCACTTCCTAGTTTCAATGACTAGAGTCATTAAATGAGAACAAGGTTCCTTAATTCTTCATATGAGGTACTTTGAATAGGCAAGCAGGTAACCATACAAATTGTATGAAGAGGGCATGGAAAGAGACTTTACTTGGTTACCACTAGCAGAAAAGATCCCATGCCAGAAACCTTTTCTTGGCAGGTCGAACACAAAACACCCAGTGGACCTCTCCAAGATTTTATTTTTTTCGCCAGCTGCTAGTGGGAAGTCAATTGGTTGAGGGTCTGGACTCTGGACTAGGTTAGCTAGAAGTAACTAAAAGATACTTAAATGCTCAAAAAAGAGACACAATCATGAAGGCACGACAAAGAAAGTGTGCATAAAATTAAAAAGAATTTGATTACCAATGCCTACGCTTAAAATAAGAGGGCTTGAAACCAGCACTCCCCCAAACAGCTCATTCCTAACACCACCAAGGCATGATCAAGGAGTGGCTGAATATCACTCACATGCTCACATAACTATTTAAAAACCTTGTCGTTAACATACAACTCCTCTAAGGGCTCCTTGTCAGTTAAATCTAAGTCACTAGTCCAAAAGAACATTTCACTTGGTATCATGCCCTCATCAATATAGAATAACTTATAGTCCCAGTTAGAGTCTTTCACACCAGAAGGAATGTGTTGCATGTGAAAATATCCACCCTTCCTCTTGTTGAAGGAATACCAATCCTCTATCTTCACCACCTGATAGAATACTCGGAACTGAAGAATGATGAGTGAGGATTTAAGTGTACGAACAACAAACTTGTAATAATAATAATAATTAATAAGGCTATTGGATGGATTTCAGAGATGTTAAAGTCATAAAAACTCCAAGAGTTTCAAACAAATGCAATATAGGAGTTGGAGGTGAGAAACAAACATTTTAGACAAAAATAATAAGTTGAATCCAACATTCATTTTTGTAAAAAAACAAGTTACTGGACTATGAGAGACTTTAGGTAAGACCTGATGGGTTGCTTGTAGGACCTCACAGGAGACTTAACTCAATACAACATTTGTAAATTGGGTTGGAAAACATGTTTACTGCTAAACAATGGTTGCATTACTTGCACTTTTAGGGTGATGGAATATGTGAACTCGAACAATATCTATTTAGCATACCACACCACATAGTATAGTCATAAAAGATGCATTTAATCAAAACAAACAAAAATGTTCAAATCAAAACAAGAGTATGTCTCCAAAACAACCCAAGCTTCTCAACATAAAGCAAAATCTGATGGGTGATAATAAAAGCTGTCAAAAGATCATCTAATCAAACAAGCTGAAACCCATGTCATCATCAGATTCCTCAGCTGGCTCTTCCTTCTTCTCTTCAGCCGGTGCAGCTGCAGCGGCAGCCGGAGCACCACCACCACCAACAGCAACTGGAGCCGCAACAGCAAACTTACTTGGGTCCTGCAATCATGTTGTCATTCAATTTCAATAAACAAACCAAAACCAAAATCAGAATAAAAAAAACTGTCTTTAAACTATCTTACAGCCAGGTATTCCTTCACTTTGTCAGCCAGAGGGAAAGAATATTCAGTCTCAACAGCAACAGCCAAAACATTCTTGTAAGCATTGATCAACATGTGAGGTGCAGCTGCAATGGTGGGATAGTGGATAGCCAATGCCAAAGATGTGACCATGGACACACCCATAGCAAACTTCTCAATGAGGTCATCTTCTGTGAGGTCAAGCACCTCTGGGCTGAAGACTGAACCATTCTCATACACGGTCAGAACCACAAGACCGTAAGAGAACGGCCTGATGCCAAGCTTGGCTAAAAGAGCAGCCTCAGATGAACCCACTTTGTCACCCTTCTTGATGAGCTCCACAGGGGTGATAATTTCAACAGTACCCTTGTTAATCTTGGTGGGGATGTTAAGAACCTACAAAGATATAAAAGTCAATATTACCCTGCAAACCGTATGTATGTATGTGAAGGTAGAGATACAAAGTATAAAGTGTAAGAACCTGGAAGAAAGAGGTCTGAGATGGATCAAGACCAGTGTTGCCAGGTGGGACAACCACGTCGACTGGAGCCACGAGACCAACACGAGCAGGAGCCCCAACCTTGTATTTAGCAACTTCTTCACGGACCTCCTTCAAGTCACCCTTTGTGAAGATCAGACCAACATTTCCCTATTCAGAGCACCAAACCAAAACCAAAACCAAAACCAACTTGAAGAAACAAACATATCATCTAAATAAGTGGTAGAATCACACATATATAGATTGATTATCCTTACAACAAGAAGAGGGATGAGGTTCAAATAGGCCTTGTTGCCGGTCTTCTCAGAGTGCATCCTGATGGATCGTTTCATCATGGTGTTCTTGCCCATGAGGATGACGGAATCGCCACGAAGGCCCTGACGGATGCTCTGGAGCTGGTTGGAGCCGACATTATCGGCGGCGGCTACAAGCACCTGAGTGTAGTCGTCGAGAAGCTGGCAGAGCTTCTGATCGTAGGCGATCTTCTTGTCAGCTTTCGATACTTTCCCCATCGCAACTAAAACCCTAGATACCACTTACAATTACAAAACCGAGGGCCAAGACACAGCACTTTGGTTGTCAAGGCGGACAGCGGCGGCTGTCACTTTAACCTCTTATATTTCTATTCTATTCAGAGGAAACCTAACGGAGAGAAAACGAGAGAGAGAAAACACGATTGTCTTAGGATCTTCGGCCTCTATTAATATCGCAGAAACCCTAATTGCTTTGTCTGGGCTGTTTAATTCATTGCTCCGTGTGGTCATAATTGGGCTGATTGCCTCATTCTTCTAATTTTCATTAAAGATTCGAGAAAAACATGATTATTGGGCCTATCTTGCATCTTGAGGGTTGAGCGATTTCTTGGAGTTTTTTTTTCGAAGAGATGTAAATTGAAATCTATTTATAAAAATAGTTGTTATAAATATTATTTATTAGGGTTATCAATAATTATATAGATTGACTTTATTACAGATATATTTATCATATTATTCAAATGGTTATTGAAGTTATGAAATGATTAAATTTTTTACTCCTATAAATATCTCATTGTATCTTATTTGAAAATAGGTCATCAATAATATAAACATCTATCTCCCTATATGTTTATCTCCCTATATGTCTGTCTCATATTGTTTTGCTTTTAGGTTAGTTTTACAACACTTCATCAGAACGAAAGTGCTTTCTCCAGAAAACCTAGTTTCTAGAGTTGTAATCCTGATGCTGCAACTGCCAACGATTTGAGTTCTTGATTTGTTGCTCGTCTCGTCTAAATATGTTCAATTCAACTATCATACAACTTCCAGGAGATGGTGAAAAATTGTTATAATCTATAAACAAATGCCTATGGAATTGATTTAGATCCAGCCAAATGCTACTAATTATGGTATGTTTTCTATTGAGGTAAACTTATGATCTTTTGTAATCATAACGATTAAAGTTATCATATATAATATGTGGATCGCTTCATCAAAGTTTATTCAATCAAAATGTACTACTAGTAAGTTTTATTTTAATTCATCAAAACTCATAATGACTTTCTATCAATTCATTCTCTAGTTTTTTACATATGTGAATGTAAAAATTTGTGTTATTCAGTTTAAAGCCATCACATGGTTTATAAATAATAAATGTTGATGTATTTGAAACTAGCTTATAAACCCGTGTGATACACGGGTAGTAAATAAAAAAAACATTAGTAAATAATTTTTATTACAAAACACAAGTTGATTTGAAGGTATAATAAGAACACGGGTACAATATTTGTTATTAAAGTAAAATAAGAAAAATAATTTTAATAAAATGCTTACATAAACAAAGAAGCTGCAAAAAAATTTAAAAGTTAGCAAAGATCTCTTTATAAACGATGTTATTTGTTATGTTTGTAAGGTTTCCCTCTGTGTCTAGAATTAGTAGTTTTAATCCAACTTTGTTTTTAACTCGGGACAAAGCGACATATAATTGATCATGAGTGAAGACTATACTTTTCAAGTATAAACAAACTATGTAAAACGATTGTCCTTGGCTTTTGTTAATTGTCATAGCAAAACACAAAACCAATGGGGATTGTATTCTTTTAAATTTGAAAGGGATTTTTTTTTGTCTAAAGGAGTTAAACTAAGTCATGAAGTCATTTTTATATTTACCTAATTTTGGATTGATAATCTTTAAGAACACACCTTCCTCGAAAAGTTTTTCAAATCAACAAAAAAAATTATTAACATAGGTTAGATGCACAAGACTCCCCTGCAATAAAATACATGAATAGGATAAACTTTGATTTTTAACGTGAAAATGTATTTGAATAAAAAGTGGGAAGGTTTGGATGGTACCTTTCATCAACAAAAATCATTTCAATAGAGAATGTGTCATTTAGGTTTTGTTTACTCTGTTGTCTCCAGAGCCTGATAACGCGAACCTGGATGACAAGTTTATGAACCTTCACATCCAGATCTTTCATCAAAGTTATTTGAGAGGAAGCGCCATTAATCTTTAAAAAAATAAGTACGAACGATGCAATCAAGTTGTATATCGGAATCAAAATACGTAATGAACATTCAATTATATTGAATGACAGAAAACAGGAACTGATAATTGAGATATAAATAAACAAATAAAAAACCTTTAAATATATATAGAGGTATAATATGGAATTGAAATAAATTAGGAAATTATTTAAAATTTATATTTGGAGAAAATTAAGGAAATTTAAATTCGTGTACTTAAATTAGGAAATCATTTTGTTTACATAATTATAAATAAAATCAAAATCAAATTTGAAAAAATATGTTACAAAAATATATCAGTAAAGTTATGAAAAGTTTAAAATATTATTTTTCAATGTTTATTTTAGAAAATTCGAATTGAATCAAAACATGTAATTAAGAAAATTAAAAACAAAGTACCTTTATATTTGAAGACAATGTTTTAACTAAGATATCTTGATTAAATCTTAAAAATATTAATTTAAATATTTTATCAGTGAAAATTTTAAAAAAATAAGATTTATAGGAATGAGGTTGTTACATTTAAAATATAAATTTTTTTAACTCATATGGTTTAATTTTTAAAATTTGGCACAAATGAGGAAAAAATCAATCAAGTTGTTGTAATGTTGGAATTATCATTAAATCTGTAACTTTAAATTTTGAAATTAGAAAACTACCATGAAAATATCTCAAATAATTTGGTAAATATCAAATAATTGTACGTTTAAATTTTCAAAGTAGATAATTTAGGGTTGGTTAATTTAAATTTAGGTTGATAAATTTAGTTAGTTAGGATTTAATTCAATAGTTTGCTTTAAATTTTAAATTTAAATACTAACCGAAATATCATATTTAAGGCGGGAACTAAAAAAAACTTTTAAAAATATAAAAAAATAAATATATTATTTGAGAGGATGCGTGTACTGATGACACGTGGCATTGAAGATGCTTTTAAGAGTGCCATGTGGCATATTAGATTTTTTGTATATTAATATAGTAAGATTTGTGATGCATGTTTGTAGGATATCAATTAATTAATAAATCTTCTTTTTAGTATAATAACATATAAATACATTAGTCATACAGAAGTGTACTTGATGAATATATCATTGTATTGTATTAAGTTTTGTGATGCTATTGCTATTATGTGAGTAGTAATCACTTTTAAAAAATAAACAAGGAACAATACTTTGAATCAGTAAATTCATCGTTTAGATATTTTAGTTCAATATCTTTTAGCATGTGCGGATTAGCAATCGTGATTATCTCATTTAATATTTGAAAATCTATTCATTTAGATAACAAATATTGTTGCTTATCTAATACTAATATATGGGTAAAATATTAAAATATGTAGCTATAATTTATGATTTTATAATCTTACAGTGTCCCTCATCATATATCAGTTTTGTTCTTCAACAATATTTTGAAAGTCAAGTACTTGATGTTGATAAAATAGAGATGCCCAATGGTGTTTATTGGAAGATGCAGGACCGGTTAAGGGATGGTCAATACAATCAGTCTCACAATGAGGAGAGTGTTAGAACACGTAACAGATCAAATAGAGAACTAGGTTTATATAAATGATACTAAGAACACAAGTAAACAATGAACAGAACTAAGAACAAGAACAAGATAAGCATGGTTTTTAAAAATGCTATATATTGCTCTCAAGTTCTTTTACAAGTATTACAAAGCATAAAAATAAATACAAGAACTTGAGATACTTTATACTACATCCTACAGACGGCTATACTTTGAAGGCCAGTTGAAAACACTAATCTAGACAGCAAGATCAATGTAAAGTCAAAATGCAGATTGCCTTTTGACTAGTGACTATGACATGCCATAGCTCACATCCTAATATATTACAAAAAGGATAAAAGGTACAAAGTAGAAAGTTACAGACTCAAAATCAATATCTACAGTTACAAAAGCATGGACCTTTTCACTAACTCATGCAAGTTGGTGAGTCTTCAGAATTGCAGCGGAAAGTTGGTCAGCTTTATGCAAAAGTAGATCAGAGAAAGCATGTCCTCTCTGCCTTCGGAAGAAATCAGTCTTCACTTCATTGGCTTTGAAAGACTTTGTCTTTGAAGCTTCGGAAGACTTCATCTTTGGCTTTGAAAGATTTGGTCTTTGGCTTTGGAAGATTTTACACTTAGAATAATTTGCTATGAGAAGTGTAAAACTTCTCAAGTAACTTCTACCCTGCATAATGTGCATGCATGTAACACCCGGAAATTTACAAAAAAAAAAGAGAAAAAGAAAAGAAAAGAGAAGTATAAAGAAAGAAATGTGAAATAACCCAAGTTGAGGGGTTAAAGTTGTACAAGAGGCAAACTTTATTATTATTATGTTTAAAAGGTGGGCATGGCCGCCCACTACTCTGTTCTACCAACTTATTCAACCGCAGAAAAGAAGAAAAGCAGAGTTTCCATCGGTTGTTAGAGAGAAGAAGAAGAAGATCGACTTGAAGGTTAGTTTTTCGTGTGTTTTGTTCGGTTTCAGCTGAATTTTTAGCTTATGGACCGAGTCTTATGTGTTCCTCTGTGTTCGGTTGGGTGTTTTTGGTGTGTTTAGGTGTTTGAAATCCAAGTGCTCTCGAGTTTGGAGGAGTTTTACTCGAAGGCTGCTGTAGGTGAGTTCTAGATCCCCGATTTTTCTTTTTTAAACTTGTTTTGGGGCTGAAATGTATATAAATTATCCTTTTTACAACTCCCAGTATGTTGAACCGTATGTTACCCTCTGTTTTTAGTGTGTGTGTGTGTTTGTGAATGTTTGACCGAATCATGTGATGGTATGCTTGTTCTATGTGCTTAATATGCTAGATTTGGGCTAAGAATATGTTAGGATGATGAATGGGGACTGAAATTAGTATAAGTTAGAACTGGTAACTGCCCATGCGCCTAACATTTTTGCCCATGCACCTACACTTGCCCATGCGCCTGCATAGTATCCATACGCCTAAGTTTTTGCCCATACGCCTAAGTTCTGCCCATGCGCCTAAGTGTTTGCCTATGCGCCTAAGTTTTCCCATGTGCCCAAGTACCCATACGCCTGTATAGTACTCATGCGCCTGCATAGTACCCATGCGCCTGCATAGTACTCATGCGCCTGCATAGTACCCATACGCCTAAGTTTTTCCCATGCGCCTAAGTTTTTCCCCATACGCCCAAGTGTTCCCATGCGCCCAACTGTCCATGCGCCTGCATAGTGCCCATGCGCCCACATAGTGCTCATGCGCCTAAGTTGACTTAGAATTTTTCTAAAATTTGGGAAATAGAAATTAATGATTAAGCTCTGGAATGTTTTGGTGGGTTATATTTGTTCATGTTATGCATATTTGTGGCTCGTTATTGATGTACCTTATTACGTATTATTACGTGACCTTACATGGTGTGTTAATGCTCTTGTACGTAAAGTATTATATAATGAAAGTGAAACACATCGTTAACTAAGTGGAACATAATGAAAGAATGTAAAATCTTGCAAGCAACTGAAAGGAGGTTCACAACTCATTGAGGGGTTGTTAGCTCAACTGTGTGCGGTTTAGCTAACCCATGAGGATGCACACAGAGGTCAATCTTTGTGATTGACCAATAAGTACGAAACGGGAGCCTTGTTGCTTGCCCCAGTACTAGAGTCAACTTCGTGCACAATGTTAGGGGTCTATTTATAGACTTCGGCCCAGTACCAGCTTCGTGCACAATGTTTGGGGTATAGCATATGACATTAGTCTAGATGAAAGTGAAAGATAATAATAAAAGTTCGAAACGTACGAAATGAATGAAAAGAATGTTGAAAGATAATAATGATATTATCAAGATGTATGTATGTTGTGTGATCACGAACGAAAGTAAAGGAAAGAATTTTGCTAGAGGTAAAGTATTTTATTATTTAAAACTAGAACTCACTCAGCAACGTTGACTTTTTATACATTTTCAGTTGGTAGGTAGCTTGTTGCTGAGGATGGCACGAGGGTGAAGCTACTTGGCGGGCAAAGACTGGCATCCATTTCATGCACGATAATGATGTTGTTTTATAATACAACTAAGTGATATTTTGTAATCTTTTAAATGACGATGTATTACTTGGCAAATGTATTTATCAAAAGCATGAAATGGTTTTTGATGAATTATTCTGCTGCAATATTTTATTTACTTAATAAATCTTAATATGTTTTGATATAAATGAGGTTGTGATTGACCAACTGTGGGATTTCCGAGAACGGGGCCTTACAATGCAAGCTGGAAGCTCCTTGGTTGCTTTAGTTTCTTTGGTTGCATCAGCCTTTCAAGTATAACCTTATAAACTCCCCCTAGGCTGATGCTACAAAAACAGAGATGTATACTTAGATATTGACAGTTATCATCAGGATCAAGATCATTCCTTTCGTCATCTACTGATCAGGATCCCTTAAACTCTCATAATACCTTCTTATATCATGGAGATCATGCAGAGGAAGATCAAGCATGTCTTGCCAGAAATATACATCTTGACCTCCTTGATCTTTGATGACATACCACCTGTCTGGATTAGTAGCAAAGGTCTAGGATAGGATGGGTCTTCCAGTTACAAGAAGCTCTACTAGAGTTGGAGTTGGTTGAGCAGCCTCTTCTTGCACTACCTTAGTATGCTCTGACTCATCCTGAGGTATAGAGGTGGATGCCTTGGACTTCTTCTTAGAACCACTCTTCCTGGCCATCCTTTTCCTCCTCTTTGAAGTCTTTAACTGAGAAGACTGGCATTCAGCACTAGGTTGACTTGTTGTGTCTTTCTCAGTTGCGTCCTCTTCCCTCACAAGGTCAGAAGGAGAGGGATTTGGACCCTGTTGTAGATTAGAAGATGAAGTTGGCTGAGATGCAGCTCTAGGTTTAGGTTGTGTTGTCTCAGTGGGTTCAACCTTTACCTTAACTTCAGGTTGAGCTTGACTTGGTAGAGAATGCAAGTCAACAAGCTCTCCCTTTTTAATCTTCTGCTTGATCACTCTAATGTGCTCATCCATAGTGGATAGAGACATTGAACCAATCCTCCTTCCGGAGAATCCGTACAACTTCAAGAAGCTTATCATCCTCTGCCTATCAGCAGACTTCTTTTGACTCTTTTAGATGATGGCTCTTGACTTTACAGCTTCTTCCCTCATCTTTCTCTTAGCAGCCTTTCGTTCTTTGATAACTTGGTGCTCCTACTGCTTAAGATACTCGAATTCAACATATTCATATGATAAGGGAAGAAGTGTAGATGCTTGATAGAGACCTGTGGCACTTGGGTAGCTAATCATGTTTTGTCTATCAGCTTCCTTGTCTACCTGAGGTTGTTCAGTTGCCACAACCTCTTTCTCAGGACTTTCTTGAACTGGGGAGAGGATAGGAGCATGCTTGTAGAGCCTTTTCTGTCTCTTTTTTTCCTTGATTTTTAGGAGCAATTCTGCATCCTATGCCTCCTTCCTCTCCTTTAACACCTCTATGTCTGCCAGTTCATTGAGTTCCTCTAAGGGAAGAGAGATGAGTTCATCTATGTTGTTATCATCCTGAGTATTTGGCCTGGGGGCGCCCTGATAGCAGCTTCCATTAACCCTGGAGACCCTCTTGAACTCTCTCCCCTTAGCTTCCTCTTCCTCTCTCTCTCCTCCTCTTCAGTTTCCTCAAAGGTCATCTTCCTCTTCCCTTTGTCACGCACAGGCCTTGGTGACTCAGGTGGAGAGAGATTTGGCCTTCATTGCTTGGTTTAGCAGTCAAGCTCTGGCCAGAGAGAGGTTGTGAAGTACCTTCACCAGCTGGTGTCTCACTGAGGGTTGATGATGTTGAAGCAGTTCTTGTAACAAGGTTCATAGGGTCTATCACTGGGCCTTCAATCAAGGTTTCCCTTTCGAAGCTAATCTTAGGTTCCACCTCGACATCCAGTTGACCAATAACATTGCCTGTTAGCCTTTGTCTTCTTCTTTGTTTGAACTCTTCAACAATCCCATCTTGAATCCTCTCAGCCAGTCTACCAGCTTGCCTGTTTTGACTAGGATTGGCAAGTGTCATGTGGACTAGAGGAAGACTGACATAGAACTTCAGGGTCTGAAAATTGAAGACCTCTTACTGCCCTTGAAGTCTATGAAAAATCAGAGCTCTCCTGTCAGCATCATACCTCCACCCAAATATTTCATTCTCAGCATCATGCGATGGGGTAGACATAGCTCTTGGAATACCCTCCTTAAACAGACTTTTAATGAGTGAGTCCACATCAATATGGACTTGAGGAGGTTGCTGAGTATGGACAATTGCAAGTGAGGTTGGTGAATCCTCAATGCCCATACTCTGTGAAGAACTCCCAGGTTCTGTGATTGCTTGGACTTTCTCCCCCTTTTTAGTAGCATCACCCTCTTACATAGGTGAGCTAGGGGTTAGGTCTGTCACATCCACAGGTTCTTGTGTTCTTGGTTGAGTCCTCCTTATAGGTCTCTCAGCTAATTTTTCCTTGAGATCAGAAATCTCAAGTTGCTGATCATTGACCTTTTTTATCAAGGTAGTCACCTGAGATTTCAAGTGACTAACCTTGGAGACTAAATAGGTGCATGTTTGAGTCAACTTTTGCATCTTTAGTCTCATATTCCCCTCATCTTCATCAGAAGAATCACGAGGGATGAGAGAATAGGACCTAGTCTTCTTCCTTATCACCAGCACTTTGTTCTTGGCCGTTGGATTTCCCGTGCACCATGACAACTTCAAGTGAAGTATCAATGGGCTGGGTTGCCATGGTTGAGGTCTTAATGATGTAATCACTTGTTGAAGTGAGAGCCTCTTCCATATGGACCTCCTAAACATGTTCAGGGAGATCCAACTCAGTAGTAGGTGGATGATGTGGGCTAGACATGGGAGAAATAGGAGTACTCATCTATCCTTGACCAGGGAAGGAGAAGAGAGACTTATGATACCCACTGAATCCCATGTCTTCATCATCATAAAACTCTAGGTTTGGAATGGGTTGGTTTAGATCAAGAGGATGGGGATGGTAACTGTCCCTTGAAGGTTGTTCACTAGAGTGTTAAGACTCTGAGTGAAGGCTTAAGGCTTAGGGGTTGTGAGCTCATCAGGCTGAGCATGAGGAACCTCAGCACTGATCATTGGTAAGATGGGAGTGGTTTGCTCTTCAGGAGAAGTGGGAGATCCAGTGTCCACTTCCTCTTATGTGGGTGGTAATATAGGGGCCTGCACAAACTGAGTAGTATGTGCAGGGGTTCGTTTGGATTTTCTTTGGTAGGTGATGGTTATTTGTGGCTGTATAGGGGGTTGAGAAGTAGAAGGTGTGGGTTTAACACTAGCTGGTGCTGCTAGGTTGTCACCTTGAGCAATGAGCTCTAACATTTTTGGGACAAGGGCTGTTTCTACCCCTGAGAAGCCAACAGTTGGCTTTCTTATAGTCTTGAAGATGCCAGGCTTTATCTGTCCTAATTTTAGAACATTACCTATTCCCCTCAACTGGGAGCCCAGTTCACAGTTGAGAATATGCTGGACATATCTAGGGAACATTTAATATTCTAAGGAGTCCAAGTTTGCAAGTAAATTAATGTACACAAATTGTGAATACCTGAACCATCCCATGGACTATGTAGGAAAGGTCCTTTGAAACTTGGTCCCATCCTCTATGCTTGTTAGATAGACAGTGATCGACGACATGGAGGAGGTATTTCCATTAAGAGGAAACCTTTCCTTTCCTGAAGGTCTTGACAGAGAAATCCTCTTCATAGCCCATCTGACCAAAGGAACAGTTACAAGCAGACTTGGGGAAGGACAAATCACCTTCGACATCATCCAGCCTTAGATGTGAGTTTATGGATGCCGGAGTGATGAAGATTGTCCTTCCCTGCATTGTAGCAGACAGTGCCTTCTCCCCATCCATGATGACCTCTTGACAAGTCCTCTAGAATTCTAACAGCTGATCCTCATAGAGTGAAGGATCGATGGTGAGGAGGTGAAGTAGTTTGATAGAGTGAGAAAGCGACAAACCTCTAAGAAACCAGGATCTTTCTCAGAGTTCAACAGAGCAACTTGATTATGTTTCCTGTGAAGTTGCATGGAGAAATCGGGTTGGTTTCTGTGATGAAGGTTGGCCATTGCAGGACCGTTAAAGGGTACTTAAGCTTGCACTTAGTTAACATACTTAGGAGGATCTTAAGATCACTTAACAATTCAAACAGGGAACTGTGAACTTTTACTGAAGATACAAGACAAACACAAGTAAAAACAACTACAAGAACACAAGATAAAATTTTCAAGGAAGTTGTATATTGCTTCTCTAGTTCTATTACAAGTGTTGTACAAGTATATATTTGAATACAAGAACCGGAGACTACTTATACTACATCCTACAACCGTCAATATGCAAAAAGACAGTTGGAAGTGACTCTAGACAACAAGATCAGCCTAAAGTCAAAAGGCAGATTGCCTTTTGACTAGTGACTATGACATGCCATAGCTCACTGACTTTCCTATTACAAAAAGCCAAAAAGAAACAAAAACAGAAACTTGCAGACAAAGACCTTATCTACTTTATCATAAAGCATGGAAGTTTCACCAAATGATGATAGTTGGTGAACCACCAAAGCATGCAGTGGACAGTAAGTTGCTTTATGATAAAGTTGATGGAAAAGGTATCTTTTCTCTCTCTTCAGAAGAAAATCAGTCTTGTTTTTAAACAGCTTCGGAAGACTTTGTCTTGAGAGCTTTGGAAGACTTCATCTTTTACCTTCAGAAGAGTCGAGTCTTTGGCTTCGAAAGACTTTATACTTAGAGTATTTTCTAAGTTAAGTGTAAAGCTTCCGCAGCAGTTTCTTCTGAACTTTGGCTTCGGAAGATTTTACACTTAGCATTTCTCTTGAGTGTGTAAAACTTCCGAAGCTGGTTCTTCTTTGTTCCAAAGTGCATGTTGGAAGACTTGGTTGTTTTGGTATCCTTTGGTTGCATCAGCCTCTTAACTTCAGAGGTTCCTACAGCCATTTTGAGGTAGCTTTGTTGTGAAGGAAGATAAGAACAAGGGTGGTTTGTGGGTGAATTTAGGTTAGAGAATTTTCAGATGAAGATGATGGTGAAAGAGGAAAATCATTAAGAGAATATATATGAAATGGATTTGAGACAAAGTTAATTTAAAAGGATAAACTTTGAAATCCGAATGTCACTCCCACCTTTAAAAAGTGCCCAAAAAGGTAGTTTTCTTGGAAGTTGAAAATATTCAAAAGGTATTTTTGTCTTTGGAAGTTTTAAGAAAAGCTTCCAAAGCCAATTTGGCTTCGGAAGATATTCATAAGGTTTGTGAAAATTTTTACTTCGGAAAGAAAATACTTAGGGAATTTTACTTCTGAGACATGTTTGATTTCGAAAGAGATCAGGACTTGGAAGTTTTATTCTAAAAAGAATAAATCTTCCAAGACTTGATTATTTTCGGAAGAAATTTGTCCTTCAAATACATGTAAGTACTTAGAAGCATATTTAGGCTTCGGAAGATATATCAGATTCTTTCGAAGGTAAATGTCTTATAAGTAGTTATTTGTTTTGAAGACATACTGTTCTTTCGAAAACAACTTGATGTCTTCCGAAAGAAAATATGTTTAAAATTTTTAAAAGTCTAAGGAATACCTTTTGAAAAGTTTTCTTCCAAAAGAAACTGGGCTTATGAAGATGATAAAATAGACAACTTAGGACACAAAGGTTTTAGAATAGAATTGATTTAAGTTTAACAAAAAATCTACTCAAAGTTAATCATCCTAATAGCTGATAAAAGATATTTGAATCTTTGTTCATCAAAAGCTTTAGTGAACTGATCAGCATATTGTTCATTTGTGTTAACTTTGACTAGTTTGATTAATCCTTTTTCAAAATTATATCTAATCAAATGATACATGATGTTGATGTGTTTTGTCCTTGAGTGTTGCACATGATTCTCTGTAATAAAGATAGTACTGTTGTTGTCTATGTGGATGGGAGTCTCTTTGAAGTTGAATCCATAGTCCAGAATCTGATTCTGAATCCAAAACACTTAGCCATAACAGCTTGTAGCAGCAATGTATTCAGCTTCAGCAGTTGATGCAGACACATATGATTGTTTCTTGCATTGCCATGAGACAATCCTTCCACCAAGGAATTGACATCCCCCAGATGTAGACTTTGCAGTCCTGTTGCAGTCACCATAGTCACTGTCTGTATATGCATACAGATTGAGGTCAGAATTCTTTGGATACCAAAGGCCAAGCTTAGGAGCACCTTTGAGATATCTAAGAATCCTCTTAACAGCAACCGAGTGTGACATCTTAGGGTTGGTTTGATATCTTGCACAGATGCATGTGGCAAACATGATATCAGGCCAGCTGGCTGTGAGATACATAAGAGACCCAATCATAGCCCTGTAGAGATGTTCATCCACATACTCCCACTCAAGATCAGGTCCAAGGGAATGGTTTTAGGCTATGGGTGTCTTAGCAACCTTACAATCAGTCATGTTGAATCTTATAAGTATATCTTGTAAATACTTTGACTGACTTATGAAGATGCCATTATCAACTTGCTTCATTTAAATTCCTAGAAAGAAATTGAGTTCCCCTATGGCACTCATTTCAAATCTATTCTTCATCAGCCTCTCAAAGTTTTTGCAGAGCTTTGGATTAGTTGACCCGAAGATAATGTCATTTACATATACTTGAACCAGCATTAAGTCATTCCTTGTTCCTTTGATGAAGAGAGTTCCATCTATAGTACCCCTCTTGTAGCCATGTTGACAAAGATACTAAGATAGTGTCTCAAACCACTTTCTTGGATTTTGGTGCAGCCCATAAAGAGCTTTATCAAGCTTGCAGACATAATCAGGATGATCTAGATCTGGAAAGCTAGGTGGTTGTTTGACATACACCTCTTCATCAATCACCCCATATAGAAAAGCACACTTGACATCAAGTTGGTAGACCTTGAAATCCTTGGGTGCAGCAAAAGCCAGGAATATTCTTATAGCTTCAAGTCTTGCTACAGGAGCAAAAACATTTGTGTAGTCAATTCCCTCTTCTTGTGTGTATCCTTGAACAACTAGTCTGGCCTTGTTCTTGATGACAAGTCCTCTTGTTTCTAAAAACCCACTTGGTTCCTATGGTAGTCTTCCCTTGAGGAAGAGGACATAGGTTCCAAACCTTTTGTCTTTTGAATTGAAGTAGCTCCTCTTGCATTGCTTCAACCCAACTTCCATCCTTCAAAGCCTCATCAACTTTCTTTGGCTCTATCTGGGACAAGAAGCAAGAGTATAGACAAACATTTTTGTCATGGGTTTATCCTCTTGTTCTCACCCTTGTATCAACATTTCCAATGATGTTTGTGGTGGGGTGTGACTTGTGGATCCTGAGTTGAGGGATCATAGCAAGTTGATTGAAAAGATCTAAATTCGAGAAATTCAGATCTGGCAATGGAGTATCACCCACCATATCAGACACTTATCAAAAGAGGCTTGATCCAATGAGTGTGTGACATCATTTATGGAGTGGTTATCAGCATCAATAAATTCTTGATCACTGTCACCACCTCCATTTCCCCTACATTTGAAGCCCCTTCACCTGAGTTTTGAACCTCTGAGCTGGAATTTGTGGGCATCTCAGATGTATCAACTGAATTTGTCATGTTTGTATTGATAGGATCTTTACTTGCAGGGTTAGTTACCACTGGAGCTAAAGTAGTATTCTTGCTTGGTCTTCTCAGCTCAAATCTTGGGTCAGGATCTCTTATTGATAAGTTACCTGTAGATCCTAAAACATTCTCACAAGATTTGTTAAAATAGTTGGTAACTAAATCAAGATCAAATAGCCAATCAGGACCAGAACCTTTCACACTAGGAGTGTGCTTATTGAAGATCACATTGGCTAACTTCTTAACATTGTATACTCTATAAGCCTTAGCTTGGGAAGAGTATCTTATAAAATGTCCATCATCTAATTTCTCAGCAAATTTGGCTACCTGATCCTTGGTATTCAAGATGGTGTAAGGACATCCAAATGACCTGAGGAAACCAATAAATGGTCTTCTTTTGTGCCACAGCTCATAACGAGTCTTACCATGAGTCTTAACCACTAAAACTCTATTCTGCATATAGCAGGCTATGTTAAGTGCCTCTGCCCAGAAAGAGATGGGCAGTTTAGAGTTAGACAGCATGGTTCTTGCAGCCTCAATAAGTGTCCTGTTTCATCTGTCAGCAACATCATTTTGCTGAGGAGTCCTGGGAGCACTATATTGTCTTGTAATACCTTTTTCATCATAAAATGAATCAAGGATTTGGTACTAAAATTCTATTCCTTGATCACATTGACCTTGTGATCACATTGATTATCAATTTTTAGAATGAAGTTCTTTAAGATCTCAGGAGTCTCATCCTTAGTTCTAAGGAAAAAGACCCAAGTGAATCTTATGAAGTTATCTGTGATCACCAAACAATATGAGGTCCTTCCTAAACTTAATACACTGGTGGGGCCAAAGAGATCCATATGTAATAAGTGTAGGGGAGTAGTGATAGAGTTCCTTTCCTTTGGCTTGTGAGACACTTTATGTTGCTTCCCTTTCAGGCATGCAACACAGTGGTCATCACTTGTAAACTCTTTCTTTGGCATTCCAGTTACCAAATCATTCTTAATTAATTTATTCATGTTTTTAAAGTTTACAAGGCACATTCTTTTATGCCAGAGGAAAGACTCATCACTATTTGTTTTAGATAGAAAGCAAGAAACATCTCCTGAGGGAGATGTTTCCTGCAAGTCCATCTTGTACATGTTCCTTTTCCTGGGGGCTCTGAGCAGGATATGCTCTTGAGGAATGACCACCCTGGGCTTGAGAACAATGCACTCATGCTCAGTAAAGAGCATGTTATGTCTCTGATCACAAAATTGGGATACACTCAGTAGATTGTACCCAAGCTCTTTGACAAAATTTACCTTTCAATGCTAAGCTTACCATTTGTGACCATGGCCCTTCCTGTAATGTAACCTCCTGCATCTCCTCCAAAAGCAAATGGCCCTCCATCAATTTTCTCAAAATTTTGAAGTAGAGAACCATTGCCGGTCATATGCCTGGAACAACCACTATCAATGATCTATACATTTCCCTTTGTCTTTAGTTGTTCCTGCACAAGAAAGAAGTGGTTAGTTACATTTGGAAACCCAAGCCTCATTGGTCTTGGGATTTTCAAAGTGATCTAAAGACAATGTAACAGTAACTGATCCTATGTTCAAGCTTTGAGGATCATTAGCTGTTGTTGATGAAGAACTTTCAGTCACTTGGTCTTTCTTCATCTTCCACACCATCTTTGGAAGATTGGACTTGACCTTCAACACCTCGGAAGTTTTAACAACTTCTGAAGTTTTGGATACTGGACCTTCGGAAGATCTTGCTTTCACTATAGTGGCCTCCAGTACTTCAGAAGCATTCCTTTCTTCTGAGACCTAATTTTCTTTCGAATGCAAGTTTTCATTTGTCTTCTTTTTCACCTTGGAGCTTCCGAAGGAAAAAAGATTTTCCTTCCGAAGCTAACTTTTCATTCTTCTTCTCAAAAGTTTTCTCTTTGATCATATGAATAGTACTTTTAGGATTATAGATGCAATCCTTAGCAAGATGAGAAGTACTACCACACATGATGCAATCCATTTGCTTCCTTCTAAGAGTCTTCTTTTGAGAGAAAGACTGAACTTGATTACTTTCCTCCTCCATCTTCATCTTCACAGATGATGTAGCAAGCTTCTTAGGGAGAGGCTTGCTCTTGGAACTGGATGATTCAGGCTGTGTAGCAATGGTACATAGCTGATCAGCCCTCTTCTCTTTACTAGAATGATTTGGACCTGAACTAGAACTCCTGGTATTAGAGTTCATAGTTGAGTCTTCAGCCTTCACCACTTCAAATCCTACAGAGATAAACACTTGTTTCTATTTAGAGTTAAAAGTGGCCTTGATCTCTTGAGCCTTCTTTGGCTTTATCTTTGCTCTTCTAATCAAGTTCTTTCTCTTAGACTTGGTCATCCCAGTTTCTTTTCTCTCCTTAGGAGAATAGTGACCCTTCTTAGGATGATCTTCTTCACTCTTCTCAGAGTCATCCTTCACTATCTCCTTTTCATCCTCTTCAATAATAGGGTCTATGAGGGGAAGCTCATCTTCACAAGTTCTAGACCTTGGAGATCTTACAGACAATAAAGTGTGTGGAGGAGCTATCTTAGTAGTACCCAGTCCCTGCTTATTCTGATAACAAACTTTTGCATGCAAGGATGAGGATATCATGTTCTTGAAGGTCTCTTCTTCAAGAACACATTTTTCTACCCTGGCTTTGCTGATCGCAAGCTCAACCTGGCATTTAGTTAACTTAGTGATGAGATCTTTTATCTGAGTCCTGTAGTTGGTATGTTCATGCTTAAGAGTTGAAATGATTTTCTCTAAATCCTATATTTTAAGTTTGTAATCATTTTCAGCTCTTTTGAAATCAGCTTTTAAGATGTTTAAGGACTCAAGATCAAATCTCATCTCTAAGTTATAGGACCTATATTTATTTTTAGCAATACATTTAGGTGTATAAAGATGTTCCAATACCTTGGCTTCTTCATGATCTGCCATCAGTGCTTGGTTTGGAGATGCATCCTCAACCTGAAAGCTCCAGTCAAAGCCACCTTCTTCAACAGCAACTACAGCTTGCTGCTTGGGCTTCTCATTCTGGTGAGCTCCATCAATGTAGTTTGGTCTGGTTTGTGCTTGGCCACCATTTGTCTTTGGTGCCTTGCACTCTCTAGCAAAGTCTCCCATTTGGTTACAGTTGTAACACTTCACTTTGCTTTTGTCTAGCCCAAACTTCCCACTGGCTATATTGCTAGGAAACTTCCTCCCTGTCCTCTTGTAGAACTTCTTGGCTCTATGAGTGAGAAGAGCCATCTGCTGGACTATTTCCATGTATTTTAGATCATCTGGATGGATACAGTCCAGGTCTTCAAGGGTAAAGAGAAAGTTTCCTGTGCTTTCATAAGTAGACATAAAGGCTTGTGAAGAGCTTGTCTCTTAGAATGGGCCTCCTTGGATGTAGTTCTCTCTTGGTATCTTTGGGAAGCTAATGAAAGGACCCTTTTGTGAGTTGTGAGGGTAGCAGATGAGATGATGATGTGGTTCTCTGCAATCCTTTTCAACCACATGAAGGGCTGAACTCTGCTGAATGTTGGAGTTACAAGATGGATTTTGCATGTTCATCTCCATCTGGTAGCCACTGAGGATACCATACAACTCGGTAGGAGTAAGGGTCTTAAGGTTCTTAGTCCTCTTAATAAGCACACAATAGTGTGTCCATTGTCTGGGAAGAGAGGACGTGAACTTCCTAACAATATTCCTGTTCTCAAGAGTTACTCCAACATCCATTAGAGTATCCATAATCTTAACAGACCTGAAGTACTGTTGAGTCATGGTCATACCTGTCTTGAAGGTGAAATTCTCAAACTGCTGCTTCAAGGGGTCCTTCTTGTTCTTTTTTGCTTTATTTGACCCCTCATACATCAGCTTCAGTGCATCCTATAGTTGCTTGGCAGTCTTGCACTTCTTGAAGCCTCTGTAGATAGAGTTTGTAAGAGCAGTTTGGAGGGCGGTCATGGCCTTCTGATCTATGTCAATCTTCTTCTAGTCTTTATCAGAATAATCAGCCACTTCCTTTGGTATCATACCACCACCACCAGCAGCTAAAGAGGTGGATGGTACATGAGGTCTAGAGACAACAAATCCCCACATCCTGGAGTCTTGAGACTTGATAAAGCCTTCCATTCTTTGGCACCAAGTATCAAAATCATCAGGAGTGATCAGTGGAGACTTTATCATGGTATCGGTTTCCATATCAGCCTTTGTGATAGCTGCCATTTGAGATGTTAAGTATTTTATGAAACTGAAAGGATTTAAGATGGTGAAATCTTACAATCAAGAGCCTAAAATGCTCTGATACCAATTGCAGGACCATGTAAAGGGTGGTCAATACAATCAGTCTCACAATGAGGAGAGTTTTAAAACACTTAACAGATCAAATAGGGAACCGGGTTTGTGTAAATGATACTAAGAACAGAAGTAAACAATGAGACAGAACTAAGAACAAGAACAGAGTAATATGGTTTTCAAGGATGCTGTATATTGCTCTCAAGTTCTATTACAAGTGTTACAAAGCATAAAAAGAAATACAAGGACCTGAGATACTTTATACTACATCCTACAGCCGTCCATACTATGATAGCCGGCTGGAAACACTAATCTAGACAACAAGATCAATGTAGAGTCAAAAGGCAAATTTCCTTTTGACTAGTGACTATGACATGCCATAGCTCACATCCTTATATATTATAAAAATGATAAACAGGTACAAAGTAGGAAGTTACAGACCCAATACCATTATCTACAGTTTACAAAAGCATGGACCTTTTCACCAACTTGTATAAGTTGGTGAGTCTTCAAAGTTGCAGCGGAAAGTAAGTCAGCTTTATGAAAAAGTAGATCAGAGAAAGCATGTCCTCTCTGTCTTCGGAATAAATCAGTCTTCACTTCATTTGGCTTTGGAAGACTTTGTCTTTGAAGCTTCGGAAGACTTCATCTATGGCTTCGGAAGATTTGGACTTTGGCTTCGGAAGATTTTACACTTAGAATAACTTCTGTGATGAGTGTAAAGCTTCCGAAGCAACTTCTACCTTGTAGATTAGTGCATGCATGCAGGAAGCTCCTTGGTTGTTTTGGCTTTGTTGGTTGCATCAGCCTTCTAATATAACCTTACATAACACTTTACTTTGCTTTTGTCATGCCCAAACTTTCAACTGGTTGCATTGCTAGGAAACTTCCTTCCTGTCCTCTTGTAAAACTTCTTGGCTCTGTAAGTGAGAAGAGCCATCTACTAGACTATTTCCATGTACTCCAGATCATCTGGATGGATACAGTCCAGGTCTTCAAGGGTAAAGAGAAGGTTTCCTGTGCTTTCATCAGTAGACACAAAGGCTTGTGAAGAGCTTGTCTCTTGGAATGGGCCTCCTTGGATGTAGTTCTCTCTTGGTATCTTTTGGAAGCTGATGAAAGGACCCTTTTGTGAGTTGTCAGGGTAGCAGATAAGATGATGATGTGGTTCTCTGCAATCCTTTTCAACCACATGAAGGGCTGAACTCTGCTGAATGTTGGAGTTACAAGATGGATTTTGCATGTTCATCTCCATCTGGTAGCCACTAAGGATACCATACAACTCAGTAGGAGTAAGGGTCTTAAGGTTCTTAGTCCTTTTAATGAGCACACAATAGTGTGTCCATTGTCTGGGAAGAGAGGACATGAACTTCCTAACAATATTCCTTTTCTCAAGAGTTACTCTAACATCCATTAGAGTATCCATAATCTTAACATACCTGAAGTACTGTTGAGTCATGGTTATACCTGTCTTGAAGGTGAAATTCTCAAACTGCTGCTTCAAGAGGTCCTTCTTGTTCTTTTTTGCTTAATTTGACCCCTCATACATCAGCTTCAGTGCATCCCATAGTTGCTTGGCAGTCTTGCACTTCTTGAAGCCTCTGTAGATAGAGTTTGGAAGAGCAGTTTGGAGGGCGGTCATGGCCTTCTGATCTATATCAATCTTCTTCTAGTCTTTATCAGAATAATCAGCCACTTCCTTTGGTATCATACCACCACCACCAGCAGCTAAAGAGGTGGATGGTACATGAGGTCTAGAGACAATAGATCCCCACATCCTGGAGTCTTGAGACTTGATGAAGCCTTCCATTCTTTAGCACCAAGTATCAAAATCATCAGGAGTGATCAGTGGAGACTTTATCATGATATCAGTTTCTATATCAGCCTTTGTGATAGCTGCCATTTGAGTTGTTAAGTGTTTTATAAAACTGAAGGGATTTAAGATGGTGAGATATTACAATCAAGAGCCTAAAAAGCTCTGATACCAATTGTAGGACCAGTTAAGGGATGGTCAATACAATCAGTCTCACAATAAGGAGAGTGTTAGAACACTTAACAGATCAAATAAGAAACCAGGTTTATATGAATGATACTAAAAACATTAGTAAACAATGAGATAGAACTAAGAACACGAGCAAGATAAGTATGGTTTTCAAGAATGTTGTATATTGCTCTCAAGTTCTTTTACAAGTGTTATAAAGCATAAAGGAAATACAAGAACCTAAGATACTTTATACTACATCCTACAGCCAGCCATACTTTGAAGGCCAGCTGGAAACACTAATCTAGACAACAAGATCAATGCAAAGTCAAAAGGCAAATTGTCTTTTGACTAGTGACTATGGCATGTCATAGCTTACATCCTAATATATTAGAAAAAGGATAAAAGTTATAAAATATAAAGTTACAGACTCTAAACCATAATCTACAGTTACAAAAGCATGGACCTTTTCACTAACTCATGCAAGTTGGTGAGTCTTTAGAGTTGCAGCGGAAAATTGGTCAACTTTATGCAAAAGTAGATTAGAGAAAGCATGTCTTCTCTGTCTTTGAAAGAAATCGGTCTTCACTTCATTCGCTTCGGAAGACTTTGTCTTTGAAGCTTCGGAAGACTTCATCTTTACCTTCGGAAGATTTGGTCTTTGGCTTCGGAAGATTTTACACTTAGAATAACTTGCTATGAGAAGTGTAAAACTTCCGAAGTAACTTCTACTCTGCATAATGTGCATGCAAGCTGGTAGCTCCTTGGTTGTTTTGGTTTTTTTGGTTGCATCAGCCTTACAAGTATAACCTTACAGAAGATTATCAATGTTTCATTTTTGTTGAAGGACATTGTAATAAATGTAACTTGTTTATATGTTGTCTTGTTATAACATTAATCACATGAGTTACCATGTGTTGTATGTATTTTTGCTTACTATGTGATTATTGTATAAAAGCAAATACTAGATCAAAGTTAGTTGGTCTATTATTACTCTCATTAAATAGTATAAAGAAAAGATATTACACCTCAAGTGTCATATGCCCTGTATCTCATTATCAAGTTACACAAGGTCATAAGATTTTAGACTGATAAATCTATCATGATTTATACATGTAATTAATTCTCAATTTGTATTATGGGAAGAGAAAATTAATTTATATGGATATTATGAATGAAGTAAGTTTTGTTTATTACACCTCAATATGCTCGTGAAGTAGCAAAACTATGAAAAGTATGAGAGAATCGAAAGTATTTCATATTATGAGTCCGAGGAAATAATGAAAACTATGAAACTTGTATGGTTCTACCACATCAGCTAAAGTAGATGTGGTTATATTATGATCATTGCAAATGTCATGATTATGGACATAATTGAAAAAATTATAATGATGATCATAAAATAATGACATTGACCACCATAGTGGCAAATTAAAGAATTGATTGCATATGAATAAAATAAGAAATAAATACAAGTACTATCCATGATAGTATGAGGTGATAATACATTGCTCTCTCTTATTTTTTATATTGTAAGCATAATTACGGATAAAGCATATGTGATCATAAGCAAAGATTTACGGATCATGATTGATAATTGGCATGACCGGTTAGACCACACCAAGTCAATGATGTGAAAAGTATTGAAGAATTGAAGTATGTTTCTTGATAACTAAGCAAGCAATGTTTGCTCTCAAGAAAAATTGTTTATTTACCAACTAAAGTAATATGTAAATCCTTAAATTCAGGAAGCGATAAAGGATACACATATCCTAGCGTACATACCATTTAGAAGTTTAAAATCGATGCATCATCTAAATGGTTGTCAAATTCACAGCTTGAATTTGCATGTGTGTGGTTTAGGTAACGAGGTAGCAAGCATATGATTCCACGTTATCATATCACTTTGGGTAAAAACAGTGAGTTTAATTCTCAAACTACTAATGATTATTGGAATACGTGTTTAACTTCATATCACTTAAGTTCATACACAAATTGCTTTTGTTGAGACGACCACTTAATTGATTGCAAAGCCAATGATCATGAGAGCAAATGTTCATTTTTGTGAAACATGTTATTTTACATGTAAAAACATTAATTCACATCAAGCTAAGAAGTTGTAAGACTTTCTCCCTATTAAAGTTGGGTTTTGGTCAGAAACCATACAGATCTCATCTGAATTGTTTTTTGGTTGTGCGGTATATATTGTAATTGTTCCACCACAACGCACGAACATGAGACTTAAAGAAAGTTAGGAATATATCATGGCATGCAAAATATCTATAATTAAAATATAGAGCCATTACAAATAAATTTGTCTATGGCTGAATTTATTAATTATTAATTATTTTTTTTGGGAATAAAGGTGGTCAAGTCGAGGTATAGTATAATGGTTTCCTACAGAGATACTTGACATGATGGTTCTAGATTAACCTCGAATACTTGAAAATATAGAGATCTCAGTAATTATATTATGTCTAGAAGTACATGTAATTGAAATAAAATCGATGTTAATAATACTTTATATATGATCGAGCGCTTGAAATGATAAAAAAGATGAGGATCAATAACTAAAATATTCTTTTGAATAGAGATGTATAAATGATTGGCCAAAATGAACATACGCAAATAAGGCGGAGTTGAATTTTCTAATATGTTGGATATTAATGAGGTCTTTTGTGCAAATAATTTATGTGAAATAATAAAAGAAAGATGTCAAGAAAAATTGATGGCACGATGAGTTTCACAAAAACCTATAATGTGTCATGAGAAGACGCATTCTCCCGTAGTGGATGTAATAATGTACCAACACCTTATTAGTCTGGTATTACAAATAGAGAATTGATATGCGTAGTACTAATATCGTGATTCACTTGACACTGAAACTTAAATGAAACTCAATGAATAATTTAAATTGCTACAATCATGGAAAGTAAGTTCTCGAGAACATTATTGTTGTTATATACATATTCCGATCCAAATGCTTTATGATTATGGTATACGTTATTGCATTGAATTTAACTTGAACTCCTCATGAGTTTTCAAAAGCAGTTGAGTCTTAAAAAGGTAATTGGAAACATCTTAAAGATGTAAATCTTGTGCACTAATAAACACATACAAATGAAAATATACAAATGAAATTATACCTGTTGATGATTATGGTATCTCAATACAAGAATGGTTCGATATTTATATGATACAAATATCATGTGTTAAAAGAGAAAAGTTTACGTGCCAAAATTCTTGATGATCGTATGCACATAAGTAATTAGTCAATACCAAATGAAGTTTGTGAATGATCATAAATACTAAAAGCATTGACATCGAAACTTCAAGATGTGTTATATAAGTGCATATGGACTAATAATAGTCGAGGTGAGTGTGGTATTATTGACTCGACGATTATCTCGGAAAGAGAAATATTAATTAATGTAGTTCGTCAATGTGTTTTTATGGAAAGAAGAACATGAGATGCATAAGTATCATATAATATGTTGATGATATGGTTGTATCTTCTTAATGGATTAAAAAAGTTCAAATCATTGAAGGAATAATTTGAAATAAAAGATGAAATTATAAATATATGATTTGATATCTAAAAAAACATTTGTGTTTTATCGGTCAATCAAATTACATCAAGAGGAGTTAAACATTCAATATGGATAAAACTTGTCATTTTAAGTACGTTAAAAGATTTTCAAATTGTCATTTCTTATCAAACAACTGAGAAATTATTGATCTAGAAGTATCATAGTTCATTGCAATTGATGCATTATTGTTTCTTGCTAGTTATACACGGTTAGATATATTATTTATATCTTGTTGACCGAGGAGCAATGGAATATGGTAGTTCAAATATTTTGATACTCTCAAGGTATGAATAATATGAGTTCATATTTAATAACACGTCAAAACAAGTTTAGTTAGTATTGCATATGCAGGTAATGTAACATAATTTTGAATCTTGTGGTATTTGTTTATAAAGAAAGACACTAAAGTTTCATTAAAGATGACACATCATTGATAAGCTTCAGCAATTGCATAGTAAGAGATCACTTACAAATCATCAACTTCATAGAAGATCAACACTTATTACTAAAATGATGCATATTTAAATGAGGGGGAGTATTATTCAAGTTGCACTTTTTTTCTTCACTAAGTTTTGTCCCATTGGGTTTTTTTAGTAAGGTTTTTAACGAGACAACATAGCTTATGCAAACAGGGGGAGTTAATACGTGTTGTTCTCTTTTTTCTTTAGCTATGGTTTTGTCCACTGTGTTTTCTTTGCAAGATTTTTAACGAGGTAGCATCTTCAAGTGCATTAAGTTGATAACCAAGGGAGATTTTTATAAATACTATTTATTGTAGTTATTAACAATTATATAGATATACTTTATTAGAGATATACTTATCATGTTATTCAATGGTTGTTAGAGTTATAGAAAGATTAAGTTTCCTGTTCCTATAAATACCACATTGTATCTTATTTGAAAATAGATCGTCATTAATATAAACATCTATCCCCCTATATTTCTATCTCATATTGTTTTGCTATTAGGCTAGTTTTACAACAATAGTATAGTTAAAAAAATATATTTATTAAAATACTGTGTTTTTGAAATTTTTTTGTTTCTCCCTAGTTATATTTTGTAAAATACCTTTTAAATGTTCTATAACTCTTTAATAGATGATTTCTTTAAAATTTGAAAATGTTTTTTAATTATAACCTTTTTAGCTTTCTGGAAAAAAAATTAGTATCTTTCAAGATATCTAATTAAAATGATTCATTAAATAATTTAATTGGGGTCTTAAACTAATTTTTTTTTTGATTTCTTTAATTGTGTTTTAAACAATGCAATGTTTTTTTTGTTTCTTTTAACTGTTTTTTAAATGTTTAACCTTGATCTTACAGTTGCCCCTCATTTAAAAAATATATTTGTGGTTCTTGTTTTAATTTCAAAATATGCTCTTCTTAATGTTTAAAGGAAGATCTCGTTAGAAACTATAAAATTTGATGAGAGAATTATTTCATAAGAGAACAATAAGAAAGTTAGATAGCTAGGTACATTTGTGCATCTTAAATAACTATGAAGTATTTGAAAGGTTTTTGTAAACTTAAATAAGAACCAACAACTTTTATTAATAATGAAAGTTTATATCAATGTAATATTAGAATTATTTAAGGGTGTATGAAGAAGTTACAAAATTATAGTAAATTTTATGTTAGTTTACATTTTGATGTATTATATTAATAGTCAACGTAAGTTTTGATATAAAAACCTTATGTCTTGATGTATCAAAGTATATTACATTGAATTAAAAATGAGATTTTCACTGTGAAAATAAGTATGCAAAAAAAATTTCAATAAATATAAATTAACACTAGTATTAAGAAATTAATAAATAAACAGGAAATAAATAAGAATTCATATATTAACTATAAATTAGTTACAAAAGATACCGAGAGAAATTAAATAAATATCTTGACAACTAAATTTTTTTACTTTAATAAAATGATAACTAAGAAGGACATGTGACAACATTACATTTATCATCACCAAATTTTTCACGATTCTCACTCCTATTAAATATTCACATTAATTACTAATTATATTATTTAGTTTTTTTAAGATTAAATTAGACTTTTAGTATATTAAGAAAAAAATATTTTTATTAATGTTATTTCGAAAAAAATAATTTTTTATAAAAAAAGAATAAATTTCTAAAACATCAAACATATGACATTTAAGATTGGTGTTTTTAAAAAGTAAAATTTTATAAGCAAAAAATAATTAAAATTGCGAGTTATAATAAGAAAGTTTTTAAAAATGACATTTTTTATAAAATGTTTGTTTTGAAAAAAAATTATTATTCTATTTATAATAAGGAATACTTCAATCTTATCTTATTTTAAAATATCATTTTATAATTAAAAAATTCTAATTTTATTTAATATTTATTTATTCAATCCATGTAATACACGAGTTAACTAAAGCTAGTAAAAGTTATATTTAGAGAACTGTGAATCCACGGATCAAAGCAGGAATTATCAATTTGATTTTAACAAGTAAAGATCGTGGAACTATCAATACTTGCTGTTTAATGGATTGTTTATAAATTGAAATCGGTGAACAAAATAAAACAACTTGAAAACACAATGTAATAAAGTAACACAAGGATGATTTTCAATTGCTTTTCATTCACAATGAACCGATTATAATTAATGTTGATGCTCTTGATGCTATATTGTTGTTTTTCTCTGTTCTTATTGTATTGCTAATTTTCTTCAGTGATTCATTAATCGATCTCGTTTCTATCAATATATACACCTATTTGAATATCGATATCTCTCAATCTCTCTCTATTCTGTTCCTATTTTCTTGCTAATATCTCGCTATTCTGTTTCGCGATTCTGTTTCTATATGTGTGCATCCTTGCCTTGTTTATCGGCATAGGAGTTCACAATTTACATTGGAAATTGTAAATTACAAAAAGAATGTTATTGATGTGACATGGAATATTTGCTTGACTTCAATATCTTCTGCCGTCATTGATTTGATGATGTTGCTTTGACATGTTGACTTGTTGACTTTTTGATCTTCCGTAGGAATTTGTCTTTCGTAGGAAGTTCTTCTTCCGCAGCAATTGGTCTTCTGCAGCAAACTCTTCAGTAGCTCCACTTGGATCTTGGATTTGTTCAGCATTTGTTGTTCTTCCGTAGGAGATCTATGGAAGCACAGACTTTAGTTATGCCCCTGACAACATCTACGGAAGAACAAAATTGTTCATCCGCAGTTGTTCTAACACTTGGTTAATTTTCCAAATTTACCAAGTCTGACTTTTTCTGCAATGACACATAAACCAACATACACAATAATATGGGTTAACATATAATTCATGCAGTACATTATTTTAAAGAGAATTACAATGAGTTATTAAAAGAGTTGATTTATCATCTAAACCTATACAAAGGATCTAGACCTAACAATACTCCCCCTATAGGTTTAGTCTCTTGTAATCATTGGTTTAGTGCTCTTAATTCTTGAATTCTTTCCAAAATTCTTGTTGTGAAGTATTCAACTGTATTTTTCTGATCATCATACAAGTACTTAATCTTCATCCTCTTCATTTTCTTCAATGTCTTGTATTTCAGACCCAGGATGTCCTCTTCAGTGGTAAGTGTTGCAACAACACTATTATTTGAAATCACTTCATGTTCATCTTGTTATGATATTCTCAGCTCAGTGATTGCTTGAATTTTAGTTCCCATCAGCTGGCCTGCTTCAAATTTTCTTCTCTTATGAGCTTTAGCATGCAGTTTGTCAATAACTTGAATGATATAAACATACAAGCACAGGTCATTTTGAGTATTTTGATCATTTAGCTTAGGGAAGTACTTGTCATGTAGATATGAAATGTAGCTTGGGTGAAGCAATTTGGTTTCCATTGGGTTAAACAGTCTTATGCTTGAACCTTTCTTCTGTGGATCATTCCTTAGCAACACTAGCTCTTTGGTCCTTTTTACATAACCCCACTCTATGATAGGGATTGAATATTGATTTCCTTCTATAGTTTTAATTGAAGCTTCAGCCTTGTTTTCATAGCCAATTCTTGTTAAGAATTCATCATCTATGGATTGAAAAGAACTGGTATAAGGCCTCTTCTATCTATGTCTTCTTCTCTTCTGCTCTTTATCTTCTTTTCTTGCTTCTTTCAGGACATCCCCTATGAGCTTATGTCTCAGCCTTGCAACTATTCCAGAGAAATCCCTTCCTCTTGGATTGATGGGATAATTGGTGAAAGGAATGGCTTGAAGGTATTGCAGGTCAGCATCTGGTAGAGAGAGGATAGACTCCATCCAAGGATCGTATTGAACCATCCCCGATGCTCTCTTTATAATTGCATAATTCTACTCTACATCAAATCTCCATGCTATTATTCTATTTTCTTTAGCTGATCTAGGAGTGGTCATCTAGTCAAAGAGTTGAATCAATGTAGTCTTTTCCTTAGTTATCTCCCTCACAGCAGTGCCCAATGGCCATATTTTGTTAGGTATCACATCTCTTGGCTCTCTAATCAACTTTTCTTTTCCCTTGTACATGTCTCTGCTCTCAACTACTGTTGGCTCATCAGAAGTTTGTTTTACTTGTTGTTGGTAAGCAGGATTGGGAGCCCCAGTCCTGAATTTCACTCCTGTGTCTAGCTCAACCTTCATTACATGCTCCATCATTGCTCTCAATTCACTCATTGTTTTTCCTTTAAGCTCATGATGCTTATAGTTATGACTTTGTAACCAACAAGTCATGTTGTACCTGGCCCAGTTCTTTCCTTATCTTTTCCATTTCTTTGTATTTTGAGAATGTTTCATAGTTGCACACCGGCAACATTAGCCTTGCAGCATCAAACTCTTTCAAAACTTGGATCATTTCAGACATGTTCATTCTTTCAACCATATCATAAGGAAACCCTTTGTTTATCAAATCCATGAACATTAAAGATTGGGCTCTTTCCTAAAAAATGTCTTCAGTGGTTAATAGCAAGTCATCAGACTTTGCTTCTTTAGCAGCTTCAGCAGGCTCTTCTTTTGTTAATTCTTCCCACTCATCATCACTATCTACTTCAATGGGTTCAGTTAGTCGTTGTGTTCAGGAGATATTATTTTTGTTCTTTTTAGGGTGTTTCCAAGTTCAATCACACCTTCTTGAACCTTTCCCAAGTACTTTCTCTTCCTGCAATACATGATTGTTGGTTCCTTTGGTTTCAACAATTGAATATCAGCTTCCTTGAGGTGTTCTTTTTGACTTTCCATCTCTTGATCAAACAATTTCTTCTTCAAAGTCTCTATTTCATCATCTTTAGCTTTCAGCAACATTGACTGATCAGAGATAATTTTCAATGATTTGTTCAGCTCAGACATGACCTTTTCTTTTTCTTGTTTCTCCCTCTCAAGAAATTCACATGTCTCAGTTACAACCTCATCCATCCAGTCAATCAATTCATTGTTTGTTTCTATCTCTTCTTTCAACTTCTTGATTGTTTCATCTTTAGCTGCTATTACCTTGTCTTTCTCAATCATCTCCCCTTTTATTTTTCTTAACTTGTCCAACTTTATATTGCTTTTAATGATAAGATTATTGTATTTTGCCACCAGGAAACTCTTGCTTACATCTATCTCTTCTTCTCTTAAATCATTCTCATTGTAAGCAGTGATATCTCCAAAATGACTATCAATCTCAGCTTCTTGTTCAACTTCTTCATCATTCTCACCCTTTACACCTAAACAAATCTCCTCTGTAGTACCTTCATGCATAACATCATGCTTATCCTCATGTGGTTTAGTGTAAGTTGGGCTTTCAGCAGGTTCAGTAGGTGTGGGTGAGAAAGTTGGTAGTGTTGTTGGATGAGATGGTGTTTGAGTCAGATTAGGAGAGAGAGGTTCAGTGGCACCAGTGTTCATTAATGATTGAGATTGGGCAGGAGTGATAGTTTGGGTATGTTCACTCGGTGGTGAGATGCTATGGACAGGTGGTGATTGTTGTGGGATTTGATCATATGACACTACTTCAGTTGAAGTAGTGTTTATTGATGTTTGGGAAAGTGAAGGTAATAAGGGTTGGGTATGTTCACTTGATGGTGAGATGGGATGTATAGGTGGGGTATCTAGTATTTGGCAAAGGATGGTGGTGAAGGGGGATTGGGTTCATGTTGTGGTGGTTCGGGGGATTCAGCTTGTGTAGTTTGTTGTTGTGGTTGATCAGAAGACTCAGATGATGTTGTTTGTTGCTGTGGGGGTATAGGGAATAAGAGTTCCTGAGGTATATCAGCATTTTCATCAATTACATGTGGGAACATCTCCATATCTTCCCCTTGATATTGCCCACTCAACTTGTTGAGTACAGATCTCCCCAGGTAAGTTTGGACAAGGACATCACCTTCTCTATCAACATTGGGCATAGTTTAGTTTATGATCAGCTGAAGGAACCTTGGGAATATATATATCTTGTTTTCCTTTTCTACCCTGATATGGTCACATAAACATCCAAGAATGTACTTAGAATAGTTATATGTCCTTCCTTTAAATATACCGATGATTCTGGAGGAGATATGCCTTGAAAATCTATCTAACCCTGACTTCCTGTTGGACATACACTTCAGATAAGTGTCTCATAGGAATCTATATGGCTTACACAACCTTCCCTTCTTGATTTTGCCATTTCTATAATCACCATCATAACCCATATGTTGAAAAACCTTTTGAATGTATTCATGGTCGAATACATTAGGGTGTCCTTCTTCACCTTCTCCTAACTCCAACACCCTCCTTATTATTCGTTCATCTATCCTCAGCTGTTTGTTTCTGATTGTAGCATAGATTACCTTTTCGCATTGCTCTTCCTCAACTCGTGCTGAGTTCCAGAAATCGATTATGTGATCTTGATAGAAAACAGGGTCTGTAGATAAAGCATAGAACAATCTAGATCGTCTCAAATATCTGATAATATCTCGGCACCCATCGGCTACTGGATCCTCTGGATTAAGAAACGTACAGACATTATGATCTTTAGCAAAATGATTATCCATATTGATGTTGTTAGAGAGGTGATTTAGGTGAGGATTGTTGAGGTATGAAATATTTGAATGTTGGTGGAGAAAGGGGTTTTTGGTTCAAGTGAGTTTTTCTAGGTCTGAAAAGGGGTTCTAAAAAAGTGAATAAAAATGACAACGATCAAATTATCATTTATACTCCCTCGGACTCTATTAAAACCTTTTATTTAATGTTGTGGGACCCTTAACCCTAATTACCCTTCCGTGGTTATCCATAAGTTTATTCTTCCGTAGATCGTCTACGGAAGGCAAAACCTTCCCTTTTTGATTTGTTTTAATTTTATTCTTCCGCAGCACATCTACGGAAGATAAAATTTATGTTCTGTTAATTCTTCCGAAGGTAACATTTTCTTCCGAAACAAATGTTTGTTTTTCTTCCGAAGTTAATTTTGATAAAAAAAAATTTCCGAAGCAAATGTTTGTTTTTCTTCCGAAGTTAATTTTGATAAAAATTTTCTTCTGAAGCAAATGTTTTTAATGTATGATAGTAACATATTGCTAAATCATTTGTTGTTTGCTGTTGGACCTTGTTAACTCTGCTTTATAGCAAATGTGCAAAATAGATATTTAGTTAAAAACTTCAGATATCCTGTATCCAAGTTAGTGCTCAAGATCCAACTTTCTTCATTTAAAAATAAAACACATTTGATACTCAGATTTTCATGCTGATTTACTACTCCTCCTAAATTTATGATTAATGATAAACTTATGCATTTATCAAAAATTTATTAGGAGAATAGTATGAAAAGCAATTATCTGTCCAACTTGTTGGCAAAGAAAAGAACACAAACTATATACAAGCATTTGCCTCATGCAATGGGATCATACTATGACACTAAGCAACTTCCTGAACCAGTTTTCTTTGATGATAGAATACATAGATCTAGTGTTGATTGCAAGTATTATGATCCACATAAATTCAAGCAAGAGTGTAGTTTCAACTTGTCATGTTGTTTATCATGTTTTGGTATTGATTAAAGGTAGACAAATATGGACTCCACATTCATTTCACATTGGAGTTTGTCCTCCGTTTGTGAGTCAATTTATCACTTTTTCACACTTAAAACTATGTTCTTTAAGTTATAAGCTTTATCTTAAGATTTCTTTGAAATCTTATTAATGCTGATATGATTTGTAAGCTCTGAATTAATATACAGTTGATCACATAGGATTCTTTTAGAGCTATTCCTTTTTGGAATCTTTTTGATCATCATCAACAGGATACCAGGTCTTTACTTACGTAAAACAGAGGTGCCTGTGAACCCAGGTCTTTGTTTACACAAAACAAAAGGTCCATGATGTGCAAAGATAGAGGTTATAAAGTGTCATAATATAGTGTGCTTAGGTGACTAAGTTGATCATAGCAGGATAAGACTTAGTTGGATATTCCTCAAAATGGAATTTGGCCACAATTTTTCATCTTGACATTATGTTAAGCATGAACTTGTTTATTTTCCACTCAAGCTGAACCTACTCACATATCCAATCATATCTGATCGATCTTTATTGTGTGATAAAATTCAAGAAATTAAGCAAAGGTATAGTGTACTATCATTTCCCATGATATGAACTGCTTATTCAAGAGAACATGAAAGTAAGACAATATCTTTTGGAATTTTATATGTTATATGAATGTTTTTGGCTTGTTCATATTAAGAAATTTAAGGACAGATCATGCTTTTCTTTGTGTTGATTATTTAATCTAAGTTGATCATGCCTAAGGACTCAATTAAGAAATTAAATCTCACTGAGTCAAAGGATTTAGTGAATAAATCAACAAGCTGAGTTGTTGTATCCACTTTAATAAACTTGATTAAGCCTTTTTCTGAACAATCTCTCAAAAAATGATATTGGATTTCTATGTGCTTTGTTTTACTATGTTGCACTGGATTAGCAGTAATGAACATAGCATCTGAGTTATCAATATGTATTGGTGTTTTAAGAAAGTTGTAACCATAATCAAGTAATTGGTTTTGCAACCATAAAACTTGAGAGCAACCAGCTGAAGCAGCTATGTACTCAGCCTCAGCTATGGATACTAATACATTTGTTTGCTTTTTGCACTGCCAAGAAACAAGTCTTGGTCCTAGGAATTGGCATCCACCAGTTGTGGATTTTCTGTTGTTGTTACATCCTCCAAAGTCACTATCAAAATATGAGTAGAGGTTAAACTCTCCTTCTTTGGGATACCAAAGTCTAAGAGATGGCTTCCCTTTGAGGTATCTGAATATCCTCTTGACTGCATTAAGATATGACTCCTCGGGGGTCTGATTGGTACCTAGCACAAACACATACAACAAACATTATGTCAAGTCTGTTGGCAGTTAAGTACATTAATGATCCTATCATAGATCTATATAATCTTTGATCAACTAACTTCCCTGTAGGATCAGGTACAATCTTATCTATTATTGATGCTGGTGTTTTACATGAGGATGAATCAGCAAGGTTGAACTTCTTCAAAATTTGATTCACATACTTCTCCTTATTGATAAAAATGCCATCTGGTTTCTGATGAACTTGCAAACCAAGGAAAAATGTTAATTCTCCCATGGAACTCATTTGAAACTCAGATTTTATCAAAAATTCAAACTCTTCACACAATCTCTTGTTTGTTGATCCAAAGATGATATCTACATAGACTTGGACAACTAAGAGATCTTGATGATCATGTTTCAGGAAGAGATTCTAATCAATTATGCCCCTTTTGTACCCATGTTTGAGTAAGAAGGATGACAATTTTTCATACCATTTTCTTGGGGCCTGATGAAGACCATACAAAGCTTTGTCAAGCTTGTATACTCTGTGTGGATAATCAGGGTCTTCAAAGCCTGGTGGTTGGGCAACATAGACTTCTTCATCAATTTTACAATATAAGAAGGCACATTTTACATCTATCTGGTAAATTGTGAACTTCTTATGTGATGCATAGGCTAGAAAGACTCTAATGGCTTCAATCCTTGCTACAGGAGCAAACACTTCATCATAGTCTATCCCTTCTTCTTGAGTATAGCCTTGTGCTATCAGCCTTGCTTTATTTCTCACAATGATACCTCTGTCATCTAGTTTGTTCTTGAAAAGCTACCTTGTGCCAATTGGATATTGGCCTTCAGGAAGATCAACTAGACTCCAGACTTTTTGTTTTCTGAATTGCTAAAGTTCTTCTTGCATTGCTTCAATCCAGCTGTTATCTTTCAATGTTGCAGTTATGTTGGCTGGAACCACTTGTGAAAAAAAACAGGAGAATAGACAGATATTGGCAGCTCCCCCTTGACTTCTTGTGGTTTTTGTATAAAGATCACTAATAATGTTTTTAATAGGATGATACTTATGAATTCTTGTTGTTGGCACTGATTCAACTGGAATGGATGATCCCAAGTTGGTAATGTTGGTTAATGGAGATGGACCCAGCTGAGATGGGGAATTGACAAAGTGATCATAATTCTCATTATTTAGGCCTTCTGATGCTGAATGAACTCCATCTTCATGATTTTGTGTTTCCGCAGATGTGGGTACATCTTTCGCAGCAGCTACAGGACCAACTACGGATGTTGTAGTTTATTGATCTGTAGACTTGAATGTTGTTGGAATGTTTCCTGATGAGTTTGGAACTTCAGTTGAAGGCAATGAATCATGTCCGGAAGAAGATGGAACATCAACGGATGTAGAAAGATCTTCTACAGATGCATTGTTAACTTCTGCTGAAGTTGAATTTCCATGTCTATCAGTGTTTTCATTGCTTGTTTGAGATGAAGGGCCTGGATCAGAAACATTTAAAGTATGTGTCTGGGGTAATCTTGGAGGATCAGCTGACAATGACACTTCACCCAAACTTGGAGGTACATAAGGATAACATGTATCCACGGGACCTGCACCATTCAAATAGCAGGAGTTAAATGAATTTGTTAATGCATCTATATCAAACAACCAAGATGAACCTCTTACGAATTTTGGAAATAAGGATTCATCAAAAGATACATTAAGTGTTTCCTCTACAATATTGTGATGAGGAATGTATACTCTGTATGATTTAGATGTTGATGAGTAACCAACAAAGAAACCATCATAAGCTTTTTCATCAAACTTTCCTAATTGATCTTTGGTGTTTAGAATTAACACATGACACCCAAAAGCTCTAAGATAGCCTATAAAAGGTTTTCTGTTGGATCATATGAGGCTGGTGCAACCAAAACAACACTTAGAACAATTTTGTGTACAAGTTGAAGAAGTCTTCTGAAGACAAAACTACTCTTCCGCAGCTATGTCAAAGATCTTCTGAAGCATTATGTCTGAAGAACTTCCGAAGAAAAACTAAGTCTTCTGAGACTAAGTAGTTTTCCTTTTAAAGTATTCACACTTAGAAGATCCAAGATAAAGTCTTCCGAAGAATAAAGTCATAAAGACCTGTAGAAGATTCAGAAGAAGTTGTTTCTTCCGAAGTATAAAGCCATTTAGCTTTGGAAGAATCAACTATGAACCAGTGGACAAAAGTATGGTCTATTTGACAGACTCTGACACACTGCATGGTGCTTTTCCTAACCCATGTAGTTGACCATACTTTAATCCACTATTCACCTTTTCAACTTAGTATAGATACCATTCTTAGTTGGTGCCAAAAGGTAAGTCATGGACCTGTCATGACTATCTTATCTAGGATATTATTTTATCTTAGATACTTTACTTCTAGCAATGTAGTATTTGTCTA
This sequence comes from Flaveria sonorensis, assembly GCA_025506505.1. NCBI lineage: Eukaryota > Viridiplantae > Streptophyta > Magnoliopsida > Asterales > Asteraceae > Flaveria > Flaveria sonorensis. The sequence continues at coordinate 20,901,384 of CM046432.1, read as the reverse complement.
GTAGTAGATTCCAGCTGGTTTTCCAAGTATAACCGGCTGTAGATAGTAGTATATATAGTTTCTTATTGTAACTTATGTAGCATGAGCTTAAGAGTCTTGTAATACTGAGTTGAGAAGTAATATATACAAGTATCTTAAAAACCATTCTCTTGTTTATTAACTTCGAATATTATTATCAACTTTAGTTTGAGATTCTGTGTTTCATCGATCAAGTGAGACTTAGTGAGTTCTATGTTTAGAGTCAAAACCGATCCTGCAATTGGTATCAGAGCTTCAGGCTCTTGATTGTGAGATCTAACCATCCTAAATCACACTTGTTTCTTCACACTCACTCACCCACCTCACTTTAATGGATCTTAACCAGAAATTTTCTGAGTCCAAAATAGGAACCATGACCAAGGCTCCTATCATCACTCCTGATGATTTTGTAACTTGGTGTAAACGTATTGAAGGGTTCATCAAGTACCAAGATACCCGCATGTGGAAATCTATCACCCATGGTCCTTACGTTCCTAAGGTAGCAGCCCCAGCGGGTAATGGTGCCATGATAGAGAAGGCCATTGAAGACTACTCTGATGAAGACTTCAAGAAAATATACATTGACTGCAAAGCAATGACTGCTTTGCTAACAGCCATACCAAACTCCATAATGGTTGGCTTTCAGCAATGCGAGACAGCCAAAGAACTCTTTGATGCTTTGAAGCTGATGTACTCTAGTTCCACTGAATCCAAGGAGTCCAAGAAGGATGTACTAAAGCAGAATTTTGAAAACTTCACATATATCATTGGTAAGACCTTGAGCCAATAATACTTTAGGTACATGAACTTGATCACCTCTCTTCAGTCTGTGGGAGTGGATCTTCAGAAAAGAGACATTGTAAGGAAATTCATAAGTGCACTTCCTCATGAATGGACTTTCTATTATGTTTCTATCAAGAGAACTAAGAATCTTAACTCTCTTACCATGACTGAACTGTACGGAATCCTTGATGGATACCATATGGAAATGGAGACTCAGAAAAGCCAACAGATGAACCGACCCTCAAATCCTGCTGTCAGCAGTGCTCTACATGTTGCTGAAGGATCAAGACAACCTCAGTTGTACCTAAACTATTTCCAGCAGCCATCATCTTCCTCTGGGCCATACATCACTTTCCCTGAGACACCTAAGTCTCAACAGGCTCAACATACTCTTTTTTAGGATAATTGTGCCTTTGTCTCAGGAAGTGAACACTCTGGAGATTTTCAATTCTGCTTTGATGATCTAGAGTGCTTTAGCCCAGATGACATTGAGTACATGGACATTATCTAACAGATGGCTCTCCTGACCTACAGAGCAAAGAAGTTCTTCAAAAGAACAGGAAGGCAATTCCCTCAGAATCCAACCAACAGCAAATTTAGATTTGATAAAAACAAAGCCAAGTGTTACAACTGTAACCAGATTGGTCACTTTGCTAGAGAATGCAAAGCTCCAAGATCCAATCCTGGAGCAACTCAAGCCTCCCAACATCCTATCACCTCAAGGGCTACACCAAAACCTACCGAGCAGCAAACTGCGGCTGTTGCTCAAGAAGTTGACTGGAGCTTCATTGTGCAAGATGTCACTCCTACTCAAGCACTCATGGCTAGAATTGAAGACAGCAAGGTATATGAAAACCTCTATACTCCAGCTTGTATTGCTAAGGTTAAACTTTATCAGGATTACAACAGGGAAATTAAATCCGATATTAAGGCCTTGAACATCCTAAAATCTAATTTCAAGAAAGCAGAATCTGACTATAAACTCAAAATCGAAGAGTTAGAGAAATCTGTTTCCACTTTAAAACATGAACATACAAACTACAAGACTCAAATAAAGGATTTAATTTCTAAGTTAATTGAGGCTCAAGCCCAGCTAGTAATATTTGAGGCTAAAGCAAAGAAGTATGCTATTGAAGCGCATAACTTCAACACCATCATTGCATCATCCTACCACTCAAAGGTGTGCTATCAAAAAAAAAGTGGGTTGGGAACCAATAAAATTGCTCCACCACACTCTTATGTGTCTGTTAGACAGCCAAGATGTGGCACTCATAAGCAAGAGGTTCCAACTGCTGACCCACTACCAAATGAGCAAAAGAATGATGCAACTATGGTGACCACCACAGGGAAGAACAAGGTAGAAACCTCATTCCCACCGCTGATGTCCTACCCCTTACCACCAAAGAGAGAAAGAACAAAATCAAGGCAGTAAAGAAAACTGCCAAGAAGGTGACTGAGTCTAGGATGAAGATAGATCCCAGATAAAAGGGTGTATTCATTTCAGCCAGATTCCAAGTGGTTGGAAACTCTGACCCAGGAAAGGAATGTAGTACCAGCATTCCTGTCCAACTAAAGGATCAGAAGTTAAAAGGGAAAGCTGTTGAAGAAAAGGAGTGCAAGAACCAACAACCATCACACCCCATCAAGAGTAACATTGAGTGCATAATCTGTGGTCTGCATAACCACATGGCTAAAGATTGTTACTACAATCCTGCAAGCACACATTATGCAACTAGTGTTAAAAGAGAAGTAATCAAGGAAGCTTTCACATTTGGGCCTTATCACATGGTCCAAGTGAAAAGGAAAGGAAAGCTTGTTTTCGAAGCTAAGTTGGTTTCAGAAGAAAATCATTCTTTCGAAGAAAATATAGCTTCAGAAGACAAGCCAAAGAACAAACAAAGGAACAAAAGGAATCCTTTGAAATCTTCCGAAAAGAAAGCAGTCTCGGAAGAAGGTCATGCTGCTCAATCCTCTTCAGGATCATCTACACTGGTCAACCATAGGATGGTATGGAAGAACAAAACAGATGCTGCAGCCAGTACCTCTTCTTCACAAACACAAATTGAACCCACTTGCCTATACTTTGGTTCAATTAAATCATCTACATTGGAAGAACGCAAGACCAACAAGGCTTGGGTTTCCAATAGTAACTAATCATCTCACTTTATGTGCAGGGACATCCACATGACAAGAATGGAAATATATGAATTATGGACAGCGGATGCTCTAGGCACATGACAGGAACAAATCTCTTCTTCAACAATTTGAACATTTTGATAGAGGTCCTGTTTAGTTTGGAGGTGAAGCCGGAGGATACATTTCTGGTAGAGGTAGTGTATTAAATGGTAAGTTAAAAGTTGACAAAGTAAACTTTGTCAGACAGCTTGAAAACAATCTGTTAAGTGTTTCTCAATTCTATGACCAAAAGCACCAAATGCTTTTCACAGAACATGAGTGCATTATTCTCAAACTCGGGATGACAATTCCTCAGGAATTGGTGCTTCTTAGATCTCCCAAGAGAGGGGATATGTACAAGCTGGACATGAACAATGCTTCCCCACTGGGTGAAGTATCATGCTTTCTTTCCAAAGCCAATGGTGATGAGTCAACTCTTTGGCATAAAAGAATGTGCCATGTTAATTTTAAAACCATGAACAATTTAGTTAAAAATAATTTGGTACATGGTGTGCCTAAAAAGGATTTTTTCTGTAAAGACAACTGTATTGCTTGCCTAAAAGGAAAACAACACAGGGTCACTCACAAATCCAAAGAAGTTAACTCTATCACCACTCCATTACACTTATTGCACATGGATCTTTTTGGTCCCACAAGTATAATGAGCATTGGAAGGAAATCATACTGCCTTATGATTGTTGATGATTTTACAAGATTCACTTGGGTATTCTTTTTAAGAACTAAAGATGAAACAGCTAAAACTTTAAAATCTTTCATTCTTAAAATGGAAAATCAAAAGGATCACAAGGTGAAAATCATTAGAAGTGATCAAGGGACTGAGTTTAATAATCAAGTTCTTGACTCATTCTGTAACTCAAAAGGGATTGCCAGATAATATAGTGCTCCTAGAACTCCTCAACAGAATAATGTTGCTAAGGGGAGGAATAGGACACTTATTGAGGCTGAAAGAACAATGTTAGCTGATTCAAAGCTGCCTCTAACTTTCTGGGCAGGGGCAGTCAGCACTGCATGTTATGTGCAAAATAGAGTTCTCATTGTTAAGCCTCATTGGAAGACCCCTTATGAGCTATGGAACAAGAGGCCACCGTTCATTGGCTTTCTTAGGTCCTTTGGTAGCAGGTGTACCATACTCAACACAAAGGACAATTTAGCAAAATTTGCTGAAAAGTCGGATGATGCTATCTTTGTTGGATATTCCTCCACCTCTATTGTTTATAGAGTGTATAATATCAAAAATCAATAGGTTGAGGAATTATCCAACATTGTTGTTAATAAGCACACTCCTTGTGTTAGAGGGAATGGACCTGAATACATTTTTGATTTAGAATTGTTTCCAACTATTCTAAACCATCTTGTGAGAATGTTTCAGTTGGAACAGGACCTCAAAGTGACCCATACGAAGATCAACTATTTGAGCTACCCAGACCTATTTCCAGTTCTCTAAGAAGAAATGAAGAACAAGCTCCTACTGGTAAAAGTCCTGAAAGCATGAGTATTTCAGGAAACAAAGGAGCTTCAACAAATTGTCAACTCACTGAGCCTCATAACCTAGAAGTTGACAATTCAAGCACTCAACATCAAGCTGATGAAGACAGTGACATGGAGGAATAGGCAACTGTTGATGCCGCTTCACAACATACTGACATTGATGATGTCACTCATTCATTCAATCAGTCCTCATTGAATGAATGTGAGACATTAGCTGGAGAAGGTGTTCGAAGTTCTGAGCAAAACTTCTCAAACCTAGACCTATCTATGCAATTAGATGTGATTCCTAGGCTCAGGATACACAACACTCATCCAGCTAAAACATCATTGGGGATGTATCAGAAGGTGTGAGAACAAGAAGTCAGACCCATAATGGGAATGTATGCTTGTACTCATGCTTTCTCTCTCAAATGGAACCAAAGAAGGTGGAAGAAGCCCTTAAGGACAACAATTGGATTGAAGCTATGCAAGAGGAATTGCTTCAATTCAAGAGGCAAAAGGTATGGAATCTATGTCCTTTGCCACCTGGTCAAGTCCCTATTGGCACCAAGTGGGTGTTTAGAAACAAAAGAGATGATAAATGTTTGATCATCAAGACAAAGCAAGACTTGTTCAAGGATACACACAGGAAGAAGGCATTGACTACACTAATGTATTTGCACCTATTGGAAGACTTAAAGCTGTGCGAATCTTCCTTGATTTTGCGGCCTCCAAGAACTTCACAGTCTATCAACTTGATGTCAAATGTGCATTTTTGTATGGGAATATAGACAGAGAAGTCTATATGTGTCAGCCACCTGGATTTGAAGACCCACAGCATCCCAACTATGTGTGCAAACTGGATAAAGCTCTTTATGGGCTGCATCAAGCACCTAGGCTATGGTATGAGACTTTGTCTCAGTTTCTCCTCAAAAACGGCTACACTAGAGGCACCATAGACAAGACATTGTTCATAAATAAATCTGGGAAGGACATGCTGCTTGTTTAAGTCTATGTTAATGACATCATATTTGGTTCCTCAAATGACCAAATGTGCAAAGACTTTGAAAGCATCATGAGAAAGAAATTTGAGATGAGCTCCATGGGAAAGATGGATTTCTTTCTTGGGATTCAAGTGAAGCAGATGGAAGAAGGATTCTTTATCAATCAATCTAAGTATGTCAAGGACATCTTAGAAAGATTTCAGATGAAAGATTGTAAGATATCCAAGACACCTATACCCAGAAATCATAATTTATGTCCTGATTCCAAGGGGGAGGATACTGATCAACATCAGTACAGGGCAATTATTGGATCTCTGATGTATCTCACAGCTAGTATACCTGATATCATGTTTGCAACTTGTATCTATGCAAGATATCAGGCTGCTCCCAAGGTATCTCATCTAATTGCTATCAAAAAGATTCTTAGATACCTTAAAGGAGATCCCAAACAGGGTCTCTGGTATCCTAAGAATAAGGATTTCAATCTCTATGGGTACTCTGACAGTGATTATGGTGGCTGTAACATTAACAAGAAATCCACATCAGGAGATGTCAATTTCTTGGTGGAAGGATTATTTCCTGGCAATGTAAGAAGCAATCATTTGTCTCTACATCAACTGCTGAAGCTGAATACATTGTTGTTGCGAGCTGCTGTGCTCAGCTACTATGGATTCAAAATCAGATGTTAGACTATGGATTCAACTTCATGAATACTCCTATCATAGACAACATGAGTGTTATTTCCATTACCGAAAATCCAGTCAAGCACTCCAAGACAAAGCACATTGACATCAGGTATCATTTCATTCAAGATATTCATGAGAAACACCTGATTAAACTAGTAAAAGTTAATTCAAATGAACAATATGCTGACTTGTTCACCAAAGCCTTTGATGAACAAAGATTTAAATATCTAATCACAGATATTGGGATGATTAACCTTGACTAGTTTATTATTTTTGAAAACATTTTAAAATGTGTCTTGTTTATGTTGTCGAATTACAATCTAAGCCCTGTTATTAAAGTTTTTCTTCTAAGTGGAAATTCTTCCGAAAAGAAATTTACTCTCGAAATAGATCTTTATATCTTCCGAAGGTAATTTCCTTCACTTTAGTATTCTCTTCCGTAGAATTTTTACCCTCGGAAGCAAATTTGATCATAGATCAAATTTACTTCCAAAGGCTATTTACTTACTCTCGGAAGAAGTCTTTTCTCCGGAAGCAAATTTTCCTTCGGAAGAAAACTTTTACTGTGTAAAGGAAACCTTTGGGCCTCACTGTGTAAAGATTAATATCTTTTCAGAATATTTTAAATTATCTACCTTGCCGCCGTACTCAAGTACACTCCCAAACTATCTTTTCACCTTATCGGCATGGTCTTTTACCCCTTATTTAAAACTTCTGACTCTCTTTCTTTACCCTTTTTTTTACCACCACTGAAACCTAATACTCCCATTATCGTCTTTACTCTTTCTCAAAATTCCTTCAATCCAACCATACTTTCTTACAATGGCTCTCAATCCTTAACATAACCAAGTCGTCATCCTTGACTCTTCTAAGGATGCTGACTTTGCCCCCATCATCAATTTTCTGCTTCACTCCACATACTTTACTGCCCTCACCATAAACCCCACCATATACTCTAATCACATGACCAAATTTTGGGCAAACACTCATTGTGAAACTCTAAAAAATGAGAGGGTCATCGAGTCTAGAATCAACGGACAAGAGATCATCATTTTTGAATCTACCATCAGGGAGCATCTGGAGCTTCATGACGAAGGCGCCCCGACTGAATTCCCCAAATTTGAGCTAGCAAACACATCTACTCAGATGGGATATGGTGGTGATGTGCACAAGTCCACTCTCTACAAGTTTAATTTCTCTTACAACTGGAAATTCTTGTTGCACATCGTTCTACACTACCTATCTAACAAATCATGGGGTTGGTATCAAATCCCATATGATCTGGGATGCCTAGTCCATGGAATGGTAAAAGGCCTCCTCTTCAACTATTCAAGGTTTGTGCTGAACAATTTGCAAGGAAATCTTAACCGTTCATTCAGCATATCATAAACTGTGAGCTGGACCAGAGTAGACTACAATGTGAAGACACTCTCATGGTCCCAAACATGAGGCCAGGCATCTTCAAGACCTTGAAGAAGGTGTCTGTAAATTTCACGGGGAGATTCACTGATCTTCTCCCAGGTATGCTTGAGCCAATGGCTCCTGGTGACATCCCTACAAGCCCAGCAGGTGATGAACCCACACCAGACCTCCCCACTCAAATGCCAACTACTTCTTTCCACCCAATTAAATTTACATACACCAGACACCCCAAGCGAACCCCTGAACAATCTACTTTGATTGATCAGGTCCCCACTGTTCATACCAAAAAGGCTCGAGTAGAACTCAGGGCTCCCACTCAGCCAGAGGTCACACCTTCCTCCACCATCAACCTTAATATCAGTGTTGAGTCTTCTCAGTCTCAATCTGATGAGCCCAAAACCAAAGCCATTAGCTCTCAGGGTGAGTCCCAACACTACCCTGAGCAACCAAAAAGGGACAGCCACATCATTGGCATATCAGCTATTGCAGAAGAGCCATTAGGAGCTGACCAAGGTCCCGGGTCATTAGAATTAACCTCTTTATCCTTCACTGACCTTTTAATCCAACCTGATAATATATTATGTTCCGTCAAGGCCATGATGTTGATCTACAATACCTCTCTTAAGATCAACTAAGCCCCAGGGAACCTCTAATATCTAGCCAACATCAGTTCAGCCAAACTGAAGTGAGTCCAACTAGTATGGAGGTGACTTGTGTAGGCTCAGCAGCCACTACTGAGAGTTTCTCACTGGCTTCTCAGGAAAGTGGTGACATCAGTGAGACTGAGTCTATGACAACCTTGCCAATTGATGTTTCTGAAAAGGACATCAGTAGGGAAGGGTATCCAGGGCGCCAAGAAACCATAACTGGTGGTGATGATGAACATGCCAGGCATGTTATCTCATCTCCCTATGATTCTTCAAAAGAAGATGAGGGTAGACTGTAACTCATTATTGAAGACCTAATTTCTAAAGTCTCATACCTTGAATAAAAGTTTAAGACTTTAGAGGACAGGTCTGCCACTCAGCAACTTGAGATTGAATATCTCAAGACTAAACTAGTTGAGACACAGATTGAGAAGTCTATCAGGCATGTACCTATTCAGGTTTCTTTAAGTTCTTCCTCCAGCTCATCTACTTCTCAAGATGATGCTACCAAAAAGGGGGAGAATGTACAGAAACAACATCATGAGGAACCCACTTACCCCATAGCAACAACCTCTCCTGATGCCTTATCTATCTTTTACCCCCAACAGCATTACCCTACAACAGTCTTCCCTCAACTAGCTCCCATTACCTTTCAAGTGGACCAAAGGATGCTCATAGATCTTAATAGGTTTCTAACCAAATTTCTGTTGAGCTCCTCTATTGAACAGCCCTCCCCTGATCTAGTTGTTGCCTACTTTGGAGCTGAAGAGCTTCAAAGGCTGAATACACCACCTACCTCTAAAGAGGAAGTTGGTCAACCTAAGGTCTCTATTGAAACCAAGATTAACTTCAAAGGGGATGTACAGACTGATGGCCCAGCAACTGATTTGGATGGGACAGGTGATGCAGTTCCAGTTACTTTCGAGGCGGAAATCCAAGCTACCGAAGGAATAATTGGACTGTCTTCATTATCCAGTGGTCTATTCATCACAGAGGCAATCCTTGAACTAGCCTCTGAGATTAATAGTGAGCACTTCCTTACAACCCCTCTCTTACAAGAACCACCACTTCAAACACCCTCACTCCAACGTGAATCTTCTGAACCTGAGTTCCCAAAGGCTGAATCTTCCTCTGATCCTAAGGGGATGAGAAAGCTTGCTGCTAAGGAGCTACTAGAAGAGGAAAGATTAGAGAAGCTAAAGAAGAAAGGCAGACTTGATACTGGAAAGTTATTGGCTACAAGTAGCAAAGCAGCAACAGCCGCCCAAGCAAGTCTCAATAATAAAAGGAGGGTGGAAATCATTGACAGGCTCATCAGCCTAGGAGTAGCCAACGAAGAAACTCTTCTACTCCCAACTGACGAGCTTATGAAACTAGAAAAGGCAACCTTGCTGAACAAAGAAAAGGAAGAAGCAGCAAGGTTGGCCAAAGAGGAGGAAAGAAGGAAGAAGAAGGAATAAGCCATGGAAAGGGAGAGGATGGAGAGAATAGCCTTTCTCTGCAATAGAGGCTATTCTTAAGAGGAGCTGGCACCTCACCAAAATGACATGATCTTGTTTCTTTTTCACAAACAACAAGATCTAATCAACAAGGAGAGGAAGAAGGCTTCTAGGGAGAAGTTGAGAGAAAAGAGAAAGAAAGAGGTAGAGGGAGAACTTACGGCTGCCAAAAAGGAGGGAGACAAGGATTGGATGAAATCCTATATCCGAGCTCACGACTTCTCTGGCAGGCAAGTGGGTCCTATGTCGATCAAGACCCTACAACAACATATCAGTGACATCAAAGCTGACATTCGCTTAGGAAGAAGGCAGGAGGTTGCTCAAACTCCTAGTGTTCAGAGGATGGCACCCAAACCAACACCCAAAACACAACCTACACCATCTCCCTTCCCCATCAAAACAGAACCTTTCACCCCTGAACCTTCTTCATCAACCTTACCTATACCATCACCCACTGCGTCCCACCAACCACCACCACCACCTATCCTACAGCCCAAAACACAACCAAGAACCCACTCAAAAACCAAACCATCCTCTGATCCATCAAAACCCCTGACCTTGGAAGAATTCAAGGAGATAAAGAAGAAGCTCACAAATTGCACAACACTGAGCGACATCTCTTATGAGGAAGAGTCCATCTAGCTAACTTTCATTGATGGCTCTTCCAGTTCCCTCACAAGACATGCATTCCTTGGTCTTCCTAGAGGAACACTGGACCAAGCTCTTCAACTTCTTACAACAAATTTAGATACTCTCAGTGAAGTAGAGAAGAAGTTAAGAAGAATGTTGGTGACTCTACTAGACACTAGGAAAAGGGACAAACTACCACCCTGCTATCCTAGAAAGCAAATTGTCTAGTGGAGGTTCGATGAAGATTCCCATAGCTTTGCTCTGGAAAGGGAGAATGGTGAAGTTTCCAGGGCTGACACTTCATCTCTGCTACATTCCAGTAGATTTGACATTGCTGAGTTAGCAGAGAAACCATTCTCCAATCCCTCCAACTCTGAGATAGCTGCTCACATAAGAAATCATTTAAGCAGCCTTCATCTAGCCGAGCTCACAAAGAAGGCCAAGATTAAAGAAGAGTTGAAAAGGAGAGCACAGGATGCTAAAGAAGGCACAACCACAAAAGGGAAGACCTTTCTACAGATGGTTGAGGGTTCCACTTCAGATCCTATAGTTAGATAGGAATATGACTACCTTTCCCACCAACTAACTCTCTTCAGAGGGATGCAGCAAAGAGTAGATTTCATTCAGAGCAATCGACTAGATCTATTATCTACAAATGACCTGTACAAACTCCTCACCACCACATCAGGGAAAAACAAAGAGACAGATAGATATCTGCTTTCACTGGTGTTGAAGGCCTTGAAAAGCAAGAGGAAGTGAAGTTTTGCTAGCATCAGCCTAGGGGGAGTTTGTTGGATCATATGAGGCTGGTGCAACCAAAACAACACTTAGAACAATTTTGTGTACAAGTTGAAGAAGTCTTCCGAAGACAAAACTACTCTTCAACAGCTATGTCAAAGATCTTCCGAAGCATAATGTCTGAAGAGCTTCAGGAGGAAAACCAAGTCTTCCGAGACTAAGTAGTTTTCCTTCCGAAGTATTCACACTTAGAAGATCCAAGATAAAGTCTTCCGAAGAATAAAGTCATAAAGACCTGTAGAAGATTCGGAAGAAATTGTTTCTTCCGAAGTATAAATGGCCTCGGAAGAACTTATTCTTCTGAAGCCATTTAGCTTCGGAAGAATCAACTATGAACCAATGGACAAAAGTATGGTCTGTCTGACAGACTTTGATACCCTACATGGTGCTTTTCCTAACCTATTTAGTTGACCATACTTTAATCCATTGTTCACCTTTTAAACTTAGTACAGATATCATTCTTAGTTGGTGCCAAAAGGTAAGTCATGGACCTGTCATGACTACCTTATCTAGGATATTATTTTATCTTAGATACTTTACTTCTAGCAATGTAGTATTTGTCTAGTAGTAGATTCCAGCTGGTTTTCCAAGTATAACCGGCTGTAGATAGTAGTATATATAGTTTCCATTGTAACTTATGTAGCATGAGCTTAAGAGTCTTGTAATACTGAGTTAAGAAGTAATATATACAAGTATCTTGAAAACCATTCTCTTGTTCATTAACTTCGTATATTATTATCAACTTTAGTTTGAGATTCTGTGTTTCATCGATCAAGTAAGACTTAGTGAGTTCTGTGTTTAGAGTCAAAACCGATCCTGCATTTTCTTTTAAACAAAAGTTTATAAGGTGTTTTATTATGTTCTTTGACAATTAAAGTTCTGTTTTGAACATTGCATGTTATGTTCACTGCTTCTACCCAAAATGTGATAGGAAACTATGAATCAGCTAGCATAGTTCTTGCTGCTTTAATTAGAGTCTTATTTCTTCTTTCAGCAACTCTATTTTGTTGTGGAGTTCTTGGTGCACTGAATTGTCTCGCTATTCCTTTGTCCAATCAAAAACATGATTAACAAATTCAGTTCCATTATCACTTCTTAACAATTTGATCTTTAAATCAAGTTAGCTTTCAATCTTAGTGATAAACTCCATTAATGTTTTTGATGTTTCACTTTTATGTTTTAAGAAAAAGACCCATGTGAATCTAGTGAAATCATCAACAATCACCAAACAATATTGCCTTTTACCAATGCTTAACACATTGGTTGGACCTAAAAGATCCATGTGTAGCAGTTTGAGTGGCGTTGTATTTATGTTGATTATTTTGGACTTATGTGCCACCCTATGTTGTTTCCCTTTATAACATGATGAACAATGATTAGAAAAATAAAATTCTTTCTTGGGAAGGCTAATAACTAAGTCATGTTTGACCATCTTATTCATGTTTTTCATGTTGGAATGAACCATCCTTCTATGCCACAGTTGTGATTCATCTTCTGATGACATAGAGATCAGGCAGGTTTCATTGCTTTTCATAGATGTGTTATTCATGTCCAAAACATAAGTGTTTCCTTTCCTTGGTGCTTTTAGAAGGATCCAATCTGCTGGAACTTGAAAGCCTGGCTTAAAAATGTAACAGAAAGAGTTATCAAATAAAGTGGTATAATTTTGATCACAAATTTAAGATACACAGAGTAAATTGTATTGTAAATTTTCACAAAAATTAACTTTCTTAAACTTGAGTACTCTATTTGTTAACATTCCTTCACCAACAATTTTACTTCACTTCTTATCCCCACCAAATGCTACATATGAAGCATTTTTATGTTTGAAGTCATGGAGGAGAGAACAGTTTCCTGTCATATGCCTGGAACAACCACTGTTAACATACCACTTGTTATCAGTCCTCCATGGATGTTCCTGAAAAAATAATGAAATCAATTAGAAAGTGGAGCCCAAGCCTTAATGGTCTTGGGCTTGCCATTGTTATTTAGAATTGTTACTCTATCATGAATGAGCCTAGATGTCTCAAGATTGTTTTTAGCCCCAATTTATTCATTATGTTCTGTTTGGGTTGAGGATGATTCTATTAAAGATGAACTTGATGCACTTTGATCTTGATTCACAGTTATTTCTTCTGTCACTTCTTCTTTGAGTACCTTGTTCTTCAAACTTGAAGATGATTCTTTGTTAGAAATGGTTTCAGCATCTTTTGTTTTTGATTGAGGAACATGGTTACCCTTTTCAAAGTGATCAAAGAAGTGTTCATCTTCCTGCAGCACTACCTTCTTGTGAGGAGTCTTGCTTTGATATTGGTTCTTCTCTTTTTTCTTCTTTGCTTGATCATTAGCAGATGTTGGCTTTGTCTTTGAGATCTTATGCTTTGGTTGCTGCTTCTTTTGCTTTTGGACTTTTGATTCATCATTCTCAGAAGATTGAGAATCTAATTCAGCAATATCAACTTTTTGCTTCTTGGGAATCTTTATTTTGTTCTTTTTGTTAAAGAAGCATTCTTGAGTAGAACGATTGTTCTTGTTGCATATGGCACAATACTTGTTAAAGGAACAATCAGAAGTCATATGGTTGTTCATATTGCATATGGAGAAATAACTACTGAAGTAGCATTCTTGTATGCTGTGGTTTCGATATCACACCATTTGCAATACATCTCTTCAGCTTCACTGTCAGAGTTAGCTTCCATCTTTGTCTGTTTCTTCATCAGTGTCTTCTTTTGCTGCTTCAATTCTTTTTTAGACTTAGCAGCTAAAAGATCTTCATTTTGTTGTTTACCTTTCTGGTTAGCAGTTGAATCAGTAGGTGTTTTCTTCTTCCGTAGATCTTCTACGGATGACTGTTATGGTTCTGATGATTTCTTCTTCCGCAGATGTTCTGCGGAAGACTGTTTTGTCTTCTTTCATAGTTCTTCTATGGATGACTTTGAAACATTTTTCTTTTGCTTTTCTACGGATGTGTGAGGACCTATCTTCTTCTTTCGCAGGTGTTCTGCTGAAGTGTTTTTCTTTTCTTCCTCCATAGTTTTTGTTGCTGGTTGACTGTTATGCCTTTTGTTGAGCTCCTGAATCCCTTCATTCAGATGACCAATTCTTGTATAGATGGTCTTCAACAAAATTCTTTGATTTGGGGGATAAGATAGCTTGATTTCATCAAGTACTTTGGAAATTATTGGTTCAAATATTACATTTTTACCCTTACCCAAACCAGCGCTTTCTTGTTCATTAGGCTCATCAACTTCATCCAGATCATCACAATCATTAAAGTCAAATTCTGATTCATTTTGTTTTGAAAATTTTGACTCAGATGAATTAGTTTCACTGACTTCAGTGTCTTCATCATTTACCAATTCATTATTTTCAACTTTTGACTCAGTCTTGCTGTTAGACACAAAATGATTTGACAGACTGTTGGTCATGGATTCAGGTAGAGTGGTGTAGTTATCATTTATTGATGGTGCAACAGCATGAAATCCCAATCCAGACCTGTTCTTTGATTCAATATGAGAACTCAAAAGTTTCTCCTATTACTATGATGATATTGAAATTTCTAAAGTTTCACTTCAGTAGATGCATGATCTGACATGGATTTTGTTAATGAGGTGGTCAAATGCTGAACTTGTGCTTTTAGATTATAATTTTTAGACACAAGTTTGTCTAAATCCTTTTGTAATGAATTGATTTTGACCTGATAAAGTTTATGTTCTTTTACATGAGATTCATTTAAAAGCATAGTTTCTTTGACTTTATCAGCCAATTGTTGAGCATGAACCCTATATCTTTCAACCTCATCAACACATAAGGAAGAACATAACCTTTCTCTTACCTCTCTGGCCATTGGAGGAACTTTGTTTTCTAGGTTTGCCATCAGTGCTTGATTTTCCTCTTGCACTTCCTTCTCATAAATGCTCCAATCACAAGTTCCATCCTGCAAAATAATCAAACAAGTTTCTTTAGAGTTACTAGTACCTAATGAAGAACCTGTGGCTGGTGGGGATGAGTTTGTTGGCTGAGGTTGCTTGAAGCTTTTCTGATTTGCTTGTCTTGTGTCTATTGTTGATTGCTGATTGTTGTTGCATTCCCTTGAGAAGTGTCCATACAAATTGCATTTGTAACACCTTACTTTTAATTTGTCAACACCAATCTTTGTTGTTCTTCCTGCAACAGATAGTCCTTTGTTCCTTCTCATGTACATCTTGGCCCTGTAAGCAATCATGGCCATTTGCCATTGTAGATCCATCTCTTCCACTTCATCAGGATGAAGTTCTTCAAGGTCTTGCTGACAGAAGTAGGTAGGAGTCAAGGTACTTTCCAAGTAAGCTTGAAAGCTTAAGCTGAAGCATGCAAAGGCTTCCTTCTATTCTTCTGATTCCAGAACCACAGTGATTGGTTCTGTTTGATTGCTGGTTTTATTGGTTTTAGAGTCATCAGCCTTTCCTTTTGCTTTTCTATTTTGATTGTTTTGAGAGTTTAATTTAGAGGGCTTGGCAGCGTAGAAGCCAGTTTCCTCTTCATTGTCACTCTCAACACAAGAGGTACCTTCATCATCATTAGAGATAAAGGCATTTCCAACACCTTTCTTTGAATTGGTATGGTGCTATAGGTGCTTTAACACTCTTGTATCTGGTTTTCTGGTCCAACTCCAAAGCTTCTACCTTTGCAACCAGAGTGTCTAATCCAATATACTTCAGATCAAGAGTATTCTTGAACATAGACACAGTGGGGGTCCAGCTTTCTGGTAATGAATGAAGCATATTTTTATTCAACTCCTCATTTCTGTACTTCAGTTCAAAGATATTCATCTCTGTAACAAGTTGCATAAACCTGTGGAGTTGTTGAGGGATGGATTCACCCTGAATATGATGGAATGTTTGATATTGTGAACTGTAAGGCCCCGTTCCCGGGAACCCCACAGTTGGTCAATCATAACCTCATTTATATCAAAACATATTAAGATTTATTAAGTAACTAAAATATTTCAGCAGAATAATTCATCAAAAACCATTTCATGCTTTAATAAACACATTTGCCAAGTAATACATCGTTGTTTACAAGATTACCAAATATCACTTAGTTGTATTACAAAACATCATTATTATTGCATGAGATGGATGCTAGTCTTGCCCACCAAGTAGCTTCACCCTCGTGCCATCCTCAGCAACAAGTTGCCTGCCAACTGAAAATGCATGAAAATTCAGCGTTGCTGAGTGAGTTCTAGTTTTATATAATAAAATACTTTACCTTTAGTAAAAACCTTTCCTTTCATTCGGGAGCACACAACATACATCCATCTTGATAATATCATTATTATCTTTCAACATTCTTTTCATTCATTTCGTACTTTCATCATTATCTTTCACTTTCATCTAGACCAATGCCATATGCTATACCCCAAACATTGCGTACGAAGCTAGTACTGGGCCGAAGTCTATAAATAGACCCCTAGCATTGTGCACGAAGCTGACTCCAGTACCTGGGCAAGCGCAAGGGTCCCGTTTCATACATATTGGTCAATCACAAGAATTGACCCCTGTGTGCATCCTCATGGGTTAGCTAAACCACACATAGTTGAGCTAACAACCCCTCAATGAGTTGTGAACCTCCTTTCAGTTGCTTGCAAGAATTTACATTCTTTCATTAGGTTCCACTTCGTTAATAATGTCTTTCACTTTCATTATATAATACTTTACGTATAAGAGCATTAACATACCACGTAAAGTCACGTAATAATACGCAATAAGGAACATCAATAACAAGCCACAACATGCATAACATGAACAAACATAACCCACTAAAATATTCCAGAGCTTAATCATTAATTTCCATTTTTCCCAAAATTTCAAAAAAATTCTAAGTCAACTTAGGCGCATGAGCACTATGTAGGCGCATGGGCACTATGCAGGCGTATGGATACTTAGGCGCATAGGAACACCTGGGCGCATGGGAAAAAACTTAGGCGCATGGGAAAAACTTAGGCGCAAGGGTACTATGCAGGCACATGAATACTTGGGCGCATGGGAAACTTAGGCGCATGAGCAAGACTTAGGCGTATGGGCAAAAAACTTAGGCGCATGGGAACTATGCAAGCGCATGAGTACTATGCAGGTGCATGAATACTTGGGCGCATGGGAAACTTAGGCGCATGAGCAAACACTTAGGCGTATGGCAGTTTGGGCGCATGGGCACTATACCAGTTCTAACTTATACAAATTTTTAGTTCCCGATCATCATCCTTACATAATCCTAGCCCAAATCTAGCATACTAAGCTCATAAAATAAGCATACAACCATATAATTCAGTCAAACATTCACAAACACACATACCCACATAAACAGGGGAACACATACGGTTAACATACTAGAAATTGAAAAATTAATAGTTTACATGTATTTCAGCCCCAAAACATGTTTAAAACAGAAAAACCAGGGATCTAGAACTCACCTATAGTAGCCTTCGAGTAAAACTCCTCCAAACTCGAGAGCACTTGGAGTTCAAACACCTAAACACACCAAAAACACCCAATCGAAAATAGAGAAACACATAAGACTAGGTCTACAAGCTGAAAACCCAGCTGAAACCGAACAAAACACACAAAATCTTACCTTCTAGACGATCTTCTTCTTCTTCTCTCTAAAAACTGATGGAACTCTGCTTTTCTTCTTTTTCTGCTATCGAAGGCAGTTGGTGAGCAGAAGTGTGGGCGGCCATGCCCACTTTTAAACATAATTATATTAAAGTTTGCCCTTTACATAACTTTAACCCCTCAACTTGGGTTATTTCACCTTTTTTTCTTTATACTTCTCTTTTTCTTTTCTTTTTCTCTTCTTTCCTTCTTTTTAAAATATCCAGGTGTTACAAGTCCACCCCCCTTATATAGGTTTCGTCCCCGAAACGTGTCACTCCTCGAACAGTTGGGGATAATGTTGTCTCATTTCTTCCTTGGTCTCCCACGTAGACTCAGATCCCTTCCTGTGACTCCATTGTACTCGCACCAGTGGAACCACTTTATTCCGCAGCCTCTTCTCTTTTCTGTCAATGATGGCCACCGGTTGCTCCACATAATTCAGTCGTTCTTCAACCTTAATATCCTCCAGTGGCACGATGATATCTTCATCGGCTAAGCACTTTCTTAGGTGAGATACATGGAATGTCGGATGAATCCCACTTAACTCATCGGATAGCTCCAACCTATAGGCCACCTTGTGACCTCTCGTAAATTTTATTTAACGTTTGTTAAACGTCGTTATCTCTTGTAAGGGTGTGTTTTGTCATTAATGCAAATACAAGGACTTATTTGTAACTTCTTGTATCCTTATAATTTAGGTGTAATTAAATAATTAAATAGTTAATGATAATAATAATAATAACAATAATAATAAAATCATAATAACAAGTATAAAAAAAAGCTAATAATAATAATAATAAAAATAATAATAATAGTAATAATAAGCATAATAAGTGTTTAATCTTGAAAATAAATGAAAACAAACAAGTTTAATAAGTTTAAAACTTGTAATTAAATATTTTGTGCATAAAATAACAAAGTTTAGAACTACAGGGTCTAAAGCTGTAAATTGTCTAAAACTAAAACTAAAACTTTGGTTTTAAATTGATAAAACATAAAGTACAAGGACCAAAATGTAACATTTAAAAAACCAAACCAACCCACCCTCTCTCTCTCTCTCTCCCCGTCTTTCCGGTGAGGTCTCCGGCCGAGCTCCGGCCGTCTCAAACTTTCTAAATAGTCCATATTAATCGAATTAAAATACACCATTCGAACGGTGGAACCCATGCGAACACGGTAAAGCGTATTAATTGGATTTTAACAGTGGTATAACTCCCAAATGAAACAAAAACCGAACTCATTCAAAGCTCAAATCCATTTCAACACTTAATCGATGTAATAGTGCAATTAAACGGGCGTCCACGCTCGTTTAATCATTTAGAAGCAATTGATGATAATAAACTCACCTGAAACAACATTAAAGCTATTCAATCCGACCTGAAACGTCCTACATAAACATGATAGCCGTCGGGCAACTAACCAAACAAATCAAGACTATATAACAAGGGGGAAAGGTGACATTCGTCCCATTCCAACTATTTGCAAACTCAATTTCATCAAAAGCACACTCATATTGAAATCCCCAAATCAAGAACCATCTACTTGTACCCCGTTTCATCCTATAGAATTTCAAGCTATAACAGGTAATTATATTGGGGCTTTGATTCGTTTTTATATGGGGAACAAAAGCCCTATGGTTAATTTTGTAATCATCATCGATTTGATGATCAATTTGATCGAATTGATAATTAGGGTTCTTGAACCCAATTTGGGGTTTCTGCTAAAAAGGGCTTTTTAATTTTTGTTTCCTATTTCATAACATCAACAGGGCTTAGCCCAACTGGTTTAAGCTATGGACTTCTGGGCAGAAGGTCCCGGGTTTGACCCGGGCCCCTGCCATTATTTTTTTAGAAGGCTTTTGGTTAATATTTAAATTTCAGAAAACATTTTAATATTATTGTTTATGAAATAAAAATCATTTTTTTCAAATTAGAAATTATATAAAACAAATTCTTTTAAATTTCTTAGGAATTTGATTAATAAACTCTTATAATTTGATTTTAAAAATTATAAAAATAGTTACAAAACATAAATTAGTATTAACTTTAAGTTGTAATTAAATGAATATCTTTTAAATTTCCAAAGGATTTTAATTTAGTAAATTCTTCTTTATAAAACATATTTACAAATTCATGTAAATATTTAAAAGAAATACATATATATATATATATTTAAAATGTGTAACTATTGTAATTAATTGAATTATATTAATCTTTTAAAATTACAAATTTACTATTTTATTAAGTAGTAAATAATAATCCTTGTGATAATAAAAATATAACTTTTATTAATAGTGATTATCACTAGAATTCTTATTAAATCACTTAATTACCAGAATAATAATAAATCACACCTATTTAATAACATAACAAATCATGGACTAACGGTTTATAAATATAATACCAAAATCACCATGATTAACTTAATACGACGTTTCATTTAGGTTGAACGTTAGCGTATTCTCGGCATTTTATACAAGACTCTTTATTTGTCATCCTTATTATTCAAGTGAGTTTTCATACCCCTTTTTATATTATTTCACACTTTTGGGGTGAAACATGTTAAAAGTATCATAAACACACTTGTAACCACGTTTTCAATCTTGTAACACTTATGCAATTCATCTTATTTTGTCATGGTTATTTGGAATCTTGTAACTATCATGTGATGACCCTTGTAAGATACAATCATTAACTAGTTCTAGCCTGGCGACGTCATAGATCTATGGGCCTGACAAGCCTATTTGGTGCTAAAGCCGAGGTTATTGCCGGCTCCTAGTGTCGTATTCTTGAGCACTATGCGAACCAAATACACTTAGCTAACCGTTTAATCTTGTAATCTTGTAATGGCCATATTTGTCAAGGTTTGATTGTTACATTTGTTCATCCATCTTTATTTACTTATTTCAATAACCTATGATGTGAATTGCCATCTGTGATATATACCTATGTATGAAAATCTATGGAAACTCACCAACATGTTGTTGATATTATTTTTAACATGTTTCAGGAAATGATACTGCTTAGCATGCTTTGAAGACTTACTTACATCTAGGATTGGACCTACATTAAAATAAAAGACAAATAATATCTTTTGACGTTGGAAATCTTATGTATTGTTAAATGTTTGAACTTATGTTATTTCTTAAATGGATGTCATGAATATTGATATTTAATATTATCGTCATCTTAAATTAGCGTTGTGTGGCATGAAGAATCTTAACCCTCACATCTCGATGTTTCTGCCGTTAAGGTTGGGGTGTGACAGATTGGTATCAGAGCCCATAACTATAGGGATTTAGGTTATTAGAAATGGTGGCCTAGTCTATGGTTAAACTAGGGACCCTTTACTTGAAATTTGCTATAATCTTGTAAGTATGCTTATATACCTATCACAAGTTGCATGATCAATTCCTTATGTGCTATTTGTTTATATTTAAAAAAATAGTGCCTTAGGATTTTTCCTTGAACTTTGTCTACCCCAACTCTCTAATCTTCTTCTTATGCCTTTAAATCCTATCGCGACTAATCCTTTCTAAATCTTATTATCGACTACGTGTGGAAATCTACGCAATCTCATCGAGTGGAGAAAAATTCCTCAGACGATATGTCTAAATCTTGAAGATCTCATCGAGGTTTTAATTCTAATTGCCTTAGGGAAGTGTGTGACACATAAACACCTGTATTCTGGATTTCCTGGCAAAAGGCCCTCAGGCTAAGACAAGCATTTCGTATAAATCTCATTACGAGACCTGTTATGCTTACCTGGGGATTTCTGGGATGAGTGCTAAATTATGGTCAACATACACATCTTCCTCAAGGTAATTGGGATTAAGTCACCTCGACGTGTCCATGTTCCTATTGACTATGTGGTACCAAATGGAACCATCCTGGTTATATTTGTAAATATCAAAAATTCTTGATTTCTTGAATTGGTTTATATTCCGAAATCTAATATTTTTCTTTATTTCCATCTTATAGAATGTCTCGTCATCATGGAAAGCATGCTACCTCCGACCGCAAACTTGCCGCGATGATCGCCCGTCAAATGGCTGTTGTACTCCCGACGATGGTTGCTGAACTTAGTACCACCTTAATGGCCAATAACAGCAACAACACCAATGGAAACAATGGTGGTGATGGAAACAATGCTCATGGGGAGAATAGCAACAACCAAGGTGGGAACAACCGCACCTGCACATTCAAGCACTTCAACTCATGTAAACCCACTAGCTTTAGTGGAAAGGAAGGAGCCACTGGACTTCTCGAGTGGTTCGAGAGTATGGAAAACACCTTTATTAACAGCGAGTGTCCCAAGGAGCTCAAGGTCCGCTATGCTGTAAGTGTCCTTCAACAACAGGCACTCACATGTTGGAATAACGAGAAAAGGAACAGAGGTGCTGAAGTTGCCTTAGCGTTGTCTTGGGAGGAGTTTAAGGACTTAGTGGTTCAAAAATTCTGCCCGAGAAGTGAATTGCAGAAGTTGGAGGAAGAGTTCTGGAATCTAAAACAGGACAGTGGTAACCATTTGGCATACTCCACCCGCCATCACGAACTGAGCATGCTTCTACTACACATGGTGGATACCGTACCCCGAAGCATCGAGAAGTTTATCAAAGGGGTACCACCGCAAATCCAAGATGCTGTGGTAGGAAGTAGGCCCACAAATTTGGAGGAGGCGATCAATATCACTGCCCAACTTACTAAAAACCATATTAAGGCTGATACCTTGACGGTGAAGGGTGCCAAGTCAACTGTGAAGGTGACTCCCGAAGCATCAAAGGAGGTGAAAGCTGAGTCGTCATTCAAAGGCAAGAAGCGTAAGTTCACACCGACCTATAGTTATGCTGTGACAGCGCCAAATGCCCCTCAAAGGCAAGCCGTCGCTGCAAATCAAGCACCCGTGGCAAGGGCTTATACTGGACCGTACCCGATGTGCAACACCTGCAAGTACCATCATGCGGGGAACACTCCTTGCCAAATTTGCTCGTTGTGTGGAAAGTATGGTCATTTGGTGGCTACTTTCCATCGTGACCCGAATAATGCTGCAATGGTTGCTAATCGAGCATGCTACAACTGTGGTGAAATTGGGCATTTCCGTCCACAATTTCCTCGCATTGCGGGAAATGTGCCACCGGCTCGAGGAAGGGCTTTCAACATCAATGCCAACCAAGCCCAAGCCAACAACTACGTAGTGAATTGTACATCTCTATTTTCCTTTAATCGTTCTTTATCTTGTAAAATTCCTGCCTGCTTTCCATGTGCCAATGATAGTTTATTATTTGAGCAGGTATGTACCTTGTAAATAGTAGATATGCCTCTATACTTTTTGATTCGGGTGCGGATAAGAGGTTTGTGTCTTTAGAGTTCGAGCCTATTGTTTCTAAGCTGCGTTCTGACTTAGGAAGATCCTTTACGGTCGAAGTCGCTGATGGCAAATCTATTGAAGTCGACGTCGTGATACGTGATTGTGTCTTAAGTCTTAACGAGCATGAATTCCTTATCGATCTTATTCCTATGCAACTGGGGAGCTTCGACATCATCATCGACATGGATTGGTTAGCCAAACAACACGCGGAAATTATATGTTACGAGAAGTGCATTCGAATTCCTTTACCATCGGGTGATACCTTAAAAGTCTTTGGGGAGAGATCATCCCAAAGGCTCAAACTCATGTCTTGTATCAAGGCCCGAAAGTGCTTGAGCAAAAACTACGTAGCTTTCATGGCTTTCATAGTTAACACGAAAGCCAAGGGGAAGGAATTGAAGGATATTCCTGTCGTACGAGATTTTCCCGAGGTGTTTCCCGAAGATCTTAGTGGGTTGCCTCCCGTTCGATAAGTGGAGTTCAAAATCGATTTGATTCCTGGTGCGAACCCCATGGCTAAGTCACCTTATCGTCTTGCATCGTCTGAAATGCAAGAACTAGCTAGTCAACTGCAAGAGTTGACCAATAAGGGTTTTATTCGACCTAGCTTTTCACCATGGGGTGCACCCGTGCTATTTGTGAAGAAGAAAGATGGTTCATTCCGTATGTGCATTGACTATCAGGAACTCAACAAACTCACTATCAAGAACCGATACCCTCTTCCTTTAATCGATGATGTCTTCGATCAACTTCAAGGAGCTACACAATTCTCAAAGATCGATCTAGGTTCTGGGTATCATCAACTACGTGTTCACGACAACGACTTGTACCCCTTTCCAACTATTTGCAAACTCAATTTCATCAAAAGCACACTCATATTGAAATCCCCGAATCAAGAACCATCGACTTGTACCCCGTTTCATCCAATATAATTTCAAGCTATAACAGGTAATTATATTGGGGCTTTGATTCGTTTTTATATAGGGAACAAAAGCCTCATGGTTAATTTTGTATTCATCATCGATTTGATGATCAATTTGATCGAATTGATAATTAGGGTTCTTGAACTCAATTTGGGGTTTCTGCTAAAAAGGGCTTTTTAATTTTTGTTTCCTATTTCATAACATCAACAGGGCTTAGCCCAACCGGTTTAAGCTATGGACTTCTGGGCAAGAGGTCCCGGGTTCGACCCGGGCCCCTGCCATTATTTTTTTTAGAAGGCTTTTGGTCAATATTTAAATTTCAGAAAACATTTTAATATTATTGTTTATCAAATAAAAATCATTTTTTTCAAATTAGAAATTATATAAAATAAATTCTTTTAAATTTCTTAGGAATTTAATTAATAAACTCTTATAATTTGATTTTAAAAATTATAAAAATAGTTACAAAACATAAATTTAGTATTAACTTTAAGTTGTAATTAAATGAATATCTTTTAAATTTCCAAAGGATTTTAATTTAGTAAATTCTTCTTTATAAACATATTTACAAATTCATGTAAATATTTAAAAGAAATACATATATATATATATATATATATATATTTAAAATGTGTAACTATTGTAATTAATTGAATTATTTTAATCTTTTAAAATTACAAATTTACTATTTTATTAAGTAGTAAATAATAATCCTTGTAACAATAAAAGTATAACTTTTATTAATAGTGATTATCACTAGAATTCTTATTAAATCATTTAATTACCAGAATAATAATAAATCACACCTATTTAATAACATAACAAATCATGGACTAACGGTTTATAAATATAATACCAAAATCACCATGATTAACTTAATACGACGTTTCATTTAGGTTGAACGTTAGCGTATTCTCGGCATTTTATACAAGACTCCTTATTTGTCATCCTTATTATTCAAGTGAGTTTTCATACCCCTTTTTATATTATTTCACACTTTTGGGGTGAAACATGTTAAACGTATCATAAACACACTTGTAACCACGTTTTCAATCTTGTAACACTTATGCAATTCATCTTATTTTGTCATGGTTATTTGAAATCTTGTAACTATCATGTGATGACCCTTGTAAGATATAATCATTAACTATTGCTAGCCTGGAGACGTCATAGATCTATGACAAGCCTGGTTGGTGCTAAAGCCGAGGTTATTGTCGGCTCCTAGTGTCGTATTCTTGAGCACTATGGGAACCAAATACACTTAGCTAACGGTTTAATCTTGTAATCTTGTAATGGCCATATTTTTCAAGGTTTGATTGTTACATTTGTTCATCCATCTTTATTTTCTTATTTCAATAACCTATGACGTGAATTGCCATCTTTGATATATACCTATGTATGAAAATCTATGGAAACTCACCAACATGTTGTTGACATTATTTTTAAGATGTTTCAGGAAATGATACTGCTTAGCATGCTTTGAAGACTTACTTACATCTAGGATTTGACCTAGATTAAAATAAAAAGACATTTAATATCTTTTGACGTTGGAAATCTTATGTATTGTTAAATGTTTGAACTTATGTTATTTCTTAAATGGATGTCATGAATATTGATATTTAATATTATCGTCATCTTAAATTAGCGTTGTGTGGCATGAACAATCTTAACCCTCACATCTCGTCGTTTCCACCGTTAAGGTTGGGGTGTGACACACCTCTCCTACTCTAGCAATGATTCATAAAGGTCCTATATACCTCGGGCTCAGCTTACCCTGCTTTCTGAACCGAATGATCCCCTACCAAGGTGAAACCTTCAGCAAAACTTTATCACCCACCTTGTACTCAATCGGTCTACGCCTCTTGTCTGCATACGACTTTTGCCTATCTTTTGCCGCCTTCATAAAGGCCTTGATCTTCTCCAACTTTTCAGTCGTAGCCTCGATCACTTCAACGCTCCCCAACTCCTTCTGTCCGATGTTACCCCAACATACGGGTGTTCTACACTTCCTACCGTATAGCATCTCATATGGTGGCATGCCAATGCTAGCATGATAACTGTTGTTGTATGAGAATTCGGCTAATGGTAAGTATTCATCCCAACTTCCTCCAAAATTGATCACGCATGCCCATAGCATATCTTCCAGTGTCTGAATCGTCCTCTCCGACTGACCATCTATCTGAGGATGGAATGCTGTACTGATATGTAGCCTCGTCCCATCGCGTCGTGGAATCTCTTCCAAAACTTGGATGTAAACCGAGTGTCACGGTCAGACACGATAGACACTGGTACACCATGACGCGTCATAATCTACTTAATGAACAGATCCACCAACCTCTCAGATGAATACGTCTCACGGATTGGCAAGAAATAAGCACTCTTCGTCAGACGGTCTACTATAACCCATATGGCATCATACCCTCTTACCGTACGCGGTAACTTCGTAATGAAGTCCATGGTGATATGCTCCTATTTCCACTCGGGTATATCCAAAGGTTGGATCTTCCCGTATGGCTTCTGATGCTCAGCCTTCACTTGCAAGCAAGTAAGGCACTTGCTCACATACTTCGCTACATCACGTTTCATACCCGGCCACCAGTAATCTTTATTCATATCATGATACATCTTTGTAGCACCGGGATGAATAGAGTATCGAGTCTTATGAGCTCCATCCATAATTTCCCCCCGTGGGTCTCCATAACGAGGGATCCACATCCGCCCGAAGCGGGTTCTAACTCCGAGAGTGTTCTCACCCAACTCCGAGACTAGACCTCTCATCCTTTCAGAGTTAAGGCGCTTTTCTTTCAATGCCTCATCTTGGAGCCCCTTGACCTGTGCCATCACATCGGAGGTCATAACCAACTGGTAAGCTTTCACCAGGATTGGCTCGGGTCTCTCCTTTCGGCTAAAGGCATCCGCCACTTTGTTGGCCTTGCCCGGATGGTAGTGGATCTCACAATCATAATCCTTGATCAACTCTAAATACCTCCTTTGCCTCATATTAAGGTCCTTCTGCTCAAAGAAGTATTTCAAGCTCTTATGGTCAGTGAAGATAGTGCACTTCATCCCGTACAAGTAGTGCCTCCAAATCTTCAATGCAAAGACCACAGCCGCAAGCTCTAAGTCCTGAGTAGGTTAATTAGCCTCATGGATTTTCAACCGTCGAGACGCATAGGCTATAACCCTTCCCCATTGCATCAGCACACAACCCAATCCTGAATAAGAAGCATCTGAATAGACCACCAAGTCTTCATTCCCTTCAAGTAACGTCAAGACAAGAGCTTGAGTCAATCTTGTCTTTAACTCCTCAAAATCATTCACCTATTCTAAACCCCATACAAACTTCACATCCTTATGGGTCAGCTTGGTCAATGGTGAGGCTATCTTAGAAAAGTCTTGAACGAATCTCCTGTAATAGCCCACTAAACCCAAGAAAATGCAGATCTCGGATGGCATCTTTGGAGTCTTCCATTGCATCATCGCCTCCACCTTTGCCGGGTCTACCATGATCCCTTCGGAATTTACCACATGACCCAAAAACTGAACCTCGCGCAACCAGAAAGTGCACTTGGAGAACTTAGCATACATCTTCTCTCTTCTAAGTGTCTCCAATACCTCACGAATATGACCGGCATGCTCTTCTTCGCTCTTCGAATAAATCAGGATACCATCTATAAACACAATCACTGATTTATCCAACATCGGCCAACACACCCGGTTCATCAAATCCATAAAGGCAGCTGGTGCGTTAGTTAGACCAAAAGACATAATGAGAAACTCATAGTGTCCATAATGCATGCAAAAAACTATTTTAGGTATATCCTGCTCCTTCAGCTTCAACTGATGGTAACCAGATCGAAGATCTATCCTTGAGAACCAACTGGCACCTTGGAGCTGATCAAATAAGTCATCAATTCTCGGTAGCGGATACTGGTTCTTCACCGTCAACTTGTTTAACTCCCAGTAGTCAATGCACATCCTCGTACTACCGTCCTTCTTCTTTACAAACAATACCGGAGCACCCCAGGGAGAGATACTCGGTCGAATGAACCCTTTGTCCAATAACTCTTGCAACTGAACCATCAGTTCCTTCATCTCGGACGGAGCCAATCAATACGGTGCCTTAGCAACAGGTTGAGCACCAGGTATCAGGTTGATCTGGAACTCGATCTCTCGGTCCGGTGGCACACCTGGTAAATCTTCTGGGAACACATCTGGAAAGTCACACACAACTGGTACGTCAGACAATTGTGGTACTGATGCATCCATATCCTTCACGTAAGCCAGTTAGGCACTACATCCACGTTTCATGCACTTTTCTACCACCACCATCGAAATCACCTTCGGAACCATAGTAACTCGATCACCGTAGATCATCACCGAACTCCCATCAGGCGCAGTCAATCGGAGCATCTTCTTGCGACACACAATATTTGCCTCATAGGCTGCTAACCAATCCATCCCTAGAACCATATCGAATCCGCCTAGGGGCATCACGAATAATTTAGTAGAGAACCTATGGCCTTCCAATTCTATGTCACAATTCTCTATCAGATCAGAAATCCTGGTAGACCTACCAATGGCAGTTTGTACATCAAATGGCTCATCAATCTTTCTACTCCTAACAGGCAAATTAGCACAGAAGGTAGCAGAAATAAAACTCTTACTAGCACCAGAATCAAATAGTACAGAGGCACAAGTTTGGTTTACTAGGAACGTACCTGACACGACATCGGGGTCCACTCTAGCCTCCTCCCGAGTCATCGTGAATGCTCTGGCTTTTGCCCTGTCCATCCTTCTCGGTCCCCTTCTTTGCCCCAAAACTTTCAGCCCTCGGCTTCCTGCAATCTCCACTCATATGCCCAGTCTCGCCACAATTGTAGCACCTCATCACTCCACAATCCCTTGCCCTATGACCGGGCTTCCCACACTTGAAGTAGATATTCAGTCCCCACTTACACTCCCCTGAATGTTCCTTCCCGCACTCACCACACTGCTTAGTTCCCGTACCTGCCGACCCTACCCTTCGGTCATCCATCCTTGCCTTCTTGTTGCTAGGGGTAAAACCACCACGGCCAAACCACTTTCCATGCCAGTTCCCGTCACCACCACCCTTTTTGTTCACCTCCACCACTGCCACTTCTCTTTCATCATACAACCTCCCTGCCAGATCAACCACCGACCTAAACGTACTCGGCCGGGCGGCGATCATGTGCCTGCGGATGTCTGCCGACAAACACTGAATATACCTCTTGATCTTTCTTGACACTGGCGTCACCTGATCTGGCACCAGCCTTGCCATCTCATTGAACTTGGTAGTATACTACTGGTGTGTCATGGTTCCCACCTGTAACTGTAAGAACTCTCTCTCAATCTTATCAAACTCCCTATGAGGACAAAATTCCACAATCACGCTTCTTCAGCTCCCTCCACCTCATCCTCCCAATCGCCCTACTACCCTGGGCCTGGATAATGTTGTCCCACCAGCAAAAGGTCGAGTCCATAAATGAGTGGGTAGCAAACTTCACCTTCTAATCCTCTCGGCACTCACTGATATCGAGCACCGCCTCCATCTCCCTCACCCATCGGTGAGCAGCAGCAGCATAACCATTTCCATCTAAAGTTGGGGCTTGCATCTCTGGAATGCCCCATAACTACACCCCTTGGAAGTCTCCTGCACCGCTTCCTCCTCCTCATCATCACTGGAGACAACCATCTCAGTCTCGGGTTGCTCCCCTTCACCTGAACCTCTCCTAACGGTCCTCCTCCTCTCCTCCTTCTCTTTCTTTTCATCCTCCCTCACAGCACGAATAACCTCGGTCACCACAGATGGCTGGATCGTCTACATGAACTGATGAACTTCCTCCACAACTACCACCTTCACAGAGGCTCTCAAATTAGCACTCTCATCACCGCCTTCCTGGGGATGAAGCTCAGGCTCTGCAGGAGCCGTCTTAGTAGCCTTAGCCTTGTTCCCGGTGACACGTGGCCTAGCACCATGACAACCCTGCACACCTCCTCGAGAAGCCTTCGAAGATCTACCACCCGCCATCCTCTAAACACTATAAGATTCAAACACCAACATGGTTATTCAGGGTAATAGCTCAGATTATGTCAAGTATAGTAAGTCCCTAATTACAGTGGCCAGTTGTGATTAGCCACTTACTTTACTCTTCATTCCCCAAGCATTGCCTATCCTGACTACATCAGTATCCAAACCTACTAAGAGCACATAAATCAGATAGCACACTTACATAGTACCGGTTAACTTAAAGAAAGTAAATTACCTGATGGCACGTAGCTACTTGGGCTGGCATCCCTCCATTCGGTCCCATTCTCAGTTTAAGTTTAGGTTTTGAAAATATTTACCCATTTCTCTTAAACTTTGGCTCTGATACCAACTTGTAAGGCCCCGTTCCCGGGAACCCCACAGTTGGTCAATCATAACCACATTAATATCAAAACATATTAAGATTTATTAAGTAACTAAAATATTGCAGTGGAATAATTCATCAAAAACCATTTCATGCTTTAATAAACAAGTTTACCAAGTAATACATCGTTGTTTACAAGATTACAAAATATCACTTAGTTGTATTACAAAACAACATCATTATTATTGCATGAGATGGTTGCCAGTCTTGCCCGCCAAGTAGCTTCACCATCGTGCCATCCTCAGCAACAAGTTACCTGCCAACTGAAAATGCATGAAGAGTCAGCATTGCTGAGTGAGTTCTAGTTTTATATAATAAAATACTTTACCTTTAGTAAAAACCTTTCCTTTAATTTCATTCGTGATCACACAACATACATACATCTTGATAATATCATTATTATCTTTTAACATTTTTTTCATTCATTTCGTACTTTCATCATTATCTTTTACTTTCATCTAGACCAATGCCATATGCTATACCCCAAACATTGTGCACGAAACTGGTACTGGTACTGGGCAAGCGACAAGGGTCCTGTTTCGTACATATTGGTCAATCACAAGGATTGACCCCTGTGTGCATCCTTATGGGTTAGCTAACCGCACACAGTTGAGCTAACAACCCCTTAATGAGTTGTGAACCTCCTTTTAGTTGCTTGCAAGACTTTACATTCTTTCGTTAGGTTCCACTTCGTTAATAATGTCTTTCACTTTCATTATATAATACTTTACGTATAAGAGTATTAACACATCACGTAAAGTCACGTAATAATACGAAATAAGGAACATCAATAACAGGCCATAACATGAATAACATGAACAAACATAACCCACCAAAACATTCCAGAGCTTAATCATTAATTTCTATTTTTCCCAAAATTTCAGAAAAATTCTGAGTCAACTTAGGCGCATGAGCACTATGTAGGCGCATGGGCACTATGCAGGCGTATGGATACTTAGGCGCATGGGAAAAACTTAGGCGCATGGGTACTATGCAGGCGCATGAGTACTTGGGCACATGGGAAACTTAGGTGCATGAGCAACACTTAGGCGTATGGGAAAAAAACTTAGGCGCATGGGAACTATGCAGGCGCAAGAGAACTTGGGCGCATGGGAAACTTAAGCGCATGAGCAAACACTTAGGCGTATGGGCAGTTTGGGCGCATGGCACTATACCAGTTCTAACTTATGCAAATTTTCAGTTCCCGATCATCATCCTTACATAATCCTACCCCAAATCTAGTATACTAAGCTCATAAAACAAGCATACATCCTCATAATTCAGTCAAACATTCACAAACACCCATACCCATATAAACAGGGGAACACATACGGTTAACATGCTGGAAATTGCAAAAATAATAGTTTACATGCATTTTAGCCCCAAAACATGTTTAAAACCAAAAAACTGAGGATCTAGAACACACCTACAGCAGCCTTCGAGTAAAACTCCTCCAAACTCAAGAGCTCGTGGATTTCAAACACCTAAACACACCAAAAACACCCAACCGAAAACAGAGAAACACATAAAACTTGGTCTATAAGCTGAAACCAAACAAAACACACAAAATCTTACCTTCTAGACGATCTTCTTCTTTTTCTCTCTAAAAACCGATGGAACTCTGCTTTTCTTCTTTTTCCTCTATCGAAGGCAGTTGGTGAGCAGAAGTGTGGGCGGCCATGCCCATTTTTAAACATAATTATATTAAAGTTTGCCTCTTGCACAACTTTAACCCCTCAACTTGGGTTATTTCACCTTTCTTTCTTTATACTTCTCTTTTTCTTTTCTTTTTCTCTTCTTTTTTTTTTTAAATATCTGGGTGTTACATGAACACAGGGTATCCTTCCTGATACTTCTAATCTCATCACTTCCTTCACATAGAGTGTGAAGAATTTTTCATAATTAGTTAGCAGTTTTGTATACTTCACACGTGATCAATAGGTCTTCAGGTAAAGCCATAGTAAGCATACAATAGGCCTTAATTTTGACTTTTACTTTCTTGGCATCATCAGGTGACAGATTTTTCAGACTTATGGGCTGATTATTATCTTTGTAATCAGGTCCTAAAGCAGGTAGAATATAAGGACCTTCAGTGATAGACACCCATAAGTCAGAATATGTACAATTAACATGATTCCTGAATCTGATTTTCCATGTTTTGAAATCAGATTTGCTCTCCAACTTCGGAGGTTGATAAGCGCCAACTACTGAATTGCTCATGTTAATTAACTATGCTAATTATCAAAAATTAACAAACTGATTTAAAAGAAACACCAATTAAACAAATCAAATTGATAGATCAATTAATCTAGATCAATGAGCACTTGGCTCTGATACCACCTGTGAATCCACGGATCGAAGCAGGAATTATCAATTTGATTTTAACAAGTAAAGATCGCGAAACTATCAATACTTGCTGTTTATAATTGAAATCGATGAACAAAATAAAACAACTTGAAAACACAATATAATAAAGTAACACAAGGATGATTTTCAATTGCTTTTCATTCACAATGAACCAATTACAATAGATGTTGATGCTCTTGATGCTATATTGTTGTTTTTCTCTGTTCTTGTTGTATTGCTAATTTTCTTCAGTGATTCATTGATCAATCTCGTTTCTATCAACATATACACCTATTTGAGTATCGATATCTCTCAGTCTCTGTCTATTTTGTTCTTATTTTCTTGCTAATATCTCGCTATTCTGTTTCACGATTCTGTTTTTATATGTGTGCATCATTTCCTTGTTTATCGACATAGGAGTTCATAATTTATGTAACACCCGAATTTTAATAAGGGCCAAAAAGTGCAAAAGAAGAGAAGAACCTTGAATAAAGTGTTCAAAGGCCAAAGTTGAAGGGTGAAAAGTGTAAAATAGTACAAAAGTCAATAGTGGGTGTATAAAGAGCATGGTCGCCCATGCTCTTTCTGCTGCTGCTTTCCGAAGAAGAAAAGAAAGAAAGAAAGTTGGGTTTTGTGTTTTCTCTCGGTCGAATTGTGAAGAAGAATAATCTTCAAGGTTAGTAGGTTTTTGTGATTAATTGGTTTGGTTTCTTCGAGGTTTCAACCTTAGAAACTGATTTCTATGTGTTCTTGGTGTTTGGGTGTTTGTTTTGGCTTGTTCTAGGTGTTTGAACTCTTATGCACGCAAGTTGGCAGGAGATTCACTTGTTTGCTGCAATAGGTGAGTTCTAGGACCCTGATTCTATGTTTTTAAACTTCTTTGGGGCTGAAAATGCATTTAAAATGTTTTACAACCATCGTGAATGTTAACTGTGTATGTATGTGTATGAATTTCTGTGTTTTATGAGGTTGTAAGCTTGCTTTGAGAGTTTAGCATGATAGATCTATGTTAAGAATGTATGAGAATGAGGTTTTGGAACTGGTTATAGCATAAGTCTAAATTGTAGGTTAGATAATTCATCCGTATTTAAACTGTGAAATTTTCATGTGTTTTGTTCATGAGCATTTGCTACAGTGTTCCTCCACATTTGAAGTGTTCATCCGCATTTGTCTTAATTCAGCCTAAGTGTCCATCAGCATTTCTTTTGTATATGGTCATTTGCTACAGTGTTCATCAGCATTTCCCTTAAGACAATAATTACCAAGTGTTCACCCGCATTCACTTTTGTTCATCCGCATTTGCAAGTTGTTCATCCGCATTTGCAAGTTGTTCACCCGCATTAGTTTTTGTTCACCCGCATTTCTTTAAGACTTAAGGAATTTTCTGAAATTTTGGAAGATCAAAATTAGGGTGTGACCATGGTTGACTTAATGCTTTTATTTGATTATCTTATGCACGTTGTGGGCTGTCCTTATGTTCCCTATTATGATATTATGATGTGACTTTATGTGGTTTGCCTATGATCATAAAGTATTATTATTAATCAAGTGAAAGATTAATATTAACAAAAAGTGGAACATAAAGAATGAAAAGACTTGCAAGTAAAAATTTACAAGAGGTGCACGACCATGTTGTCGTTAGCTCAATTGTGTACGGTTTAGCT
This sequence comes from Flaveria sonorensis, assembly GCA_025506505.1. Taxonomy (NCBI): domain Eukaryota; kingdom Viridiplantae; phylum Streptophyta; class Magnoliopsida; order Asterales; family Asteraceae; genus Flaveria; species Flaveria sonorensis. The sequence goes on along the minus strand of CM046432.1, from coordinate 20,866,865 downwards.
AACCCAAAGGATGTACACAGGGTCAATCTTTAAGATTGAGGGGACCACTGTTGCTGCCCCAGTACTGGAGTCAGCATATGTGCGCCACGGATGGAGTCTATTTATAGACTTCAAGGCCCAGTACCAGGTTTATGCGCATTATATGGGGGTATAGCACTTTGGTCCATATCGACAGTGAAAGATAATAATAAATAAGCAAGAAGAGAATTGTGATGATGTAAATGGTTATGATTTGTATGTATGATGTGTGATCACATCCGAAAGAAAGATAAGATATTTTTCTTAAGAAGTATTTTGTATACAAATCTATCAAGATATTTTTTATGATTTTAAAACTAGAACTCACTCAGCAAAGCTGACTTTTATGCGTTTTTAGTTGGCATGTAATTTGCTGAGGATGGCACTCGGGGAGGCTACTCGTCGGGATTTGGCTGACATCCATTCAAGAAGATAACACTGTTGTTTCGTAATACAAATAATGATCTTTTGCAACTGTTATCAAACATGTATTGCTTAGCAACAACATTTATGAAGTTAATGAATGGCTTTTGAAGTTTAAACTCCGCTGCATTATGATAATAAATTATGAAATGTTTTATAAATTATGCTATAATTGTCCAACTGTGAGGTCTCTGGGAACGGGGCCTTACAAGTTGGTATCAGAGCCAAAGTTTAAGAGAAATTGGTAAATATTTTCAAAAACATAAACTTAAACTGAAAATGGGACCGAATGGAGGGATGCCAGCCCGAGTAGCTATGTGCCATCAGGTATTTCTTTTCATAGTGATAACCGGTATTATGTGCGCATGCTATTTGATTTATGTGCTTTTAGTAGATTTGAATGCTAATGTAGTCAGGATAGGAAATGCTCGGGGAATGAAGAGTAAAGTAAGTGGCTAATCACAACTGGCCACTGTTATTAAGGACTTACTGTACTTAACATTAACTGAGCTATTACCTTGAATGATCGTGTTAGTGTTTGAATCTTATAGCGATTATAGGATGGCGGGAGGGAGATCATCGAAAGCTTCTCGTGGTGGAACGCGGGGCGTTCGTGGTAGACCACGTAGTACAAGGAGCAAGACCAAGACTGCAGAGGCAGCTCATGCTGAGCCCGATCTTCATCACCCGAAGGGCGGTGATGAGAGTGCCAATCTGAGGGCCTCGGTGAAAGAGGCAGTGGTGGAGGAGGTTCACCAAGTCATGCAGACAATCCTACCGTCTATTGTGATTGAAGTGATCCGAGCTGTGAGGGAGGATGAACGAAAGGAGAAGGAAGAGCAAAGGAGAACAACAGCTGGTAGGAGAGGTGATGCGAGGTATCACGAAGAGGAGGAGGAGCTAAATGCTGGAGGGGGAGCCTCTAGTGATGATGAAGATGTAGAGGTGCGGGAAACCGCGAGGGGATGTAGCTACGGGGAATTCCAACGATGTAAACCCCCTACTTTTGATGGCAATGGTAATGCTGCTGTTGCTCACCGCTGGGTAAGGGAAATGGAAGTAGTGCTGGAAATCAGTAAGTATCGGGAGGACCAGAAAGTGAAGTTCGCCACTCATTCATTTGTTGACTCGGCGCTATGTTGGTGGGACAACCTTGTCCAAGCCGAGGGCAACAGGGCCATTGGGAGGATGAGATGGAGTGAGTTGAAGAAGTTGGTGATTGAGGAATTCTGTCCTCATCGAGAACTCGACAAGATTGAAAGGGAGTTCTTACAGCTGGAAGCAGGAACCATGACCCACCAGCAATACACTACCAAGTTCAACGAGATGGCGAGGCTGGTGCCCGATCAGGTTACGATATCAAGGAAGATTAAGCGATACATCCAAGGGTCGCCCGCTAACATTCGCAGGCATTTGATCACTGCTCGACCGAGCACTTTTAGGTCGGCAGTGGACTTGGCGGGTAGGTTGTATGATGAACGGGAGGTAACTATGGTTGAGGAGAAGAGGACTGGTGGGGGTGACAGAAACTGGAATAGGAAGAGATTCGGGAGTGGTGGTTTCACCCCGAACAGTAAGAGGCCGAGGGTGGATGATCGCCGAGTGGTTACTGCAAGCTCAGGGTTGAAGCGGTGTGATAAGTGTGGGAAGGAACATAGCGGGGAATGCCACTTGGGAATGAATGTCTGCTACAAATATGGCAAGCTCGGTCACATTTCAAAGATGTGTGGAGCCCCACGGTGCTTTAACTGTGGTGAAATCGGCCATATGAACAAGGATTGCAAGAAGCCAAGGGCTGAAAGTTCTGGGTTGAAGAAGAGGCCGAAAGAAGGAGGCTAGAGGGAAAGTGCAAGAGCCTTCACGATGACCCGAGAGGAAGCCCGGGTAGACCCCGACATCGTGTCAGGTGTGTTCCTAGTAAACCAAACTTGTGCCTCTGTATTATTTGATTTTGGTGCTAGTAGGAGTTTCATATCTGCTGCGTTCTGTGCTAAACTGCCTATTAGTAGTAGGAGCATCGATGACTCTTTTGACGTAGAAACTACTATTGGTAAGTCTACCAGAATCTCTGATATTTTGGAAAGTTGCGACATAGAACTAGAAGGCCATAGGTTCTCTGCTAAGCTATATGTGATGCCCCTAGGCGGATTTGATGTAGTACTAGGGATGGATTGGTTAGCAACCTATGAGGCAAACATCGTGTGTCGAAAAAAGATGATTCGGTTAGTTGCACCCGATGGGAATTCAGTGACAGTTTATGGTGATCGCGTCACTACGGTTCCGAAAGTGATTTCGATGATAATGGCAGAGAAGTGTATGAGGCGCGGATGTTGTGCCTACTTGGCATACGTGAAAGATGTGGACGTGTCGATACCACAATTATCAGAAGTGCTAGTGGTACGTGATTTCCCGGATGTGTTTCCCGAAGATCTACCAAGTGTGCCACCGAACCGTGAGATAGAATTTCAGATCGACCTGATCCCCGGTGCGCAGCCCGTTGCCAAAGCACCGTATAGGTTAGCTCCGACCGAGATGAAAGAATTGATGGATCAGCTACAGGAACTAATGGACAAGGGGTTTATTAGACCGAGTATCTCTCCTTGGGGAGCTCCAGTATTATTCGTAAAGAAGAAAGATGGTAGTATGAGAATATGTATAGACTACTGAGAGTTGAACAAGTTGACAGTGAAGAACAGATACCCCCTACCAAGGATTGATGACCTGTTTGACTAGCTTCAAGGTGCCAGTTGGTTTTCCAGAATAGATCTCTGATCGGGTTATCATCAGTTGAAGGTAAAGGAGCAAGACATTCCTAAGATAGCTTTTCGCACGCGTTAGGGACATTACAAGTTCCTTGTTATGTCTTTCGGTTTAACCAACGCGCCAGCTACCTTTATGGATTTGATGAATCGAGAGTGCCGACCAATGTTGGATAAATCAGTGATTGTGTTCATTGATGATATCTTGATTTATTCAAAGAGCAAAGAAGAACATGCCGATCACATACGTGAAGTGTTGAAGACACTTAGGAGAGAAAAGTTATATGCTAAATTCTCTAAGTGTGCTTTCTGGTTACGTGAGGTTCAATTTCTTGGTCATGTTGTGAATACCGGAGGAATTATGGTGGACCCGGCAAAGGTTGAGGCAGTGATGCAATGGAAGTCACCAAAGACGCCATCCGAGATTCGTAGTTTCTTGGGTTTGGCGGGTTATTACCGAAGGTTCATTCAAGACTTTTCTAAGATAGCCTCACATTTGACTAAGTTGACCCGCAAGGATGTGAAGTTCATGTGGGGTCGGAAACAAGATGATGCTTTTGAGGAGTTAAAGGCAAGATTAACTCAAGCTCCTGTCTTGACATTGCCCGAAGGAAGTGAAGACTTAGTGGTATATTCAGATGTATCTTATTCGGGACTGGGTTGCGTGCTAATGCAACGTGGACAAGTGATAGCTTACGCGTCCTGACAGTTAAAGACCCACGAAGTTACTTACCCCACTCATGATTTAGAATTAGCTGCGGTGGTCTTTGCGTTAAAGATTTGGCGGCATTACCTGTACGGGGTGAAATGCACAATCTTCACGGACCACAAGAGCCTAAAGTATTTCTTTGAACAGAAAGATCTCAACATGAGGCAAAGGAGGTGGTTAGAGTTAATCAAGGACTATGATTGTGAAATCCATTACCATCTGGGTAAAGCAAATGTAGTGGCTGATGCCCTCAGTCGAAAGGAGAGACCCGAGTCGATTCGAGTAAAAGCATATCAGTTGGTTATGACCTCAGATGTGATGACGAAAGTTAAAGAGTTTCAAAATGAGGCGTTAAAAGAAGATCGCATCAACTCCGAACGAATGAGAGGTCTAGTTGCAGAATTGGGAGAGAATACCCACGGTGTTAAAACCCACTTTGGGCGAATGTAGATTCCTCGATATGGGAATATACGTGGGCGAATTATGGACGAAGCTCATAAAACTCGATACTCCATTCATCCCAGTGCTACCAAGATGTATCAAGACATGAAGAAAGACTACTGGTGGCCGGGTATGAAACGTGACGTGGTAGAGTATGTAAGTAAGTGCCTTACTTGCTTGCAAGTGAACGCAGAACATCAGAAACCATACGGGAAGATTCAACCATTGGATATACCCGAGTGGAAGTGGGAGCACATCATTATGGATTTTATCACGAAGCTACCTTGTACTACAAGAGGGTATGATGCTATTTGGGTGATAGTTGATCGGTTGACAAAGAGTGATCACTTCCTATCGATCCGCGAGACGTATTCATCTGAGAGATTGGCGGATCTGTTCATCAAAGAGATTGTAGCTCGTCATGGTGTGCCGGTGTCTATCGTGTCGGAACGTGACACCCGGTTCACGTCAAAGTTCTGGAAGAGATTTCATGATGCCATGGGGACGAGGCTACATATTAGCACGGCTTACCATCCTCAAACAGACAGTCAGTCTGAGAGGACGATCCATATGCTCGAGGATATGCTTCGTGCTTGCGTGATAGACTTTGGGGGAAATTGGGATGATCACTTACCGTTAGCAGAGTTCTCGTACAACAACAGTTATCATGCCAGTATCGGTATGCCGCCATACGAGATGCTCTATAGTAGGAGGTGTAGAACGCCCGTGTGTTGGGGAGATATTGGGCAGAAAGAATTGGGAAGCATCGAAGTGATTGAGGCTACGACTGAAAAGCTGGAAAAGATCAAAGCCATTATGAAGGCAGCCAAAGATAGGCAAAATTCGTATGCCGATAAGAGGAGTAGACCCATCGAGTTCAACGTGGGTGATAAAGTCATGTTAAAGGTCTCGCCTTAGAAAGGGATCATCTGATTCCGGAAGAGGGGCAGGTTGAGTCCAAGATACATAGGGCCTTTCCGAATCGTTGCATGAGTAGGAGAGGTGGCCTACCGTCTAGAATTGCCCGATGAGTTAAGTGGGATTCACCCGACATTCCATGTATCTCATCTAAGAAAATGCTTAGCCGACGAAGATATGATTGTACCATTGGATGATATTGAAGTGGATGAACGGCTCAATTATATGGAGCAACCAGTGGCAATCATCGACCGAAAGGAGAAGAGATTGAGAAATAAAGTGGTTCCACTTGTGCGGGTACAGTGGAAACATCAAAAGGGTTTCGAGTCTACATGGGAGACCGAAGAAGAAATGAGATAGCACTACCCTCAGTTATTTGAAGAATGACAGGTTTCGAGGACGAAACCTCTTTAAGAGGGGTAGACTTGTAACACCCGAATTTTTATAAGGGCCAAAAAGTGCAAAAGAAGAGAAGAACCTTGAATAAAGTGTTCAAAGGCCAAAGTTGAAGGGTGAAAAGTGTAAAATAGTACAAGTCAATAGTGGGTGTATAAAGAGCATGGTCGCCCATGCTCTTTCTGCTGCTGCTTTCCGAAGAAGAAAAGAAAGAAAGAAAGCTGGGTTTTGTGTTTTTTCTCGGTCGAATTGTGAAGAAGAAGAATCTTCAAGGTTATTAGGTTTTTATGATTAATTGGTTCGGTTTCTTTGAGGTTTCAACCTTAGAAACTGAATTCTATGTGTTCTTGGTGTTTGGGTGTTTGTTTTGGCTTGTTCTAGGTGTTTGAACTCTTGTGCACGTAAGTTGGGAGGAGATTCACTTGTTTGCTGCAATAGGTGAGTTCTAGGACCCCGATTCTATGTTTTAAAACTTCTTTGGGGCTGAAAATGCATTTAAAATGTTTTACAACCGTCGTGAATGTTAACTGTGTATGTATGTGTATGAATTTCTGTGTTTTATGAGGTTGTAAGCTTGCTCTGAGAGTTTAGCATGATAGATCTATGTTAAGAATGTATGAGAATGAGGTTTTGGAACTGGTTATAGCATAAGTCTAAATTGCAGGTTAGATAGTTCATCCGCATTTAAATTGTGAAATTTGCATGTGTTTTGTTCATGAGCATTTGCTACAGTGTTCCTCCACATTTGAAGTGTTCATCCGCATTTGTCTTAATTCAGCCTAAGTGTCCATCAGCATTTCTTTTGTATATGGTCATTTGCTACAGTGTTCATCAGCATTTCCCTTAAGACAATAATTACCAAGTGTTCACCCGCATTCACTTTTGTTCATCCGCATTTGCAAGTTGTTCATCCGCATTTGCAAGTTGTTCACCCGCATTAGTTTTTGTTCACCCGCATTAGTTTTTGTTCACCCGCATTGGTTTTGTTCACCCGCATTTCTTTAAGACTTAAGGAATTTTTGAAATTTTGGAAGATCAGAATTAGGGTGTGACCATGGTTGACTTAATGCTTTTATTTGATTATTTTATGCACGTTATGGGCTGTCCTTATGTTCCCTATGATGATATTATAATGTGACTTTATGTGGTTTGCCTATGATCATAAAGTGTTATTATTAATCAAGTGAAAGATTAATTGTTCGTCCATTTGATCTAATTTCAGTACACTTGAGAGGTTGATTCGTTCAATATCAACCAATACAATATGATGAAGAAGAAGAATTCAAAAGTATTCAACATAAAGCAATTAATGAACCAATACAATAAAAGAACAAAGGCTCAATATATTTCTGTGAAAATTCTGCCTACAATAGACACTTGCAACAAGAGTAAATGATTAAGGTTTTGCAAGGATGCCCAACAATGAACAAGATTAAAACTGTATATAGTAATGATAGTTTCGCTGTCAGCGAAACTATTCTGCTAAAGTCACAGTTTCGCCCGGCTGAGACTAACAGTTTCGCCGGGTGAAACTAGCAGCTAACTATGAGCGAAACTATAGTTTCGCTCATAGTTTCGCTGTGACAGCAAAACTAAACTAATTAACCAACATACAAAAGTAAACTAACATTAAGCCTATTACAAAAGAAATATAAACATAACCTAATCTAAGGTGAGTCCAGCCTATACATGATCTACAATACTCCCCTAGGTTGGACCTCACCGTCTTCATCACTCTTGATTTGACTTCTTAGCTCCAGTCTCTCCAGCTGCCTCTGATATTTCTTCAGTAGCTCCTGCAGTAACATCTTCAACATGTGCACTTGCCTTATAAAATTTCTTTGTTAAGTCTTGCACATCCATCCTCAGCTCATCTTCTACTCTAACCTTCTCAGCCAACTTCTTCACCTCAGCCCTCACTCCCCTCACCTTGTTAGCCACAGACATGAACAATCCAGCTTCTTTTCTCGTTTCAGCTCCAGCTCCTACTTTTATATGATTCTCACACAGGACAAGTAGATCTTCATCACACAAGGCAAATATCTCCATCGGGACAAACAACCTAAATTCTCCTCCATTCTTTAGTCTAATCACCGCTTCCCTAGTATTGTTATCATAAAACCATTTCTCAAAACTCTGAAGCTATTGGGGAAGGGGATCCGGCACTTTAACTCTGCTCACAGACTTTGGGGGTTTCACCCTCAGCACAATCCTCCCTTTTCCAATTTCCCAATCTTTGTCCTTCTTTGACCTCCTTCTCTCCGCCTTCATGAATCCGAATGCCTTAAAGTTGTCATTCATTCCATTCTTGATCTCCTCCTCCAGCATCTTGGCCCTCTCACTAAGATTAGCATCAAGCAATGGTAACACAGCTAACCTTCTTAAGTCCCACTTAGGAAAGGTCTTAAATGCCTTCCTCTTGTGCAGATATGTAATCCCTCCCCCTCTCCTCTTGATCATGAACATCTTGAGGCCGGGGTTGTATTTCCAGCTTATGATCTTCTTATCAGCTTCTTTTCTGCTCATCCCTGGCATATTTTGAAATAGAGGAGTTAGCTCCTCAGGCTCCTTCTCTCTCACAAACCATTCTTCTTTTGTCATCTCAAAAACATCTCCTTCATCCTCGCCCTTCTTGGCAACATAAGTCAATGGTCTCTCGTCGACCTCATAGTAGTCAGGCTCAGAATCATAGTCAATTAATTGTTCTTCCTCTTCCTCCTCATCTATTAATCTCTTGTCAGCGCTTTCCATTGGATTATCTCTCATAACCTCCTCTCCTACCAGATCCTTCTTAATGTCAAAGTCCAAATTCACAAACCCAGCCTCAATCACCTCTTCTACATTCTCAGACCTCCCCGTCACATTCTCAGTCTCAACATCCTTTCTCACACCTGAACCCCCAGCCTCATCGGCTCCTGTATCAGAAGTGCCCTTTCCTGCCCTGGAGGATGTACCCACATTGAGAAATTAGTACTTAGCAGTATCAGTCATATCATCTAGCTCAGATTGAGTTAGCTGATTGGGTAGGCCGGCTGTTGCCTTAAGTTTATTAACCTCTGTCAGTAATCTCTTTATCAACTTTTGCTGATCTAACAGCATCCTGGTCATCCCCTCAAGCATCTCATCCTTTTGTTTCTCTCTCAGCTCCTGATTGGTCAGCTTGGTCTTAATCATACTCAGTTCATTAGCTAAAGAGGAGTTGAGGTACCTAATAACATCCTCATCCAGACCAGCTCTCTCCTCCCTTCTCTGGGGCTCAGTGAATGCTTGATGTTTGCGCTTAGTCCTCCTTTCGGACTCCCCCTCCTCAGCCTTTTTCTTTGACCTTGTTTCCTTCTCTGCCCTCACTTCTTGTTTAGCCTCATGAATCTCATCTTCGAAGTCATAATCCTTCTCTTTAGCATACCTCTTTCTTTTCTTCATTGACTCAGCTTGCTTATGTCTCGTCTCCTCAGCCCTCTTATCCTCTGACTCAACCACCCTCCGAATATAATTCCATCTTTCAGGAGGGTACATATTTTCCAGCAGATGTGTAATCTTCCCACTGAAATCGTGCCTTATCGCACAGCAGTCGGCAAAAATGCGAGTGTTCATCTGCACTAACCTCTTTATCTCCCCATGCCTCGGTACATTAGGAATAAGATCATCAATAATCATCTGCAGAAATCGAGGATACAACAGCCATTTATCTTTGTTTAGGACCATTACATTCTCTGCCATGCAGTCAAAGATGAGTTGGGCTATATTGGCCTTATGCCCTCTACAAAATATAACCATAGCTTTGGCCCAGTCAAGATTTAGCCCATTGGATCCACCTTTTCGGTGATCTAAGCACATGATGAAGACATGGGCAATATATCTCCACTCCTTGGACAGAAAGGACTTCTTGATCTCCTTTCTAGTGCCAAAAGGAGGGCCCTCGTATCCAATACTCCTGAATGCATCAAAAACCTCCTGGTCTGTCAATACGACCTCATCCCCACTATCCTCTTGGAGTCTCAACACGTGTGAAATGATCTCAGCAGTAATAACAATGTCGTTCTCCAGTACTCTCGCAACAATCCTCTAAGGATTGGCTCTGGTGTCGTACTCTGTAGTACGCCAGAAATCTCTGATCTGTAGATCGTAGATGGTGGGAGAATGAGTGACCGCATATGCAATGGGTGATCTCTGAAGCCAACGGATACAGTCTCTAAATCCCGCAGCATTGGGATGTGTATCATCCAAGATGGTCGTGATGTTATTCCTCTCGTCAAACTTTAGATTAGCCATATAATCTGAAAAGCAGATGAAACGCATTAGAAAGATATATTAAAATGAATAATAAAGAAAAATGATTAAAAGAATAAAAATGTAGAAAAATCAATTTAAATTTTCTAGGCGAAAGTATAGTTTCGCTAGCCGAAACAGTAGTTTCGGCAGGCGAAAATGTAATTTCGGCAACAAGCATGAAGCAGTTTCGGCATGCCAGAGCAATAGATTCGGCACGCCGAAACTATAAATTCGGCGCAGCGAAACTGAAACATGACCAGCGAAACAGTTAAGTTCGCTCGGACAGCATGACTTCACAGTTTCGCTGAAAAACCTTTGAACTTTCGTTCAGTTTCGCTGGACTATCGATACTTTAGCAGTAAGAACTGCGAAGGTACCGAAGAGTCTCAGCCAATCGGTTCAAAACGAGTTGATAAAACCTAGATTAAATTATTGTCCAAGGTTCGAAACTCACATTAGGTGCTTAAACAACCATCAAACATGTAACAAACACACAAAATCTCAGAATCGTTTGAGATAGACACGGTATACTCTCAAAGACCTAAAACCTCGATTGAGCGAAAAAGAAGTCTTAGTTTCGCAAGAAGCGATATATAGACTATAGTTTCGCTGTAGCGAAACTATAGTTTCACCCGTATAAGCTTTGGTCAGAAATGACTCTGATTTGAGCGAAAGAGCCGGCGAATCTACAATATCACTCTGCGAAACTATCAACGAAAGTATAATTTCGCTGGAAACTTAAAATTTTAAAAAGTTTATTTACCTTTTAAAAATCATATAAAATAAAATATTTAGAAAAAGAATTAAAGAATTTGCCCCACAAGACCTCACCAAACTTCACATATTTTTAACATAATAAAAGAAGAAAAAATAAGGATAGAGAGGAAGGAGAAGCTAAAAAGATCTTCTGGAGAGTCATAGTTCGGCGGAATTGCTGATATACTTGTCCTTTTAAGTCCATGCCTTCTTCTTTTCAACAAGTAAACCGCAGCTACAGTTATCATGTTTTGGTTCATTTAAAGAACACTTGAATGACTCAGTCCCCACAGACATTTGGCAAAGAAACTTATCTTGTCCTCATGATATATTGAACAAATGACACATCCTGTTTGACTATTTCCTTTTTAAAAGTAACAAAGATCCTTTTACAAAAGAAGCACATTCCTTATAGACATCAAATGATGAGAGCTCCAGGTCTATACTCACGTATAACAGAGGAGTTGATCAATTGAGTCTTTCAGATAAGAGCTTCAGGTCTATACTTACGTATAACAAAGAAGATCATCAAATTTTGCCGATGAGAGCTCCAGGTCAGTACTATCGTATAGCAAAGGAGATCATCACCCCAGGTCAATGTTCACATATAGCAGAGGAGATAAGCACGAGGAAGAATACAGACAGGAGCTTCTTAGAAACAAAGAAGAACAAGCATATAGCTTTTGAGATAGGATGGCAAAGAAGAATAAGGATACTTTTGTTAAAAAATAAATCAATGCAGAAATATCACGTTCTCAACCCATTTTGAACAAGGACTAATAACTTTGTGAAGGCCAAAAATGTCAAGGAAATTATCCGAATCACCAAGTTTCTTATTCTGTTAGTTTAGCCACGAGATTACTGTCTACTTCGCTTTCTGGCTGAACCTATCAAGCATATCCCAACACAATACTATTGACTTCCTTCACATCATCCTTATCAGCAAATTTTATTTAGGATAATTCTGCAATAGAGAACAAGAAGGAAACCGTTTATTATTCTCCCTCGAAATTTCTACAAATCAACAAGATTGAAGAAATTTCAAAGTAAAGATTTTTATATATATATATATATATATATATATGTATATTTTTTTTTATTATGTGAAATGAGAAAGAGCTATGGGGCTTACCAAAAAGATGAAAAAGAAAAACAAAGAAGTATAAACAATATTCACATGACCTAGATTTAAAGAAAAATGGATTTTAAAATGATATTAATCCTAGCATAGAGATCAATTCATAAAAACGAGGTTTATCAAATGTTTTAGTGAAAAGATCTGCTTTTTGATTTTTAGTATCAATGGGAATAATATCAATAAAATCCTTCTCCTGAGCATCACGGATTGCATGAATCCGTGTCTCGATGTGCTTGGTTCGGGAATGATGGATAGGATTCTTTACGATGCCAATGGCTGCTTCGTTGTCACAGAACAACGGTGTGTGGAGAAAGTTGATGCCGTAGTCAATCATATGATGTTGTATCTAGAGCACTTGTGAGCAGCAGCAATGTACTCTGCCTCCCCCGTGGAAAGAGAGATAGTAGTCTGTTTCTTGCTCTGCCATGATACAAGACAATTTCCTAGGTACTGACATCCTCCAGTAACCGATTTTCTGTTTAACCTGCAACCATTTGAATCACTGTCAGAATAAGCATGTAAGTCAAAATTCCCACCATAAGGATACCAAAGCCCTAAACGAGAAGAGCCTTTAAGATAACGAAAAATCCGTTTGACTGCCTTTTCATGAGACTCCTTCGGGGCAGATTGGTATCGAGCACAGTATCCTACAGCAAAGGTTATGTCAGGACGGCTTGCTGTAAGATACATAAGGGAACCGATCATAGATTTGTAAAGATGAGGATCAACAGGTTTCCCATTCTCGTCTGGAGTGAGGCAAGTTTGAGCAGTGAATGGAGTGAGTTCAGGAGAAGCATCATCCATCTTGAATTTCTTCAGAATGTCTTTAATATACTTCTCCTGATGAATGAGAATTCCTTCTGGTTTTTGTTCAACCTGCAACCCAAGGAAAAAGCACATCTCCCCCATCATGCTCATTTCAAAACGGCTACGCATAACTTCCTCAAACTCCCGACATAGCTTTGGATTGGTGGAGCCAAAAATAATATCATCCACGTAGACTTGCACAATCAGCATCTCACCATCCACATCCTTCTTGAATAACGTCATATCAATGGTGCCACGAGAAAAACCATTGCTTAAAAGATACTGTGTTAGAGTCTCGTACCAGATCCGAGGAACTTGATGAAGGCCATAAAGGGACTTATCAAGCTTGTAGGCTTTGTCGGGGAAGTCGGGATCCTCAAACCCTGGTGGTTGACACACGTATATCTCTTCGTCAATGTCTCCATAGAGAAATGCACATTTGACATCCATTTGATAGACTTTGAACTGCTTGTTGGCGGCATGAGCCAGAAAAATCCTAATAGCTTCAAGACGGGCTACGGGCGCAAAGACTTCTGAGTAATCAATCCCCTCTTCTTGGGCAAATCCCTGAACCACCAATCTTGACTTGTTTCTAACCACAATACCACGGTCATCGGGTTTGTTCTTGAACACCCATTTCGTGCCTATTGGGCATTTGTTTGGTGGGAGATCAACCAGGGTCCACACCTTGAGCTTCCTGAATTGTTGTAGCTCCAATTGCATCGACTCAACCCAACAAGGATCCTAAAGGGCTGCATGAACATTCTTCGGTATGATTTGGGATATAAAACAAGAAAATAGGCATACATTAATCAAACCAGATTGACTCCGCGTCCGCACTCCAGTGGTAATGGAACCTATAATGTTATCATGGGGGTGGTCTTTCAAGGTTTTGAAATCAGTGGTTAAAGGTAGGGTATTTGAAGATGGTTGATTAGAGTCAACTGGTGATGTGGATGGAACAGGCTGAGATGAGGTAGATGTAGGTGACGAGGGAAGAGAAGTGGAAACAGGTGGAGGTGGAATGTCAGGATGATGAAGAAGATGCAATGTCAACAGATGTAACATTGTTAGGTGATGAATGAGGAACAGGTTGAATAATGGGAGTAACGATGGTAATGGATCTAGAGGAATGATGTTTGTTTGAACAGTAGAAGTGGACGCATCATCATCAAAAACTGGAAGATTAAATGAGTTGAAAACCGTATTGGAGTCAAAGAACCATGCAGGTTCGGATTGGACAACAGAGGAATTAGATTCCTGCCAATCAATATAAAAAAGACTCTTGAACAATACGGGTTCTCTTGTTATACACTCGATAAGCTTTCTGAGAGGATGAATAGCCAACAAAGTAACATTCATCAGACACAGCACCGAATTTCATCTTCGGTGCCTGGGTATTCAGTAAAGTGCACGAGCATCCGAATGGCCGAAAGAAATCAATCAAAGGCTTCCTCTTATGGAACAGTTCATATGGAGTCTTCATTTTTTCTTTGACGATCAACACCCTGTTAAGAACATATGAAGCACAATTCACTGCCTCTGCCCAGAAGATGATGGGTAAAAAGGACTCAGTTAGCATAGTACGAGCGGCTTCAATGAGGATGCGATTCTTTCTTTCAGCAACACCATTTTGTTGAGGTGTTCTCGCTGCATTGAACTGTCTCAGAATACCTTTACCAGCACAGAACGAATCAAAAATTTGATTTCTGAATTCGGTACCATTGTCACTTAGAATCGCCATAACCTTCCTCTTGCTTATCATATCAATAGAAAGAATCAACTTCTATAGCTCCTTAGCAGCCTCTCTTTTATGGGCAAGAAATCTCACCCAGGAATACCTGGAAAAATCATTTGTAACCACAAGACAGAAAGATTTCTTAGCAATTGATTTAACGCTTATTGGGCCAAACAAATCAGTATGTAACAACTCGAGGGGATTAGATATGCTATTTTCAAGTTTTGGTTTATGTGGTTTCTTATGTTGTTTTCCTTTGGCACATGCCAAACATTTCTCAACCACTGAAAAGTCTTTTAAAGGTAATCCCCTAACAAGATTGTTTTTAACTAATTTGTTTATATTTTTGAAATTAACATGACCCAATCTGTGATGCCATAGGAAAGACTCAGATGTGGAGGATTTTGACAGAAGACAGGTAACCGTAGACGTTGATTCTCTTGAATCCATGTCAAGAAGATATGTGTCATTCTTTCTCGGAGCCCGCATAAGCACCATCTCCTCTGGAATATCAATCTCCGATTTCAGAAAGAGACATTCATTGGACTTGAACAAGACCGGAATATCCTTATCGCAAATCTGAGAGACACTCAACAGATTGAAAGCTAGCTCTGGCACATAATTCACTTTCTCCAGAGTAAGAGAGCCATTGGAAACATCTCCTTGGCCAATAATTTTTCCTCCTTTCTTGTCGCCGGCAAACGCGACATATCCTCCATTGATTATTTGATAATTTGTCAATAAATCCTTTAGCCCCGTCATGTGTCTAGAGCATCCACTATCAACATGCCATACACTATTTATAGCTTTAGTGGATGACTCCTGCAAGAATACAAAGGACAGATTAACCAGGTGAAACTGGAACCCATGATTGAACAACTTTAGGTTGTGGTGTAGATGATTTCTTGCAAAAGAAATTATTAACCAAATGGGTTAATCTACTTCCAAATGAATTCCTGTTAACATGTCTATGATGAAGCTCGGGGCAATACTTAACTACATGGTCATCTTTACCACACCTAAAACAGTGTGATTTTAATCTAGGTCTGTTATTCAACAAGGTAGGAATTTTATCAATGTATATCTCCTCATCACATTCAGACAATCTAGAATCAACATCACAATAAGTCATATACATGTCTCTGGGTCTGTTTTTATTTAGAAAAGAATGATTATTTACATAAGATGATGAATTTTCATCTGAAGTACATGTGGTACTTGTACCACTTGTACTTGCATGAGATGATGATGTTACCCTTTCACTTGATGATGAAATATTAGTTGGGGTAAAAGATAGGATTGGGTGAGAAAAGAATTTTTTAAAACAATTACTTTTAATTTTCTTTTCACTCTTCACTGTAGAATCATTCATAACATCAACACAATCAAAAGAAACATCATCATTACAATGCAAATTATCTAAAGAGGAAATAGAAACATCACTAGAACAAGATGAAACATTGTCTGAAACAGATTGTTTTGAAACAAAAATAGAACTTAAGCTAGATTTATGATCTAAAATAAAGTGCTGAGATTCAGGTGTACTAAGACTATTGCATCCAAGCCCGCTAGTCGGTCCATAACCATAGTCTTCACGTACATGCTTAGTGTTCACACCTTCTAAACCTACAGACATACTGTTAGTGTCTATTTTGATCAAATCATTAGAAGGATGCGGAACAGGCATAGGTGAATAACAGTAAGTGCTAGGAGGAGGATAAACCTTAGCATCATCATAACCCAAACCTGTTTTAATCCTAGCCCCCCTTTGAGATTTGCATAAATCATCATGTTTCATCCCAGATATTGTCCATTTATTAAGCTTTGACTGAAGTTTGCTTGTTTCAAACTCAGCAAGTGCAACCCTTTGAGTCAAAGTACTAATTTCAACATTTCTTTCCAAAATGATTCTTTTTAAATGATCATTTTCTTTTAAAGCTTCATTTAATTTAATAAAATATTTTGAATCGTTTATTTTAAGCTCTTCATTAATTCTTTTTAAGTCCTTTTCATTATCGATTAACAGACGATTTGCTTTATATACGCCAAATAGTCTTATTTTGCATGCTGAAGAACACATATCCTGAATTACCTCATAAGGAAGTCCCATCACCACTTTTTTTGCTGCCAAAGCTTTCTCATATTGACACACCGGAGTACTCAGCTTGTTTTCCTCGACAGTGGTGGCAGAATCATCTTTCTCATTGCTATGCTCTGTGGTCTGGCTTCTTTCTCTCAATACCTTCTCATCTTTCCCCTCTGTCATAACCTCTGCCTTCAAATTTTCTTCTATAATCTTCTTAACACACTTCTCACCCTCCTCAGTTTCATCAGCTTCACTTCTAAACTCTTTAAATGGATCAAATTCTTCCTCACAGTTCATCTTCTCCTTCTCTTCAACAATCTCACAACCAACGCCTGGTTAATTTCTTCTCTCGTCTCTTCAACTTCTGCACTCCAGTCAAAATTAGAGATCAAGGCTGTCTCTTTCTTCTGTTTCATTTCTTCTTTATCCCCGCTTGAGGCCAATCTTGGGACTCCTGAATTGCTTGAATTAGTGACAATCGACAGTGGACATTCTCGTTTGAAGTGCCCTAACTGTTTGCAATTAAAGCACCTCATTTGAATTTATCAAATCCCAATTTGGAGTTAGAGCTTTGACCTCCAAAATTCTTTCTACCAGTTCTCTCCATAAATCTTCGGGCTCTTAGAGTCAACATCGCCATTTGCCACTGAATGTCAGTCTCTTCTAGATCATCAGGATCCACCTGATACGTATCCTCCATTGTCATTCCTTTTACTTTCAACTCTCCAACCACTAATGCCTCATAGCTCTGTACGAACATGCCAAATAGAGCCATCGTTTCAGATGGAATTGATGTTCCAGCATTTGCTTTCGAGTTAGCTTGATCTCTACTAGCATTAACACTACCACCAGAATGATCACCAGTATTCACTCCTCCTTGTCGTGATGCCTGCATTGGAGAGCTTGCAGCGGAAGAAAGTAATGCAGCATTCTAAGTGAAACCAGATGAAGGCATCAAGGTTTGATTAAACTCCCTTCGTTTCATGTCTAACTCAAATGATTTTAGCTTATTAATGATGTCCATAATCTTGTAGTCAGTGAAACCTCTTTCTTGCTTTAACATCCTCACCTGTAAACTCCACTGAGGTGGGAGAGAGTCTAACAACCTGTTTACTTGCTCACTATTTGAGAGTTTCTCATCATATTTCTTTAGCGTGCTTGAAACTGTCAGAAAACGATTTGTAAGATCAGTGAGACTCTCGCTCTTGTATCCCACAAAAGAGTTAAACTCCTTTTCAGCTTGAATACTCTTATCTTTTACCAACTCATCATTTCCGTCATAGAACTCACAGAGAGCATCAAAAAGAGACTTAGCATTCTTGTGTTCAGCAAAACGATTGTAGATGTCTGGTGCCAGGCATAGAGTTAAAGCTCTGAAGGCTTTCTGATCTCTGTCAATCAACTTTAGATCTCTTTCATTGAACGTAGCTGGGTCCTTGTTCTGAGAAACAACATCACCAACAGTAACGGTTGGTATGTGTGGACCAAAAATGATTGATTCCTATTGATTGTGATCAGTGTAGAAGAAAAAGGCTTTGAGACATCTCTCCAATCTTCAAAATTGTCTCCGTTGATGAGTCTCGGGGGTCTGTTGGGTGCCACACTTTCAAGATCAGCAAGAGTGAGAGTAGTCATCTTAGACATGCTAGTTTTGCAGAATGAACAGTAGTTTCGCTAGTAATTTCGGCAGCAATTTCGCTAGCCAGAAGCTTGAAAATGCTTAGTTTCGCTGATAATTTCACACGAAACAAGCTTGAACTTTCGTTCAGAGGTAATTTCGACAGTAGTTTCGCTTGGAAGTTGAACACAAACACTACTGAACTTTCGTTCAAAGTCTATACTTTCGCTGAGATACTCGAAACAACCACAAAGTGTAAAACACTTGTAGTTTCGCTGGATGAAGATGACAGTTTCGCTAGAAGAACTCTAATTTCGCCCGTTGAATCTGAAAAGCTTTTTGAACACGAAATCAATCTGAAATCACCCAAATCTCAATGAACTTGAGATCTGATGATTACCAAGGCTTTTCCAACCAATAACAAACAAAATTCAATCAAATTCCATATCAAATACACTCAAATTTGATCCGGAATTGATGAAATATTGATATTGAACATAAACAACCAAAAACCTCAAACAATCAAGAGCACTATAGCTCTGATACCATTTTGTTGGTCCATTTGATCGAATTTCAGTACACTTGAGAGGTTGATTCGTTCAATATCAACAATAATAACAAACAACAAACACTATGATGAAGAAGAAGAATTCAAAAGTATTCAACATAAAGCAATTAATGAACCAATACAATAAAAGAACAAAGGCTCAATATATTTCTGTGAAAATTCCGCCTACAATAGACACTTGCAACAAGAGTAAACGATTAGGGTTTTGCAAGGATGCCCAACAATGAACAAGATTACAGGAGGTGCACGACCATATTATCGTTAGCTCAACTGTGTACGGTTTAGCTAACCCAAAGGATGTACACAGGGTCAATCTTTAAGATTGAGGGGACCACTATTGCTGCCCCGGTACTGGAGTCAGCATATGTGCACCACGGATGGAGTCTATTTATAGACTTCAAGGCCTAGTACCAGGTTTATGCGCATTATATGGGGGTATAGCACTTTGGTCCATATCGACAGTGAAAGATAATAATAAATAAGCAAGAAGAGAATTGTGATGATGTAAATGGTTTTGATTTGTATGTATGATATGTGATCACATCTGAAAGAAAGATAAGATATTTTTCTTAAGAAGTATTTTGTATACAAATCTATCAAGATATTTTTTATGATTTTAAAACTAGAACTCACTCAGTAAAGCTGACTTTTATGCGTTTTCAGTTGTCAGGTAATTTGCTGAGGATGGCACTCGGGGAGGCTACTCGTCGGGATTTGGCTGACATCCATTCAAGAAGATAACACTGTTGTTTCGTAATACAACTAATGATCTTTTGTAACTGTTATCAAACATGTATTGCTTATCAACAGCATTTATGAAGTTAATGAATGGCTTTTGAAGTTTAAACTCCGCTGCATTGTGATAATAAATTATGAAATGTTTTATAAATTGTGCTATGATTGTCCAACTGTGAGGTCTTCGGGAACGGGGCCTTATAATTTACATTGGAAATTGTAAATTATAAAAAGAATGTTATTGATGTGACGTGAAATATTTTCTTGACTTCAATATCTTCTGCTGTCATTGATTTGATGATGTTGCTTTGACATGTTGACTTGTTGACTTTTTGATCTTCCGTAGGAATTTGTCTTCCGTAGGAAGTTCTTCTTCCGCAGCAATTGGTCTTCCGCAGCAAACTCTTCAGTAGCTCCACTTGGATCTTGGATTTGTTCAACATTTGTTGTTCTTCCGTAGGAGATCTACGGAAGCACAGACTTTAGTTATGCCCCGGACTACATCTACGGAAGAATAAAATTGTTCATCCGCAGTTGTTCTAACACTTGGTCAATTTTCCAAATTTACCAAGTCTGATGTTTCCTGCAATGACACATAAACCAACATACATAATAATATGGGTTAACATATAATTCATGCAATACATTATGTTAAAGAGAATTACAATGAGTTATTACAAGAGTTGATTTATCATCTAAACCTATACAAAGGATCTAAACCTAACAAAAACATTCCTAGAAATTTAGAAAAATCATTAAAAATGTTTTTTTAGAATATTCAACGAGAATAGGAAAGAGAAACAAAAAAAAATTTAAAAAAACATCATTTTGATAAATATTTTTCATACTACACTATTTTAGTAAATAAATTATTCACCTATACTATTTTGATAAAAAAAAAAAAAAAAAAACCTCCATTTGTTGACATGACATGAATATTTGGCCCTAAATTTTCCATCTATGCAATTTGGCCGTACCTACAAGTAGCTCCTTGTTTTGTTTTTTGTTAGAGTGACGAAACCAAAATGTTTTTCTATGAGTGTCAGAAATTTTTAGGGGTCAATTAAATATTAATGTTTTTGGTTCGGTTTGGTTAGAATCGAGTCGGTCACAAAGAACGGTTTGGGTCAGGTCGGTCATATAAAACCAAATTAATTTTCAAATATATAATAATAATAAGTTATTAGTCACTAGAAACGGATAATATAGATACAATATTCTACTGCTAGTTTTATTTTTTGAAACATTCTAAAATACTATTTTACAATATGACAAATTTAATTTTCGCTCAAATTCTCATCATCAATCAAATTCTGTCGTCTAGTGAAAATTAGACAGTTGGAGCTTGGACTAGTGACGTTTAGTGTTTTGAATCAAAGGAGTAATGAGCTTAATAGTATAAATAGTTATTGAGTTTATAAGAAATTTTGGAATGTGTTAATTAATTTACAACAAGTTTATATTTTTATAACTTTAAATCTTAAATTTGTTTTTCTTGGTCTCGGTATCAAAATATCTTGATGTCGGTATCAAAATTTCGAATGTCGGTATCAAAGTTTCATGAGGGTCAGTGTTCAATTTTCTTAATAGTCGGTCGAGACTAGATCGTATATATACACATAAAATTTTATGGGATGAGGCCGACCCTCTAGCTTCACCCCTGTTAGGTTGTTTGGGTGAAGCCTTAGTTGAAGCTCACCCATCTTAAGGTTGTTCTCACCTAAACTGTGAACATGAACCCTTTTATTGGGGGTTGTGGGACAAAAGTAAATTTTTTAAAAAGTGCGAACTCAATATATAAAAAAAATTCAAAATACCAGGCCAAAAAGTTAACACCATTGACGAAATACAAGAGGGGGGAGCTTCGCCTATGCACTTAAGCACACTTAAGTGTAGAGTTCTCTTGTTATCATCGGTTCCATGAATCGAAAACACATTGGTGGTATTTAAGGTTAAGTGCTAATTATGAGCTCACCATCGCTTCCCTTCACAAGTCGCAACCGATGTAAAATTAACTTTCCATGGTTGACATATCTTTCACTACATAACAAGATGAATCCCTATTGTTCATTACAACTTACGCACAACCCACTAGTGAGGACATCAAAGTTCTTACAGCTACATATTTACTATTCGTTTCCCTTCTTGCAAGCCTGGGTGGGGAAAATTTCCCATAAGTAATCCGGGTAATGCCTAGCAAGCGGCTTTAAGATGGCAGGATTCACAGAAACCCCTTTTTGGACTCATCGTTTGTGACAAGCTTTGGTGTACTGTCTCGAGACTCTTAGCGGCGCGGAGGGAGGAGCAAAGGAGACAACAAAGTTTTGAGATGCCCATCAATTCAACACTTCCAAAGGACATGTAATTTATTCCATACCGTCAATTTCGACCCACATACTATACCATTTAAACCAGATTTAATCCATACATACGTACGTACTAGCTAATGGATACAGGATGTACACAAAACACTAGCCAGTTTTCATCTTATAAACTTATTATTATTGATTCAGTGTTTCGCTTGCCATGCACGTACCCTTGATGGTCTACGGTCACCCTGCCTGCATCTTCAACCTAGAAGACGGGGCCCCACACGAAATCAGCTGCATAAGGAGCTGTGAAGCTTTCATCCTTCCACTGCCCTCCGTCGGATCAACGTATCTTGCTCCAGTGGCTTCCTCTGAGCTCGTATTAGAAGGCGGTGGAGATGGCAAATCTTGTCTTGTCAGCGCAACAGCCACGTGTTCCTTACGCCCTTCAAAACTTTGTCGTCTCCTTTGCTCCTCCGTCTGAGTGGCTGCATCGGCGGCGAAATTGGCAGCCAGTTCTCTGCTTGATTCGCACTTGACAACCATGTATTCTTGTGGATTATCAAAGGAGCTCCATGATTGATTCCGGCGTCTGATCATCGCGGTTGTTGTATCCTGATTCTGAGAGGGATCATGTGTTTGCAGAAGCTCTGATCCTTTAAGGACGTAATCATGACCGTTTGTCACTTCAATCAAGTCGTCTTCTGATAAATCATGCCATACGTATCCATTTTTGTAGCTCCTGAAAACAAATCAGATATGAATCAGACAGCTAAATCAAAAGGTAACAGAAACTAGCCTTCTGTACCGTTTGATAGACCACGAATACATGTTCTCCATTCCTTTTCCTCGATGATGATTCAAGGTGTTGATAACATCTGCCAACAAAAACAGTATAAACAAGCATTTTGGTCACACGGTAGCTAGATTAAACTTGTACTAAATTCAGTTGAAGGGATGGAACAAAAGGTTTGTTTGATTACCTCTGAGATATAGGCCATCGGGACAAGAGAGGGGAACATCGATGAGATGCGGGTGTTCGATATGACCGTTTCGTGTGAGATAATAGAGAACGGGGAGTTTGGTAGGGGTGATTGGCGCCGTGTGAGGTATAATGTTGTTGGGGGTTGTAGGAGGAGCATTGAGGATGATCGGATCTCTGTTTCCGGTGGCATTGGTACGAGTCCGAGTCTGCTTGGGCCTTCTGGAGATGAGAATCTCCGACGTGGTCTGTCTCGAATCGGTGGTCATGCGTGTGACAAAGAGGGTGAAGGCTTAGCTTCCCAGGGTATATTTATGGGAAACAGGGAAACATTCTACTCTTTCTACACGAAACTTAATATAAATAAATAAATTCGAACAATTCTATTTATTTTATTTTAGGGTAAATTACGTTTTTCCTCATGCATTTTAATTAATTAGTTAGTTTAAAACCGTTTCACTAACAATAATTTATAGACTTGAGTTTTGTCTTGATATGTTTAGAGGACGAGGAGAAGGAGGAGTCTGGTCCTCTTCGTTTCGGTGTCGTCGTCCTATCGTTATTGTTATCGTTATCCTAATCATTATTGTGAAAGACCTTAGGACCATCCAACAATTTAAGCGTGCACTTGATTCTTCAACTAATATAGTCAATTAAGCAAATGAAAAAAATACAAAGATAGTAAAATGTAGTAGATGTAATTATTTACGTTCACAACTAGCCATCACAAATTACAACATACATACTTTTTTAAGCTCATTCCAACCCTATGTGAGCTCTCTTAGGGTCGATGACCCACATCTCTCATCATAGATCCTTCATTCTAAAGGATGCTTAACCTACCAATGAACAAGTCCTATTCTATTTATAGGTAGCATGAGAACAGCCCATCTAGCAAAACTAACTCATTAGTTTCGCTGGACTGCATTAAGCGAACCTGGTTAGTTAGCGAAGTTATCTCTAGTTTCGTCTACTTAGAATTGCAACGAATATTCACCTTATCTGCATCAAACAAGCTCCTCTTGAATGTTGCTATCAATTTCAATAGACACTGTAAATCAATGGTCGCAAATACAACCCCCCACCCCCGACCGATGATATCAAGTCTTCACTTGTAAGACATGATCGTTCGGTATTGCACTGTGATCTTCAACCTTAAAACCAAACTCTCCTTAGATTGATGAATTCCTCAAATCAACCTGTTACAAATCGATTTTCTTTGGATTCTTTATAACAATCGAAGAATCTAATACCTTTTAGTGTAGCTCTCCCCCTCAATAGTAACTCCCTCATAATATATATACATTAATGGCTATTACGTCTCAATTAAATTGTTCCATTCCAGAATCAAATCTAATCTTTCAAGACTTAAGTTATATTAGGTATATGACAGAAGGTTTGAATTCTAACAATCATCATCAAACTAACCAGTTCCCATAAAGACAAAAAATTAGTTCAACTGAACTTTATATAATATGTAGCAACGATAATCTTTTAACTTGATCTTTGTCTTCAACCAGACGTGTTTCGCGTTGTCTAGTACCTTCATGACTCTACTGATAACTCGAAGTCCTTCATTTCAGATCAACCCACCCCCTTACAGTAAGCACCTCCTAATTGTTTTGCGTTCCAACTCCATCATATACCTCGTCTGGGTAACACCCGATGGATCACTCTACTACATCGACATATGATAAAATTCGATCTTTAATTAGATGAACAACGAATAACCAATTTCCTCACAAATATACATAACATAGTCTAACACTTGATAATGATCATTATATATTCAACAATCTTGAAATAGGTCTCCACTCTTGATTAAAATATCCTAGTTTGTACATACTCACATTCCATAAGGTTGGATAACTAGGTTATCTATCCATCTGTTTAGATCCCTCATGAGAAATCAAACCATAATCAAATCTTGTCAAATTCTTTTAAGACGATCTTGATCACAACTCTTTTTGCTTATAATAATATTTTTGAATTTTACCTCCTCTTTTTCTTTGCAAAATTTGAAATCAACACAAATGGTACCCGTAATTTGATCATATTGCAAGGTTCCCCACATACATTAAAAACCAACGAGCATTAATGCTGGAGACTAGACGTACAACCCGCTCATAACTATTTGGATTAAGTTTGTAAGGCCCCATTCCCGGGACCCCTAGAGTTGGTCAACCATAGCATAATTCATTTAAAACACATCATTTTGCAGCAGAAATATATCTTTTCATTAATAATTAAAATCATGCCAAAACATCATGTTGTTTCGTTTACATCTCAAAAATGTATCAATACAATAACTATTCCAAAAACTATGAATGCCAGACTTAAACTTTCCCCAGTAGCTTATGCATCCATGCCTACTCTCCTCAGCATCAACCATTACTTGACAACTATTATGCATACAAAAAGTCAGCGACGCTGAGTGAGTTCTAGTTTAATAATAAAATAGTTTTTCATACATTTCAAAACCTTTACATTTAGTGCGTGATCATTCATCATTACATACATATCATCATATTCATTTATTATCATTTGTTTCGTTCATTTCATACATTTTGAACTTTTATTATTATCTTTCACTTTCATCTAGACCAATGTCATATGCTATACCCCAAAACATTGTGCACGAAGCTGTACTGGGCCGATGTCTATAAATAGACCCCTAACATTGTGCACGAAGCTGACTCCAGTAGGGGCAAGCGACAAGGGTCCCGTTTCGTACGTATTAGTCAATCACAAAGATTGACCCCTATGTGCATCCTCATGAGTTAGCTAAACCGCATACAGTTGAGCTAACAACCCGATGGCTGTGAACCTCTATTCATTTGCTTGCAAGACTTTTATTCATTCATTAGGTTTTACTTTCGTTAACATTAACTTTCACTTCATTACATAATACTTATTCTAATAGTATATAAACACACCAAGTAAGAAACATCAGAAAAAAAACCCCCTTTTTGATTTAGAATGAATTCACCATAGTCCATACATTCACATCAGAAAAAACCCCCTTTTTGATTTAGAATGAATTCACCATAGTCCATACATTCACATTTCTCATCAAAATGAATAACAAAATATCTGACCCTCCGTGGGACAACGGGGGTTCGGGGGCGGCAGCCACTGATAGCAGGGTTCTAGGGGCAGCAGCCCCTAGTGGGGTCCAAAGGGGCAACGACCCTGGCTGGGGTCGGGCTGCCAGGTCAGCGCGCGAAGAAATTTTATTTTGACGCATCTATATAGTACAATTTGTTATAGAAAATTATATCTTCCTGTTAAAACCTCTTGAGATCTTTGCCATAAAAAACGTATATTTAGTATGCATAATAGCCTCAAAACATAGGGAAACTTGTAAATAAGGGGATCTAGAACTCACCTGGTCTCCGTAAATAACTTCACCTAAAGTAGGCTCACAGTACACAGTCTGCATATAAGTTGACATGCAAATAGGTCATTTTCTACACAGTTTCGCACGCAGTTTCGAATGCAGTTTCGCATGCACTTTCGCACGCAGTTTCGCATGCAATTTCGCACCAGTTTCGCATGCAATTTCGTATGCAGTTTCACCAACTTTCGTTGGAATTTCCTGGGTTTGCTAAACCCATTGGTCTACCTATGCACTTGCGAAACTACCTGCAAAACTATAGTTTCACAGGAGGGAGATTGCCTTAGTTTCGCCTGATGAATCCACAGTTGCGCATGAAGAATTAACAGTTTCTCACAACGCATAAAAATGACGTTCCAGCTTGTTTTTAACCCAAAATCTCAACTTTTTACATCCAAATCCTTAGTTTTTCATCCATAAACTTATATCTAAGCTTTTTACATGATTTCATGTATAAAAACGTGACTTTTGTATGATTTTTGCCACTTTTCAAAACCCTAAAACCCTAGAATCTGGGTATGATCTAAAGAGATGTTTGGATGATAATTCTTACCTGGATTCTTGCTCTTTTCTTGTTGTTTGATGCCCAAGAACACAGATCTTCAATCTTTTGATCAATAAAGCCTCCAATCTTTACTTTTCTCTATTTTCTCTCTCTACACTCTCTCTCTAGAAAGTTGGTTGTTTGAGTTGCAAATGAGGATGAATATGACTGATTTGTGCTTATATACCGGGTATTCACGGGACCTTAAACCGTTAAACATCGTCATAATCTATTTTTCCTTTTATTTATATTTTAACAACTTTTAATTCATGGGGATAATATGATCATACCACAATGACTATATAGCTATTTAAACAAAAAGATAAAATCAATGTTTGGATTTAGACTTTTATATGTAAAATAAAGTTAAATCAATTTTTTCCAGGTTAAATAGGTTATTTTTGTAACCACCCGCAATTACGGGCGTTGTGTAGGTGTCACTTGTCTGATACAACTTTTGGGTTCGTGACATGCTCGAGTACAACTTGTCAACTCGTAAACACGACTATTTTAGCAGCCCTGATTCTTGGTACGCACATTGGACAAAAATTAATGTATGTATCGTTGTCTATATTATCAAAAAAACACATTATCATGAGAGTAATCGGTTCTTAGAACACCGTTTTTGGTTTTTATCATGAGAGTAATCGGTTATTATAACATCATTTTTGGTTTTGCTAAATGTATACATAGCGTCCTAAAACCGTGCCTTCGTTTTGAGATTTTAATTATCATTTAGTGTCCACAAAAGGAAATTTTAATGTACGTTTTCATGTCAAAAGAAAATGACTAAAACAAATATGATAAAATTGGGATCCTACATGAAATATCAATTCCCATATAAATGTCCTTTTTTATCAACTAAGAAAATCAAATAAAATAAGAATATGCGTATATGATGGGATGGTGTCCAAAATTGGAAGGACAAGGGCGAACATCTTTCCATAAATATATCATAAGTTATGATTTCTTTGTTGTATTTATGTATGTATATTAATTAATTATATGGCTCAAAAACCGGAGTCAACAATATTCCAAATACTTCCCATATCCCAAGTTGCCCCCGTGAACGTCCATTGTGTAGGTACACATACATTACATTTATGTAAATGTAATGTAATGCTTCCAAATGTAAGGCATTTATGAATTGCAAGTTTGACTCAAAAAAGTCAGCAACAAGGATTTGATCAAATAGAAATATTTATTTAACAAACACACTTGTCATTAACATTGACATTAATCCACGTTTAACAAATTTAATAAAAATGATCAGCTTCAAACTATGATTAGAATCATTGACACTCTGTCACTTGGGAGTTCTTGGTTTTATCCAATTTGTCATGTTAAAATAACTACACAGTTGATTTTGATCCTAATCATTGTAACATGACAAATTACATATAACCAATCAGAAACATATGGTCAACAGATTCAGTCATCATATGTTCATTTTGACTTTGTTAAACAAGTAATGATAAGAACACAGCATGAAATGTCTATTTTCCTACATGAAGCCAACTACACTGCCAAACAAATTTATGAATCCAATTATACTATAAAATGACATAGTGACAGCAAAATACATGTTTCTGTTATAATAGTTTTCAAAAAAATGTAGCATGCGAACGTTAGCCACGACTAAACATTGGTGGCGAGTCAAGTTCTGCAAACGAACCTTTGCTTCATTCTGTGCAGAATCAGATCAAGATTACCAATCACTTCGGCTACGCATTGAAAGACATGGTGATGTTCCAGGGTTTACCCCATAACAAAACCTGAAAAAAGATCATTGGTCATAAATTCAGCATAGTTGTCGAATATATTATATAAACCCATTCCAGAGGGTGGCGGGTTAGGTCCAATGGCAAAGCCATTGGAGTTAGTAGTGATAATTCCTTGAGGTCAAGAGTTTGAGCCCCGTCTTGTGATGTGTTGGTGTAAATTAGTTATGGTATAGGAGTAGATTTAGAGTGAGTGTGAGTTTGCCATTTAAAATATATACACAGATTCTATACTACTAAAGTTAGTCATGATATATAGACACATATTCAAAAGCAAATTGTGAATAATGGGACACAAATAAATTCCAACTAGTTTATTTGTAATCATGATGGGTAACTATAATATTTTAACAAGAAATGTTAACGATAAGAAACTAATTTAAGTAGAGAACCATTAATTTGGCATAAGTGATAAAACTATCCTCTCTAATTGGCAATGAACATAAAACCAAAACGACATGAACCAATCAAGGAACATAATCACTAAATAACTTTATTTTCAAGCACATGTTATGGCCACATTAATGCACATGAAACAAACACCAATTGTGTAATGAATACCAACATGATGGTGACAAGAGCACTGATTTTATCACTTAATAAGTATAATATCTAGATCATGTAAAACAATGTAATTCAGAACAATCTAATAAATACTAGGAAATTTTGTGGACCGAATGCCATCACATAACAGTGTAATTTCTAATAATGACAATGCACAAAAAGTAGATTTAGCCTAAAACCAGGAAGTTAATAATTAGTACATTAATAAAATATAAATCATACTAATTGGCCGGATACATCAGCTCATAAAAATGGTGTCGTCATGAGTAAAAAAATATGCATTGTTTAGAATGGACAACAAAAATAAGTAAATTAACTTGTTTCACCATTGATCATATATAAAACAAAAATATCTTCAACTTACTTGATTAAGCCGCAAAACCAGTTTTTTCTTTGTTGGGACACAATGAGGAAACATGACCCTTTAAACCGCACTCATAGCAAACCCTCCTCTTTAGCTTACTATCGCTAACAGCCGGTGTAGTTTTAACTTCCTCAACATCAATGTCATCACCTTCCATGCTTGAACTCCCCACATTAGCAGATTGTTTCTTTGGGCATGATGATGATAAATGACCCCTTTCACCACATTCGTAGCATGTTCTCCTCCTTAGCTTACCTTCACTAACGGAGCTCACCGCAATATCACTCACTTCCTTACCAACAACTGCCACGTCAGCTATCTCAACTTCCATGTCATTAGATTCCTTTATTGAATTCGACACTTCAGCAGCTTCTTTCTTTGGGCATGCTGACGATAGATGACCTCTTTCACCACATTCATAGCATGTTCTCCTCCTTAACTTACCATCACTAACAGAATTGACCATGTTATAGTCAACCTCTTCGTTATCTCTGACCACCACAGATGCAAAAGTTTCTGGGTGCGAGTTTGCCACATCAGTAGCTTGCTTTTTCTGGCATGATGAAGAAAGATGCCCTTTTTCACCACACTCATAGCATGTCCTCCTCTTGAGCTTACCATCAGCAATGTTATCAGCCTCTTTTCCATCGTTGTTATAAGCCACATCCTCAGTTATGTTTCCTATGTGTGCCACATCAGCATCCTTTTTGTTTGGGCATGAAGAAGAAAGATGACCCTTCTCGCCACACACATAACATGTCCTCCTCTTCAGCTTACCATCACCAATGTTATCAGCCTCCACTTTGTCAAACACCACATCATTAGTTTTGTTATTTGTATGGGCCACATCAGCAGCATTTTTATTTGGGCATGATGCAGAAAGATGACCCTTTTCACCACAGCCATAACAAGTTTGCTTCTTTGCTCTTGCCACGTCATCATTAAGTACTGTATCAACAATTTCACCAACATTCACAAGTTTAACATTGCCTTCATTTTTACTGATAGCAGTGTCCAATTTAAAACCAGGTTTTACGGATTTTGGCGGGACTGCACATCTAATTCTCACAGTTCTCCCAAAAAGAGGTTTTTGATCCAACTTCAATGCCATTGTTAAAGACAAACTATCAGCAAAATCCACATGAGCAAAACCTTTAAATTCCCCGGTTTCTTTGTCCTTACCAAGTCGAATAGATGATATACTGCAATCAGAGAAAAATTTCTTTAATTCATCTTCTGTCATATCCCATGATAAATTTCCTACATAGATCCTGTTGTAGCCCTCCAACATTGCAGGGGCAAAGTCGGAAACTTTTTTATCTCGGGTTGCCTTGTATGGTTGAATCTTGAGAGACAGTCCACCCCTGCAACATGGAAATATGTTCTTGTTCACATTATTAAATAACTTGTATGAGTTAGAAACTGCAACTCATTTACTTGTGATGGGTTGATCCAGGTTACTTGTGAAATAACAATAGCCAAAAAGGAAACAGGTGCAAATGGGTCAAACGATAAAGCCACCCAAAGTGTTACTTTCAATTGTTTAAATTGAAATAACAATAGCCAAAAAGGAAACAGGTGCAAATGGGTCAAACGAGTTTAAAGCCACCCAAAGTGTATTTTTACACCTCGTAAATCAATTTATTCAACGAATTTAATGATTACAGAAATAATACAAATTTCATAATCATACTTGACACTCTAATTGTTCATAAAAACAGAATTTTAGGACAAGAAGTGTTTTAACTCAACTCAAACCACACCAAAAAGTACCCATTTTGACCGTGTTATCAGGCCTGCCGATTTTGATATCTCTATTTGTAACGATCATTTTTCCTAAGGAATAGTTGTGTTTCTCACATATCCGAGCCATCAAGCGCCAGTGCTCTCTTTGCTGCAGCTTCAGTCTGTAATAAAAAATTGGGACATGTCTCGACATTAAAGGTTTGCGGCTATATTATATAAATAATAATAATGTACAGATATAAACATAAAATATGTGGCAATTAATGGACCTCTTTATCCTACCCGAAAACTTATCATGGCAATTCCATTAAATTTTCCAGTCTCGGGAAACTTTAGACAATCTATTTCAGTAATGCTTCCACATCCTTCAAAGAAACTTCGAATATCATCCACTGTTGAGTAGTATGGAATGCCTCCAACATAAACCTTTGTACAAATACTCTCATCATCTTTACTGCGTTAACCATTTAGCAAAATAATTCAATGAATATGGCTTAGAACAACCACCATTACTGAAAGCATTGAGATTCAATTGCTTTAACAAGATGGAACGGTTGAATGATCTAAATCAACAATATCTAAATCGTTTAGTCAAAAGTTAACTCACCCTTCAAGGGCATATAGATACAACAAGAAAAGAACTTATTTTCATCGTTAAATCATTTCATCACCTACTTGAATAATCGACTGTTTTAAACCTCCCACCATACGAAATAGCTCACAACTCAATAACTGCTATCTATGTTTTATATTGCATATCAGCCGCAAGCTTGAATGTGTGTAAAATGATTATTGGAACTTAATGCTGCAATAATCTATCAACTCAAATATCATACAAAATAAACCATTTTCATCAACTCAAAGAAAAACCAAACGATCAGCAGATATTCATGATGAATCAACACAGAAAGACAAGTTCTACAAAAATAGTCCAGATAATTGAATTCAAACTACAAAAACCCAACAATTAAAAAATAGGTAGCTAAAATATTGCAAAATTTTACCTTGATTGAACTTGAATCGTCTCTGCAACAGCTTGTTCTTCCGTTGCTTTTTGCACAACTTCTTCCTCCTTCTTCACCACCTTCTTTTTCTTAATCTTTTTCTTCCTTTTCTTTTTACCACTCTTGTTTTCACTCGCATCCTTCTTTTCAGTTGCATCTTTCTCTCTCTTCCTCTTATTGTTTTTCTTCAATCCCCCATCAATTTCTTTGTCATTTTCATGATCTGGAGTTGGTTGCAGAGATGGGGTTTTAACTCTACGTATTTCTCGTTTGGATAATTTGGGTTTTTGAGTTACTGAATTCAAGAGAGATTTGAATGAGTGGTGGGTTTGTGAGTCATTGAGATTAGGCTGGTTTACTTGAGATTCTGATTGGGCTAGCGATTCGGCCAGTAGAGACCTTAGCTTTTGCTTAAGCTTCTTGTTTGACAGAACCATGCTTCAAAAGATTAAGGAACAATGGAGGCAACGCTGAGAGAGGCGGTGGACAACGGAGGCAAAAGAACCCCCCAAAAACCCTATTCTCCCATTATTCCTTTTTCTTCATTTTCGCTACATGTTAACTCAACATCGTATCACTTTCTTTTATTTTTTTAATCGATTATTAAACGAATTAAATAAATAAAATATTAAATAATTAATAATAAAAAATTATTAATTATAAAATAATATTTTAAAATATGATATGATTAAAATTAGAGTAAATTATAAATTTTGTCCTTTAAGTACCTTTAAAATTACGAATCTTGTTCTTAAACGTTAATAAGTACGCTAAGTATCCTTTATTTAAAAATCTGTAACGCTTTTTGTCCTCTTTACTAACAGCAGTTAACTTTTTCTGTTACATTTTTATAAATACTCATTTTACAACTAACCCTCAAAAAGACAAAATGTGCAATTTTTATGAATATTTTATTTTCTTCTTTGTGTGCTTATTTTATTAACTTTACTTTTCATTATTTCTTTATTTTTAACCACTTTTTATTTTAAATACTTATCTTAAATATTATTAACTAGGTATTTTTAATCATTCAAATATGAGTTACGATTAGTTTTTATTATATTAAAATATATAATAAATTAGTATTCTATTTTAAAACATTCATTAGATGGCTAATATTTATTTTATAATAAAAATATATTTTAGAAGAAATCCATTTTCAATAAGATTTATATAAAAATGTTTAGAAAAAATAAAAAGATTATGTATTAAATTTTTCTATAAAAGAAGAAAACAGATTGGAAAAGAAATTCAAGCCTTAAGTATGCTAATAGAAAATTAAAAAAATATATTGTGTGGTGTTAAAATATTATTGGCCATCAATTTTAGAAAAATAGAAAATAGGGTGGCAACATGGGTCAGTGGGTTGTTCTACACGTCGGGTTGTGGCTTCAGTTTGACTTTTAGCATTTGTCTCTCTTTTTTTTTTATAAAATAGCGACCAATCCATCTAAAAGTTCATCATAGTGACAAGTCCAAACAACTACTTTGAAGTTTTAATTAAATAAAAAACACGAATGTTATTTAATTAAACGCACTATTATTTTGGGTTTTTTTAAACGGTTACCAATGAGTTTTAATTATTATAAATCAAACATAAACTACTAAAAATTAAAACGAAAGCGAACTTTACAATAAGAACAATTAAATACCTTATATATTAAGCAAAGCCTAATCATATATAAGACCTAACATAGAACAAATATAACTAAGTAAAATAAAAAGTCATGGCCCAATTTCATACGATATTCGATAGGTTTCTAATATAATAAGTAAAACAAACTGTTTGATATGGTTGAAATTTTTATACCAAAAGGGTTAAAAAGTGACGGTTTTGTTGGGTTTTCACAAGTTTATCAGAGTTATTTTATCCTTATAAAATGAAAACGCAACGGAATTGGTATGAAAAACTTGTTACAGTTAACATATAAACCAATTTATGAAATCTGTTAAAAGAAAACCCGTAATGGATCGTTATATGAAAAACCATGCTTACAAACAACCATAGGGTGTTAAGTAATCTACCTCTCGAATGGGACAGAGAAAGAAGATTTTTGATTGGAAGCTTCCAAAGCAGGAAACCTCAAGCTTGTCTACCCCAAGCTTCTAACAATACACCAGGTTGCTAGGATTTTCCTTACTTGAATCGGTTTCTGTTCTTGGTTTTCCTCAACCGATTGAGAGAAAACCTATAGTAGCACTGATTGCACCTTTGTGTATGTTGTAAGTTATCAGAGAGAGTGGTTGATGCAATCATATATTACACGTCCTATGAAACTGAATTTCAGAGTGAGAGAAAAGTGGGCGGGACCCATCCCTTTAACCCATCCGCATTTCTCTAATATTCATCCGCATTAGTAAATGCGGATGAACAAACTCTAACCGCATTTATAAATGCGGGAGAAGAAACTTCACCCGCATTTCTCAAATGTATATCCGTATTTGTAAATGTGGATAAGTAACTCCATCAGCATTTCCAAAATGCACATCCGCATTTGTAAATGCAGATGATCAGTTTCATCAGTATTTCCTTAAATGCTCATCCGCATTTACTATCCGCATTAGTAAATGCGGATGAAGTAATTCCTTCAGCATTTCCCCAAATGCACATCCGCATTTGTAAATGCGGATGATGAACATTCATCCGTGTTTCCTTAGTAACACATCCGCATTAGTAAATGCGGATGACTAAAAGAAATGCTGACAAACACTTGTATTGTTTGTTCAACCATTTGAATAACAATACAAAGTATTCTCTCTTTAGAACAAATTATCCATATAATTTATTCATAACACTAATGCAAATATTTAGAAACTCAATTTCTAAATACTTCAAGTGTCAATATTTATTTACATGATCATATCATAAAACAAATATTGTAGGTGTTTGTCTAGCTTGTTATTGGGTATGACCCGACTTGGATCATAGCGTACTAGCCACATCAGTTCAATATGTGTCTTGGGCAGACCGTTCCCAACAATCTCCCACTTGCACAAGATACATAGAGAATTGATGCAAGTAGTAAATACCGCCCAACAACGGTTTACTACCCCTAATACGCATGACGAAGTGCCATTCAATAACATCATCTTCCTCAAGCCCCTTACTTGAAATGATTTAGGTGAATCTATCATTTATCATTTTATTACAGATGTCATGTTAAATCCATAGACACAGAATGATCATTCTTTGTTGATTTAACTTAATCAGGCCTTAGACATCATACTCTCAACGAATAAGAGGAACAAATCCCATCTTGACTATATACGTTTCTCACAATCACCTTGTATCACACCTGAAACTAGCCTCATGTAATGTCTATTATTTCAGATTAGCAAAGAACTAGATCAAAGTATAATATTTGGTGAATATCGAAACCCAATATGTATCTCAGGTCGGAGGACACAACGATATTCGTCTTTACTCAAATTCACATATGATCAATTACATAATTCCATGCAGTAAAATTTGAGAGCGGGTCTGTCCAATATTTGTATCCCACAAATATTTATGAACCTTGGTAGCAACCTCTTGCTTTATATTCATACCTTATGAATATCCACCAATCCAAATTCATAATAGTCTTACTTCATATTTGTTCCTACAAATATGACCGACTACGGACATTTAGAATGATAAATATATTCATGGATTTAAACATGCTAAAATGGAACATAACTCATAGTATCATAATCATATATATATATATATATATATATATATATATATATATATATATATATATATATATATATATATATATATATATATATATATGAGTCAAAATAATAATTGTTCCGATATTTAAATACAAAATAGATCAAATCCAATCACTAGAATATCGAAGTCCTAAGGCACAAGTATGACTCTCATGCTTTGGCCTTTCAAGGAGCTTCGTGAGTGGATCCGCAATATTTTGATCGGTGTGAACTTTGCGAATACATATCTTTCCTTTTTCAATTTCATCCCTTATGTAGTTGAATCTCCGCTCAATGTGCCTTGTCTTTTGATGTGCATAGGGTTCCTTGATTTAAGCAATCACACCCTCGTTGTCACAAAAGATCTCTAGGGGATTTTGAATGGTAGAGACAACCCCTAGATCAACAATAAATTTCTTTAACCATGCAGCTTCCTGTACTGCTAATGAAGCGGTGATATATTCTGATTCTGTAGTGGACAATGCTACTACATCCTGCTTTGAACTCTTCCAGGACACTGCCCCTCCATTCATAATGAAGACATACCCTGATTGTGATCGAGAATCATCTCGATCAGTTTTGAAAATCGCATCCGTGTAACCCTTTACAACGAGTTTTTTTTCACCAGATCCGTATATTAGAAACATATCCTTAGTCCTCCTAAGGAAAAATCATCAAAAATCATGAATTTGATGTTGTTCAGCTGAAATTAATAGTGGTTTTAGCTTAGAAACATCAAATCTAAGGTTCGTTTATCATTCACCACATCCAAATGATACATTTTGAACATTGATTCTTAGATCTGCGTTTTTGTTTTTCATAGTGTTCTTCATGTGTTCGTCATTTAAATCTGAGTTTAGATGATGATTATATGAAATTGATTGTTGTTCTAGCTTAGAATCACTTATCTACAACTATTATAGCCTTTGATTTTACCCAATTCCATCAGAAATCCAAGAATCAAAAATTTGTTCATTCAAGAACATGAAGTTTGACTTTTTCAAAGTCAAACTGTTTTGAAATCTAAAAATCAACCAAATACATGATTTAATCCTGATTTTGATTCATTTTTTCATCATACATTCATCATACAATCATTCAAAATCATTCAACAAACATACATACAACAATTTGTGCATTTGAAAGTGAAATTTCATTCACAATCAAGTTTACAGAATCATACAAATTACAATTGTTTTTTGATATTTTACCTAAATATTCACAGCTGATGAAGAAGAACATCTACAACTGATGTGTTAATTTTTCTTAAATTACACTTTGATTCAAGGCTACCAACATCAATCTTTACATCAAACATTACATCAATCTTTACATCAAACATTCACATAACATCATCACCACACACATTCTACACAATTTACATCATCTTCATTCACCATACATCCACCCAATTGACCCAAATCACTTTCACCAATCATCAATAACCCACTGTGAACAAACACCCAATCAAACAAGTTGCTGAAAATTCTCATTCACAGCAGTCAAATCAAGCACCATCCCCTGTGGATAGCGGACATCAAAAGAAACCAAAAACCGCAGCCTAAACATCATCATACAACGGACGTTTTGTGAGCTGAAAAATCCACAGCGGACGACCCAAAGAATTCTACAGCGGATGAGCAAAATTGGTTCACAGCAGACGAATCACTAAACTGTTGGCAGCGGACAGCAAGAATAAGTCCACAGCGGACGATCTTTCTTTTTCACAGCGGGCAAGCAACAGAAACACGTAGCGGACTAGCATCAACACAGCGGACAAAGAACCAGAAAAACGCAGCGGACAAGTAGCTTTATATTTCACAGCGGACTACCACATTTGGGTCCACAGCGGACGAGTTACATCCACCCACAGCGGATTCAGATTAACAACATACAGCGGGCAACAGAAACAACAGCACACAAGCTAACACCCTACAGCGGATGAGTTAGACAAATTAAGTCCACAACGGACAATAAACCTGTCACCACAGCGGACAAATTGAAGCCACAGCGGACGAAGAATCTGAACAGCAGCGGAAGAACAGATTCTAGAACATACAGCAGACAAGAGAGACACTCGATTCTGCTCATCGAACACCACATCACAATCATTGAACCACCACCGAACCATCATCTGTCAACATTCAATCCGATCATCAAGAACCCCAATTCGACCGCAACCATCCCTTGCCGACCGGCACCAAACACATCATCTTTGGTCGACCTTAACACCCATATCATCTCTGTTGACCGACACCCACCATCGGTGCTTCTCCTTCGACCTCCGACGAGTGTTAATCTTGATTCACAAGGTTGAATTCCATTGAGAGAAGCTTCGGGAAAGAGGGCAGAGGAAAGCTTCGAGAAATTGAGATTGAAACTGAAGCTTGAGAAGTTCAATATTATCTATTTTGACTTAACTGACCTGAGTGTCGGTTGTGTTGAAAGAGTTTTAATTTTGATTTTTGTTTAGATTAGAAAATCCAATTTTGACCTTTAAATTTAAATTTTGACCATCAAATTTTTAAAATTTTGTTTTTGGAAGATTTTTAAAAAAGTAAATTATTTGGAATCAATTCATAAAATTATTTAATTTTAATTGATAAAATCTAAATTTTATTACTTTTAATTAAGCTTGATTAATATTAATTGAGTTTAAATAAATTGTAATCGAACAAAGTTAACTCTTTAATTAGGCCGATCTAATTAAATTGAGTTTCAACGTTCTTTGGATTTCATTAAAGTTCAAATTTGATTTTGATTTATAACACAACACAAATTTTCAAATCTTTTTGTTGATCAAACAAAATGGAAAATTTAACATCATTCACTAACACTCATATTTCAAGAAACCGGGCTATCTTTCTTGCTGCAGGTAGAAAAAGGTTTCAAGAATTCAAACAAAGCAAACCAAGCTGCAAACAACCAAATAACAGCAGCAAATCAAACAAAAGCTACAAACAACCAAACATCAGCAGCACATCAAATAATAACTCATTGTTTGATAACACAAACATACAGTTGTATATCAGTCACATTGAAAAAGAACTCATGCACTTATATTTATGTGATATTGCAAACTCAAACAACACATTGTCTAATGATTTGATAAAATGCAGGTCAGAGATGGAACAATCTCAAAGAAATGATCAAGAACAAATCAAGACATTGAATCAACAAAACACCAGCTTAACTCAAGAGATGAACCAGTTGCAAGACATAATGGTTCAACAACAAATCAAAATTGAAGAGTTAACTGCTGAGCTTGCAAAAGCCACACACATCAACAATACAAACATTCCTCCATTGCCTGAAATTCCTGAAGACAGAAAGATCAATCTATGCTCATCAGCATATATAGATGAAGTTTAGGCGTATCGGAAATATTGCAAAAAAATATTATACATGATAAAGGAGGAAAAAGCTTAACATGCAGAGGAACTAAAAACTTCTGCAAAACAAATCAATTCACTAGAGAAAGAAGTTGATAAATTGCTTAAAGAAAATCACAAGCTGAATGCTCAATCAACTGAACTCTCTGTGAAGTTAACAAACACAAAGGCTGAAGCTGAAGTCAATTATCAAAAGCAAGTACAACCAAAACAATTAGTAACTTGCAACATTACATTGAGCATCAAAATCAAGCAATCAATTCAGAAAAGCTACAAATGCAGAATTAAAGATACAACATAAAAGGAACCTTTGAGGTTAAAGGCTGATGCAACCAAAAGCCAATCAAAAGATACCAAAACAACCAGGTCTTCCAACATTCCAACATTAAGGAACAAAGAAAGAACATCGAAAACAATACAAAGAAGAATGCCAAGTGTGAAATCTTCCGAAGGATAAGTTCTGAAGAAAATGATAAGGAAGCTTTACACTAAGTGTCAAGTCTTCCGAAGCCAAAGACTCAACTCTTCCGAAGTATAAAGATGAAGTCTTCCGAAGCTCTCAAGACAAAGTCTTCCGAAGCTGAATAAATACAAGACTGATTTACCTTTAGAAGAGAGAGAAAAGTCACCTTTTCCATCAACTTTATCATAAAGCAACCATCTGTCCGCTGCCCACTCTGGTGGTTCACCAACTATCATCAGTTGGTGAAACTCCCATGCTTTATGATAAAGTAGATAAGGTCTTTGTCTGCAAGTTTCTGTATTTGTTTCTTTTTGGACTTTTGTAGTAGAAAAGTCAAGTGAGCTATGGCCTGTCATAGTCACTAGTCAAAAGGCAATATGTCTTTTGACTTTAGGCTGATCTTGTTGTCTAGATTAGTCACTTTCCAACTGTCTTTTGTAAATTGACGGTTGTAGGATTAGTATAAAGAGTCTAAGGTTCTTGTATTTAAAATGAGTGCAAACACTTATAATAGAACTTGAGAAGCAACATACTACTTCCTTGAAAACTTATATCTTGTGTTCTTGTTCTTTACTTACTTGTGTTGTGCATTGCATCATCTGTTAAAGTTCTTAGTTCCCTATTTGAACTGTTAAGTGATATTAATATCCCCCTAAGTGTGTTAACTAAGTGTTAAGAACCCTCTAACGGTCCTGAATTTGGTATCAGAGCATTCAGGCTCTTGTTTGCAAGATCTCACCATCTTCAAAACCTCTTAGTAACACACATCACTTAACTCTTCAAATGGCAGCTATCTCAAAAGCTGATATGGAAACTGGAACCATGACAAAATCCCCACTGATCATTCCTAAGGATTTTGACACTTGGTGTCAAAGAATGAAAGGCTTTATCAAGTCTCAAGATTCCAGGATGTGGGAGTCTGTTGTCAACGGACCTCATGTACCATGCACCACTTCAGCTGCTGCTGGGGGTGGCATGATACCAAAGGAGAAGGCTGATTTTTCTGATGAAGACTGGAAAAGAATTGATATTGATCAAAAAGCTATGACAGCCCTCCAAACTGCTCTTCCAAACTCCATCTACAGAGGTTTCAAGAAGTGCAAGACCGCCAAACAGCTATGGGATGCACTGAAACTCATGTATGAGGGTTCAAATGAAGCCAAGGAGAACACGAAAGATCTCCTGAAGCAGCAGTTTGAAAATTTCACCTTCAAAACAGGTGAGACCATGACTTAACAATACTTCAGGTATGTTGAGATTGTGGATACTCTGACTGATGTTGGAGTGACCATTGAAAACAGGGATATTGTAAGAAAGTTCATGTCCTCTCTTACAAGACAATGGACACACTATTGTGTGGTCATTAAAGGACTGAAAATCTTAAGACCCCCACTCTCACTGAGCTATATGGGACACTCAGTGGATACCAGATGGAGATGAACATGCAAAATTCATCTGGTAACTCCAACACTCACTAGAGTTCTGCCCTTCATATGGTTGAAAGGGATAGCAGAGAACCACAACATCATCTCATCTGCTACCCTGAGACTTCACAAAAGGGACCTTTCATCACCTTCCCAGAGACACCCAGGGAGAGCTACATCCAAGGAAGTCCCTTCCAAGAGATAAACTCTTCTCAAGCTTTTGTTTCCACTGATGAAAGTTCAGGCAACTTTCTCTTTACTCTTGAAGACCTAGACTGTATCCATCCAGATGATCTGGAATATATGAAGATAGTTCAGCAGATGGCTCTTCTTACTCACAGAGCCCAGAAGTTCTACAAGAGGACTGGGAGAAGGTTTCCTAGCTATACTGCCAGTAGCAAGTTTAGGCTGGACAAGAGCAAAGTCAAGTGTTACAATTATAACCAGATGGGACATTTTGCTAGAGAATGCAAGGCACCCAAGTCTAATGGTGGCCAAGCTTCTTCCAGGCCAAACTACACTGAAGGAGGGCACCAGAATGAGAAGCCAAGACAGCAAGCTGCAGTTGCTATTGAAGAAGGAGGCTTTGACTGGAGCTTTCAAGCTGAAGATGCATCTCCAAACCAAGCACTCATGGCTGATCATGATAAAGCTAAGGTACTTGAACATCTTTGCTCTCCTGAATGTATTGCTAAAGTTAATAGATACAGGTCCTACAACTTGGAAATGAGATCTGACATTGAGTCTTTGAATATTTTAAAAGCTGATTTTAAAAGAGCTGAAAATGACTATAAACTTAAAAAAGAAGATCAAGAGAAAATAGTTTCAACTCTTAAACATGAGCAAACAAATTACAGGACTCAAATTAAGGATCTCATTACCAAGTTGACTGAATGCCAGGCTGAGCTTGTGATCAGCAAAGCCAGGGCAGAAAAATATGTTCTTGAAGAGGAAACCTTCAAGAACATGATATCCTCATCTCTACATGCAAAAGTGTGTTATCAGAACAAGCAGGGACTGGGCACTAGTGAGATAGCTCCTCCACACTCTCTACTATCTGTTAGATCTCCAAGGTGTGGAACTGGTCAAGATGAGCTTCCATCCATAGACCCCAGTGATGAAGAGGATGAAGAGGAGAAGGTGAGGGATGACTCTGAGGTGAGTGAAGAGAGTTAATCCAAAAAGGGTCACCATGCTCCTAAGGAGGAAAAAGAAGCTGGTTTGAGCAAGACTAAGAGAAAGAACTTGATCAGAAGAGAAAAAAGAAGATCAAGAAAAGCTCAAAAGGTCATGACCACCTTTGATCCTAAACAAAAACAAGTATTTGTCTCTGCAGGGTTCAAGGTGATAAAAGTTGAAGATCTTGTTAAGAATTCAAGTACCAAGAGTTCTACTTCAAGGGAAGACTGTTCTAGGTACCAAGTGGGTTTTTAGGAATAAGAAAGATGATAGAGGGATTATCATCAAGAACAAGGCAAGACTAGTTGTCCAAGGATACACTCAAGAAGAAGGAATTGACTACACTGATGTCTTTGCTCCAGTAGCTAGACTCGAAGCTGTAAGAATATTTCTGGCTTATGCTGCATCTAAGGACTTCAAGTTCTACCAGCTTGATGTGAAGTGTGCCTTTCTCTATAGGGTGATTGATGAAGAAGTCTATATTAGTCAACCACCTGGCTTTGCAGACCCGGATCATCCTGATTATGTCTGCAAGCTTGATAAAGCTCTATATGGGCTACATCAGGCTCCAAGAAAGTGGTATGAGACACTATCAACATACCTCTGTCAGCATGGATACAAAAGAGGTACTATTGATGGGACTCTCTTCATCAAAGAAACAGGAAACGACACATTGCTAGTTCAAATATATGTGGATGACATCATCTTTGGTTCAACTAATCCAAAGCTCTGCACAGACTTTGAGATGCTGATGAAGAACAGATTTGAAATGAGTGCCATGGGGGAACTCAATTTCTTTCTGGGTATTCAAGTGAAGCAAGTTGAAGATGGCATCTTCATAAGTCCGTCAAAGTATGTTCAGGACATACTCGCAAGATTCAAGATGACTGACTGTAAGGTTGCAAAGACACCCATAGCCAGAAATCACTCCCTTGGTCCTGATCTTGAGGGAGAGTCTGTTGATGAACATCTCTACAGGGCCATGATTGGGTCACTCATGTACCTTACTGCTAGCAGGCCTGATATTATGTTTGCTACATGCATATGTGCCAGATATCAAGCCAATCCCAAGATGTC
This sequence comes from Flaveria sonorensis, assembly GCA_025506505.1. Taxonomy (NCBI): domain Eukaryota; kingdom Viridiplantae; phylum Streptophyta; class Magnoliopsida; order Asterales; family Asteraceae; genus Flaveria; species Flaveria sonorensis. The sequence goes on along the minus strand of CM046432.1, from coordinate 20,823,558 downwards.
ACACCTTATCACTGTCAAAAGGATTATTAGGTATCTCAAAGGTGCTCCAAACTTAGGCCTTTGGTATCCAAAGAATTCTGACTTTAGTTTGTATGCATATACAGATAGTGATTATGGTGGTTGCTATATGACTGCAAAGTCAACCTCTAGGGGATGTCAATTTCTTGGTGGAAGGATAGTCTCCTAGCAATACAAAAAACAATCCTGTGTGTCTACATCAACTGCTGAAGCTGAATACATTGCTGCTGCAAGCTGCTGTGCTCAAGTGCTTTGGATTCAGAATCAGATGCTTGACTATGGATTCAACTTCAAGGAGACTCCCATCCACATAGACAACAACAGTGCTATCTCTATTACAGAGAATCCTGTGCAGCACTCAAGGACCAAACACATCAACATCAGGTATCATTTGATTAGGGATAACTTTGAAAAAGGATTGATAAAACTAATCAAAGTTAACACAAATGAACAATATGCTGATCTGTTCACAAAGGCTTTTGATGAACAGAGATTTAAATATCTTGTATCAGCTATTGGGATGATTAACTTTGAATAGATTTTCTGAAATAACTTAATCAAAATTTTCTCCTAAAAATTATGTTTCCTAAATTGTCTATTAGCTCACCTCATAAGCCCAGTTCTCTTTGGAAGAAACTAAAATTTTAAACTGATATTCCTTAGAATGATAAAAAATTTTACTTTCGGAAGAAGTGAAATTGTCTTCGGAAGAAATTTATGTCCTAAAAATCCTTCAACTTGTTTATCTAAGATTTACCTTTGGAAGAAATTCTTGAAGTATCTTCTGAAGCTTAAGTCTCTTATAAACAATTTAATGTATTTTAAGAACAAATTTCTTCCGAAAGCAATTTAGTCTCGGAAGACTTGCTCATTTCTTCCGAAGTCAAAATTTTCAAAATTCTTGGGGATATCTTCCGAAGCATAATTTACCTTCGGAAGCTTCGTTTCAAATCTTCCGAGGCCACAATTATCTTCGGAAGTTATTTTCTACTTCCAAGAAAACTAACTTTTTGGGCGCTTTTTTTGAAAGTAGGACCCACATCCGGAAATCAAAGTTTATCTTTTCAATTAACTTTGTCTCAAATCCAGTGTATATCTTTCCAAACGGTTCTCTTTCATCTCACCTCTCTCATTGATCTTTAACCTAACTTACCCTAAATTTCATCTTCTTCTACCTTCCTTCACTACAAAGCTTCCAAATGGCTAACCCTGATCGTTGTAACGACCCGGATTTCTCCATGCACCTGCATAGGCAACATAACCAAGTTGCTCTGTTAGACCCTAAGAAGGATCCAAGCTTCTCAGACGTTTGTAGGTTTCTTTCTTTGTCTCATTACTACACCTCCCTTACAATCGATCCTCCTCTCTATGAGGATCAATTGCTTGAGTTCTGGCGGACCTGTCAAGAGGTTACCATGAATGGGGAGAAGGCACTGTCTGCCACAATGCAGGGGAGGACACTGTTCATCACTCCAGCCATCATAAACACCCATCCTCAGCTGGATGATGAGGAAGGTGAAATGTCCTTCCCAAAGACTGCTGTAAACCATTCCTTTGAGTAGATGGGATATGAAGGAGACTTCATAGTCAAGACCTTCAAGAAGGGGAGGGTCTCATACCAATGGAAATACCTCCTCCACGTCGTTATCCACAGCCTATCCAACAAACATGGAGGATGGGACCAGATTCCAGAAGACCTTTCCTTCATTGTCCATGGGATGGTTCAAGGGGTCAAATTTAGGTACTCTCAGTTTGTTTTTACAAATTTACTTGAAAATTTGGACTCCTTAGAATATTACATGTTCCCCAGGTATGTTCAACACATTCTCAACTGTGAATTGGGACCACAGTTGAGGGGAACAGGCAATGTTCTTAAACTTGCACATATGAGGCCCGGCATTTTCAAAACAATAAAAAAGCCATCTGTTGGGTTCTTAGGGGTAGAAACAACCCTAGTTCCGAAAATGTTAAGCTCGTTGCTCAGGGTGACATCCTAGCAGCACCAGCTAGTGATGAACCAACACCCTCCACTTCTCAACCACCATCAAGGCCAAACATTACCATCACTTACACCAGAAAATCCAAACGAACCCCTGCACCTGCTATTGAGCATGTGCAGGCCCCCATAACACAACCTACACAGGAGGAAGTGGACACTAGAGCTCCCACTTCCCCTAAGGAGCAAACCACTCCCATCTTTGCAACTATCAGTGCTGAGGTTCCTCATGCTCAGCCTGATGAGCTCACACCCTCTCAAACAGCCTTAAGCCATCACTCTGGGTTTCAGTGAGTACCATGAGTCTCTCCTCTCTTCCCACACTCAAGGAGAGATGAGTGCTCCTGCCTCACCCATCTCTAGCCCACATCAGACACCCCAAACTGAGGTGAATCTTCAGATTGTCCAGGAGATCCATCAAATTGTCCAGGAGATCCATGTGGCAGAGGCTATCACTGTTGCCAGTGATAACATCACTAGGACCTCTACCATGGCAACCCAGCCTCTTGACACTTCTCTTGAAGATGTCATTGGGCAGGGGAAATCCAGCAGCCAAGAAACCTATGCTGGTGATAAGGGAGAAGACTCAGGTCCAATCCTCTCATCCCGCTATGATTCTTCATCTGAAGATGAGGGGAGTCTGCAACAAAAGGTGCACAAACTTTCAAACATGTGCACCTACTTTGGGTCAAACATTGCTTACCTGGAATCTCAGGTGACTATCTTGCAGAAAAGGGTTAATGACCAGCAACTTGAGATCACCGATCTCAAGGGTAAGCTCGCTGAGAGACCAATGAGATCAACTCATCCAGGTCCACAAGAACCTGTGGATGTCATGGATCAATCTCCTAGCTCACCTATGTAAGAGGGTGATGCTACCAAAAAGGGGGAGAAAATCCTAACAATCACAGAACTTGGGAGTTCCTCTCAGAGTATAGACATAGAGGACTTACCATCCTCTCTTGCAGTTGTCCATACTCAGCAACCTCCTCTAGATAGTGATCTACATTTATTAATACTACAACTGTTTGAGGAGGGAGTACCAAGAGCAATGTCTGCCCCTTCTGAGAACCTAATCTGGGGTTGGGGGTATGACAGTGAAAGGAAAGCTCTTGTACTCTCTAGAGCTCAGGGTCAAGTAGAAATCTTAAACATTTCAAACCTGAGTTTCTATGAGGGTATAAATCTGGTAGATCTGGCACTTGTCAACCCAAGCAATAACAGACAAGCTGCCAGACTAGCCAGTAAAATTCAAGATTGGGTGCTGGAAGAATTCAAAAGGAGATCAGCACTATATAGACAGAGGCTAGCAGTGGAAGCCTTTGGTCAACTGGATGTTGAGATGGACCCTAAGATTAGCTTTAAAGGGAAAGCCTTGACTGAACGCCCAGAGGCTGAAATTATGAACCTTGAGACAACATCTCCTCTAGCACCCCATACTCTCAGTGAGGCACCAGCTGGTGATGGTGCATCACAACCTCTCTCTGGCCAGAGCTTGTCTGCTAAACCAAGCAATGAAGGCCAAAGCTCTTCTCAGCCTGTGGCAGATAAAGGAAAAAGAAAACTCACTGTTGAGGAGATTGAAGAAGAAAAAAGAGAGAGGAAGAGGAAGCTAAGGGGAGAGAGTTCTAGTGGTTCCCCAGGATTTATGCAAGGTGCAATCAGGGCTGCCCCTATTCTAAACACTCAAGAAGATGAACTTAGGGCAGCCAGACTCAATTATCTGGGGACCAGGAACTACAATGTTGATGAACTCATCTCTCTCCCCTTGGATGAGTTAAATGAACTGGCAGACACAGAGCTGTCAAAGGAGAGAAAGGAAGCTGAGGATGCAGCCTTAAACCTCAAACACAAAGAAGAATTGAGGAGGAAAAGGCTTTATAAGGACATTCCTATTCTCTCCCTAGTTCAGGAAAGTCCCGAGGAAGAAACTGTGGCTGCTGAACAACCTCAAGTTGTTGATGAAGAAGAAAGATTAAAGATGATCAACTACTTGAGTGCCACAGGTCTCTATCAGGCACCAGCACTTCTTCTCTTGCCATATGACTACATCTTATTTGAATATAACAAGCAGCTAGAAGAGAGAGCTAAAAGAGAAAAACAAGCTGCTAGAAACAGGCAAAGGGAAGAGACTGCTAAATCAAGAGCCATCATCCAGAAAAGTCTGAAAAAGTCTACAGATAGGTAGAAGATGATGAGCTTCTTGAAGCTTTATGGGTTCTCCGGAAGGAGGCTTGGTCCCATGTCTCTATCTACAATGGATGAGCACATAAGGATGATCAAGCAAAATATTAAAAGGGGAGAGCTTGTGGATCTTCATTCATCATCAATTCAAGCTCAACCTGAAGTTGAGGTAAAGGTGGAACCTACAGAGACAACACCACCTGCACCTAAAGCTACACAACAGCCAACTTCATCTTCTGACCCACAACAGGGTTCTCCTCCCTCTCCTTCTGAACCTGGGAGAGAGGAGATCCCAACTGAGAGGGAATCCACTGAAGAACCTGGTAGAGAAAACCAACCCTCTTAGTCAAAATCATCTGGGAGAAGAAAGAGGATGGCCAGAAGAAGATCTTCAAAGAAGAAAACAAGAAAGGCATCCTCCTCTCAACCTCAGGATGAGTCAGAACATCCTGAGGAAGTGCATGTAGAAGGCTCTCAACCAACTCCCATCATAGTAGAGCCTCTCTCTGTTGGAAGACCAATTCTATCCTGGGCATTCAATGAAAACCCAGATAGATGGTATGTCACTAGAGATCAAGGAGAACAACATATCTACTTCACTAGTGACATGCTTGAACTCCCTCTGCATGATCTCTATGACATGAGAAGGTACTTCATGAGTATGAAGAATCCTGATCTACTGATGAAGAAAGAAGTTCTGAAGATTCTCATGTGGACTATCCCAATCTGAAGACCTCTCTGTTTTGGTAGCATCAACCTAGGGGGAGTTTGTAGGAACCTCTGAGGTTAAGAGGCTGATGCAACCAAAGGATCAATCAAAAGATGCCAAAACAACCAGGTCTTCCAACATGCACTAAGGAACAAAGAAGAACTAACTTTGGAAGCTTTACACATATAAAGAAGAATGCCAAGTGTGAAATCTTCCGAAGGATAAGTTCTGAAGAAAATGATAAGGAAGCTTTACACTAAGTGTCAAGTCTTCCGAAGCCAAAGACTCAACTCTTCCGAAGTATAAAGATGAAGTCTACCGAAGCTCTCAAGAAAAAGTCTTCCGAAGCTGAATAAATACAAGACTGATTTACCTTTAGAAGAGAGAGAAAAGTCACCTTTTCCATCAACTTTATCATAAAGCAACCATCTGTCTGCTGCCCACTCTGGTGGTTCACCAACTATCATCAGTTGGTGAAACTTCCATGCTTTATGATAAAGTAGATAAGGTCTTTGTCTGCAAGTTTTTGTATTTGTTTCTTTTTGGACTTTTGTAGTAGAAAAGTCAAGTGAGCTATGGCCTGTCATAGTCACTAATCAAAAGGCAATCTATCTTTTGACTTTAGGCTGATCTTGTTGTCTAGATTAGTCACTTTCCAACTGTCTTTTGTAAATTGACGGTTGTAGGATTAGTATAAAGAGTCTAAGGTTCTTGTATTTAAAATGAGTGCAAACACTTGTAATAGAACTTGAGAAGCAATATACTATTTCCTTGAAAACTTATATCTTTTGTTCTTGTTCTTTACTTACTTGTGTTGTGCATTGCATCATCTGTTAAAGTTCTCAGTTCCCTATTTGAACTGTTAAGTGATATTAATATCCTCCTAAGTGTGTTAACTAAGTGTTAAGACCCCTCTAACGGTCCTGCACCTTTGAAGATAAAATCAATTCTCTTCTAAAGGATGTAGACAAACTCCTTGGAGAAAGATTTAGTCTTCAAGCTCAAGTTACAAGACTCACTGAGTCTTTAACAAAGACAAAATCAGATCATGCATCAACAGAAGTTGAACTTGAAAATTTAAAGATGACTACCAACAAGTTGAAAGAACTACTTGATGCACAAAGAGATCAAAAAAAGAGTGCTGGAATTACATACCATGTTGTTCCTCCACCTTACAATGACAATTACACAGAAATGCCAACTTCTATGACAAGTCCAGTTGAAGAAGATTCAAAGATGCATGATCATCATCAAACAGAAAAACCATCCACTATCACTCAAATCACTTCTCATAAAACAACACCAAAGCTGTATCTCAAGCCAGAATCACCACAGAATGAAACCTTTCATTCTTGTGATGGTTAAGATGGAGATCCTACAAGTGATGACAGTGATGAAGAAATCATACCAAAACAAACACAACCACAGAAATCCAAAGCAGTAAAGCCTGACAACAAACAAAAGGCAATGGTTCTCTATGAGAAATTCAAACCAGTAGGATTTCTTGAATCAGAATTGTCTAAGGCTGAACTGAAGACAAAGATCAAGATGGAGTTAAAGAACAAACAGAAGCCTGAGGTACAAGAAATCAAAGAACAAGTCAAAAGGAAGAAGACTAGATCTAAAAGAAAGAAGAAAAGTCAGACCAAGTCTTCTACACCTGATCCAAACCAACCATCAACCTCAAAGGCTACATTAGAACTCCGAAACAACAACCAATTCTTAATGAGACATGTAATTCAGATTCACACAACACTTCAGAATGTAAAAACACCAAGAGTGATATATATATATATATATATATATATATATATATATATATATATATATATATATATATATATATATATATATATATATATATATATATATGTCCTCACAAGAGAAAGCAACAAAAACAAACAAGACAAACGGTTGTGAAGTTTCAAGAAAATCCAACTTCATCATTCAAGCCTAAGGAAAGAAGATCCCGACCTACTCCTTACAGCTTACATTATGACATGGAGAACCATAACACTTCTGAGTGTTCAGACAACAACTCTCCAACATCACAACACAAAAGAGGTCAAAGATCTTATCATACATCAGAGTCATACTCACCAAGATCGGAGCATGAGTACTACGACAGACATCATATCTACTCTTCTCCTCGATCACATTGACATGGGTATGATTTTAAACATTATGATATTTATAATTATTAGGCACAAAGACATTCTCCTAGGTCATACACAAAACATCAGTATGACAGATATAGGAATAATACTTGGAATAATAGATATCATAAAAGATCATATCCATCAAATTATTATAATCATAATTATAATTCTTATGATGAATATGATCATATGCCCAGGAGAAACAAACATGATTAAGGACAAAGATCCTTTGCTACACCTCCACAAAACATACAAAAGAAAAATAGATTTTCTAAACCAGCCAAAAGATTTTCAAAAGCCAAAAAAACTCCTTTTGTTAAACAAGCTAAAGTTGAGTCAGTTGGTTTAAAATCAAAACAATGTTGGAGAAAGAAAACAATTTCAAGAGGTGAATCTGATACATCATTAGATAAAGCGAAATCATACACATACGAGCAAGTCACATATAAAGATGCTAATGGATAGCTCAGGACAGTAATGGCCTGGGTTGAAATATCTAACTAATTTGCTAGTGTGATAGGGATAGTTATGGAGGCCTGCTAACCCATGAAAAGTTAGCAGTGGCTGATCCCTTCCCATGACAGGAACATTCTTCCTGCTCATGATGTTTATTATGCAACTGAGCCAAATGGAGCAGACATTAGCCATGATTAAATGCAGGACATCAATCATTCAGAGAAACTATGATGGCAATGCAAGAAATAACCGATGTTTCATTCCATCTGCTTAGTCTGATTACATTGCTACATGGTGTAACTGTTGATGATCTCCATTGATTTGATAACACATATGCCATTTATTTATTTTCTCAAAAACAAAAATCCTAAAAAATTAGAAAATCAAGAAAAATCCAAAAATATTTCTATTGAATCTTCCTGCATTTACATGAGAAATGATAGTACACTCATCTACTATCTTCTTTATCTATTTTTCAAAATCAATAAAGACTGACAAGGCACTGTTTGATGTGTCAGTAGGCTCAGCTTGGATTCAAGATAAGCATATTTATGATGAACTAAATCAATATGCAATTATGGACCAAAACCATCTTTGGGTATTGGTAAGCAATGACTTTTCCAAGTGTTTGCTTATGTGGTTACCTAAACACACCATGCGAAAATGGTTTATAAACTTCTCACTGACAAAAGCATCTGTTTCTCCTTTGTTGTATGTAAATACAAACCTGGAGTAAACATGAGGACAACTTCTGTTGTGCTGAGCACAGACCTAGTTGTCCTTGCACTAAAAGTGTTGATGCTAAAAAGAATCCCAATGTGGATCAAAGCTAAAAGAATCCCAATGAGGATCAACTTCCAAAGTGAAGTATAAAAGAATCCAAAGTGGATCATATCATGAGAATTTATACTCTAAGTAGCCTAGTTCAAGTTGTGATAAAGTGCCACCTTGTATTTTATGAGGAGGGTTATTCTTCCATACTTCTGAGTGTGGGGTACTCAATTAGCATATCTAATCAAACCTAAACATGATAAATATCACAAAGCATTGAAAATAGATCCTTGCAAGAGTTTAAGTGGACAAACATTCTTATAGTCAACTTTGTTATTTGTCTACGTCTATTCCAACTTTAACTTCTTAGATGTAGAGGATTTTGGATTAGTATTATCTCATTGCAGTTGTAGGATTCATGCTTGTAAATATCATAATTTTGAAAAATCTAAAATTCCAAAAAGATTTGTCATTTTTAGTATTTTTCTTACTTTTGATGGATTTACATGTGTTATTGATTTAGGAGTGAAACTTCCATGCAGTACCTCTACCGAGAGGATTTAGACTTTTCCAGGTGATGAATTGCACAACATGCCTGAGTTTCTTTTTCAGTTCAAGATATTGAGTGAACACTCCTGCTTCTTTCAAAGATCTCCTGCTAGTTGTTGGTAACTAAGAATCCTCCTCTTGGTGTCTCATACACAAAAGTTCCTCACCCTCCAAAGCTTTTGTTGAGGAAGAGTATATGTCAAGTTTGAAGAATTTCTAATGCTTCTCCTTCACTTCTGAAGTTGAGATAAGGCTGCTGATATTGCTACTTGTGCAATCCACAGTGTATGCACATGGGTGCATTTTCAAGTCTTCAAAACAAGACTAGAAGATCAAGCTGATGAAACATCCATCAAGTGCCGAACCAAAGTCTTTATGTGCCGAAAAAAAGTCCTTTTTTCAATGCCTATTATAAAGCTTCTAAGAAGATGCTACCAAAAAGGGGGAGAAGACTGCACGTCAAGACTGCACTTCAATCAACATCCAAGATTTTGATAATCATGAGGTTTTGGCAGTATCATCTTAGGGGGAGTACTGTTGGACTTTTTGAACATAATGAACATAATACTTACCAAAACCTAAGTGCCGAATCTCATGATGATTATCAAAACCGACCCGGTGAAGATATGCTGAAAATATGATCAAAACGAAGAAAATTGACCAAAGTAAAACTTGGTCAACCGTGGTCAAAGTCAACATCAGCGGTCGTCCCGAATGACGTCAGCACCCGGCAGTCACGCATCAGTAATAGAGAATTTATCAGACTTTGAACTATATTTGTGTAATCATTTGTGCTTAAATGTAATATTTTTCTTATTTTTATAAAGAGTATAAATGACTAAGTGTAGTCGTTTAAACTCTAACATTAGAACAATCACTAAATAATCCATAGAGGATTCACTAGAGAAAAACACACACAAAAGGTGAAAACATATAGATTTTTGGCTAGAGTGAGAAATCAAGGTGGAGTGTGTCTGAGAGAGTGTTCTTACAAACTCCCTTGTAATCCTCTAGAATCATACATATGAATGAATGAAATCTTTATGATTATTTGTTCTTAATTTGTTCATCATTCATTCATCATCATACATGTTAGACTCAACAAGTGCATTAAGAATTAATGCATAAAAGTATGATGCTTTCCATATTAGACATATATCAAACATAATGTGTTCTAACATTCAAACAATCATTTACTAAAACATTAGCATCATTATCATTCATAACAAACACTAATATTTGTTAAAATTTTTTTTTTAGAATTGTAGATAAAAGAAATTTTGACTAAGTACCCGCAGCAGATGAGAAGAATCCACAGCGGATGAAGAATCATTAGCAGCGGATGAAGAATCATTGTCTAAGTATGTGCAGCGGATGAACAAGATCCCATAGTGGATGACTTGCTGACAGTGGATAACATTATACATCGGATGTTCATCCACAGCGGATGAACATTCCACAGCGGATGAACATCCCACAGCGGATAACATACAACCATGCACAGCGGATGACAAGATCTTCTCCACAACGGATGAACATCCATCCCACAGCGGATGAACATCCATCCCATAGCGGATGAAGAACATACAGCGGACAACAGACAAGCTAACACACACAACTGTCCACAGCGGATGTTCATCCACAGCGGATAAACATTCCACAGTGGACAACAGACAAGCAAACACCTGTCCACAGCGGATGTTCAACCACAGCGGATGAACATTCCATAGCGGATGAACAAACACTGCACAGCGGATGACAAGTCTTCTCCACAGCGGATGAGATATCTTCCATAGCGGACAGCTATTCATCCACAGTGGACAGCTTATAGACTTAGGATTATTTATGTAATATTCGTTTACATAAGGGTAGTTCAGTAATTGTATATAGCTTTTGTGTATAGGCTATAAATAGCACACTACCCTAATCCTTTATAAGCTTTTTGAACAATCAATACAATCAAGCAGTTATTATTATCAAGCATTCAAACACATACAAACACACACAAACTGATTTCATACACTTGAATCATGGGTTTCCGCACCATGGTTCTTGTTTGTTGATTATTGAGAGATATTGAAAAGATCATTGGGGAATCAAAATGTGTTCAAGTTGATTTCATCAGGTGGTATCTGAGTTTTGGCTCAATCATTCACTGATTTCGATCCTCTCATTCAACAACATTGATTTCAGTGGTTCATTAGCTTCAAAACCACACATCAACAAGCTGTTTAGTCTTCAAACTCATCTTCTTCTACTATTAACATACAACAAATGCAAACAAATATGATTTCTGAATCTTTGTGCATCTTTAAGAAGTTTTGTTGATTTTTCAGCTTGAACATCTCAAACAACACAAGTTTCTATGAAACAATACACGGGTATTGTTCATCAGTTGTTAAAACATCTTCAAACAGAAGGTTTTTAGCTTAAAACATCATTCATACATGATTTTCAAACGTGTTCATCACAAAACTCACTAAAACCTCATCGGTTTTTAAGGGTTTCGGATAAACAATATACGGTTATTGTTCTATCCAGTTTTTATCAAACAAACACTGGGTTGAATAGTTTGAATCGGTTCATTGTATTTAATCATCACATTTGAGTTTTTTTTCACTCGAAACAGGCGATTAATCTTCATCAAACAACAAACTGATTGTTTTTTTTGTTAAAATTATCTCAGCCGCCAACAAACCCCAGGATAAACCCTAGTTTCTGTTCATCCATTACCTTCACAATCTTCGGTGATTGTGATTGTTCATCATACAAAACATAGAAGAACCGAAATCTTCTTTTGATTTTTTCAAAAAGTTACTTTTTGATCTTAAAAGTTAACTTTAGAAAACAAAATATTTGTTTTTAGGGTTTTTGACTTTATTTGACTGACATCATTAAAAGGTTGACATTCCCTTGACAGAATATTCCTTTCTTATCACTGAGATTTGAAAGTGACTTATCATTAGATTTTAATTAATAAGTTAATTTCCTTTATTTGGTAAATCTAATTAAAAAAAAGGGTTTATCAACAACAAACAAATCCTAGAGACAATTAGGATTAATTAAAATTTTAGCACCGGACTAAAATTTAAACAAGCCAATTTAACTTAAAATTTATTAAGTTTAAATCAAACAAACATGGATGATGAAATGATGAGTTCTAACAGTAGACTAAAACCCCCAAAGTTGAAGAACAAATCAGACTTCAAGCAATGGAAAATCATGTTCAGAAATTGGATTACATATCAAGATCTAGATTTATGGACATCAATTACTGAAGGTCCTTTCATCCCACTGACATTAGGACCAGATTATAACATACAAAAACCAGTTAGTTTGAAAAGTGTAGCTGGTGATGACCTTAAGCGGGTCAAAACACACATGAAGGCATATAGCATTTTAGCTATGACTTTGCCTTTTGAAATTTTGACACGGGTCGAAAATTTCAAAACTGCTCATGAACTATGGAAGGTTCTTCACACAATGTGTGAAGGAAGTGAGGAAATTAGGGAAATCAAAAAGGAAAAACTGAGGAGCCAACATGAAACCTTTCATCACATACATGGAGAGTCAATTCCTCAACAGTTGCATAGATATGTCCAACTTGTGAATGAAATGATAGTATATGGACTCAAATATGACACTGTTGAAATCAATAAGAAAATGTTGCATACATTGCCTGAGAGTTGGACTCAGTTAGTGTCACTCATGAAAGCAACATTGGACTTAGAAGCCCTATCCCTTGACTCACTAGTAGCTAAGGTTGAAGCACTTGAGATGGATGAAAAATCTAGAAACAACAACCAAATCAGACATGTAGAGGCCTATAAGTTCAAAGAAACTCAACACACAGACAGTGCTTTCCTCACAAGCACTGGAGAAGATGAAGAAGAAGAAGTCTTGGATTCTCATGATACATCATTCTTCTCAGCACCAGAATCATCCAACAACAAACACAAGTCTAAGAAGACTGGAGTTCATGCTTCACATGAAGTCACACCTTAAAGAAAGCATCACCCTCATAATTCTACCTCAAACAAACAGTCAAAACCTCAAACATCAAACATACACAGACTTGAAAAACCTATGGATGCTCTTACTATCATTCTACAAAGTGAAGAGCAAAAGGCAGCTTATGCAGCATTTTCAACCAGTTTTGAAGCTTTCTTAGGAGCAAGTCTGGCTCCATCTCAAATCATCCAACAGGACTTAGATGAACTTCCACCAGATATGGTAGAAGAAATGGATTTACAATGGTCCATGGCCATGATAGCATACAGGTCTAAAAGGTTTCTACAAAGAAATCAAGGATTAAACATGGACAAAAAGACAAGAATTGGTTTTGATAAAACCAATGTTAGGTGCTACAACTGTCAGCTTTATGGGCACTTTTCAAGAGAATGTCAACAGCCTAGAGTTGACAAAAATACACATCAGGCACAACACTCAAGTGGAATTCATACAAACAGACAAGTGCCTTCACCAATCAGTATTCCAAATGCACCAACTCAACCTCAAATCACTCATTTCAGTCCAACTCAACATCCAACATCTTCTGCTATGATCATAAAAAAGGATGGAGAATGTGACTGGAGCCTTTATGAGGCTGAAATTCCATCACCTTCAGATCATGCCCTTATGGCTGATATTGAAGACAAACTAACAGACATCCCCGAAAGAGGTAAAAGAAATTCTCTGTAGTCAAGCATGCATTGATGAGGTAAATAGTTATAGAGAGCATGCTGATAAACTGTCAAAGAAAGTCATAGAAACAAACATTTTAAATGAAAGTTTAAAATCTGAACAGAAACAATATGCAACTAAAATACTTTCATTACAAACAGATTTAGACAAATTAATGTCTGAAAAACTGACTTTGGCAGCTCAGGTTGAGCAACTCTCTATCTCATTAACTGAGTCAAAATCATTACAAGCTGAAACTGAAGTGAAACTTCAGAAGTTTCAGGTTAGTAACAAGAAGTTCGAAGAACTTCTTACTCAACAAAGGGCTTTTAAGGACCCTTCCGGTTTAGGATATAATAAGGTAAGTCCACCTTATAATGATAATTATATTCCTTAACCTGACTCCATGACCAACAAACAGGATGAATTTTATGATTCTCAAGAAAAGACTGATGACTTTAAACAATCATCATCATCATCATCAAAATCACTTTTAAAATCAAAATCACCCTTGGTAAAGTTTGTTAAAAGTTCAACACCATCATCAATCAAATAAACTGACTTTTATCAAGGAGAAAATAATGAATTTGATAATCAAACAACAGATGATGATGAGGACGATTTATTAGATGATGAGTCTAATCAGCCAATTACTGAAACTCAAAAGGTTTCAAGTGTGGCTGATACATCAAACAAACAATCAAAGCAGATTCAAGGATTTGATATTTGTTCCGGTGGAAGGAAAGCTGTAACTTCTATTGCCCCTCCCAAACAAGTAAATAAAGGGAAAGGCAAAACCACAAATCAACGAAAACAATAATCAGTAACTTTTGAAGTTCCATTAAAATCTAATTTGAAATCAAAAGTTTTCAGCAAACAAACAAAATCAGAGTTACCATATTGTGAATGGTGTGATCAATTCACACACACAACTAAAAAGTGTAGATATGGTAAGTACTGCAAGTACTGTAAGATGAATAATCACAGTACAGAATCATGTCATTTTCACAATTACTGCTCCATTTGTGAAAGAAACAATCACAGCACAGCAAATTGTTTTTTCAACAAGAAAAACAAGAAACAAATCAAACAAGCTCAGATAGAGAAAAACACTAAAAAACAATCAGTTGTTCAAAATAAGAGCAGAATGGGAGTTCCAAAACAAACTCCTCATCAGAAAATTGTTTTAGATAATGATAAAACTTTTTATGACAATTTTCAACACATATCAAGGAGACATAAGTCTCAGAACAGACAAAACACTAGCTCACAAAAGAGAAGAGCACAAAGCACTTCTCCTAATAGGGCAAAGTAAACCAAAGGAAATCTAGTGTGTCTTGAGTTCCAAAACCTGCAGACAATGCTGTCTTGGAAGAAATCTGCATTGTTGGAAAATACGGAAAACCCAAGACCATCTTGGCTTGGGTTGCTCCAACTAACTGATTTCTTTTGTTTTTCAGGGACATCTTAGAAGGCCTGACAACATCTGGTATGTTGACAGTGGATGCTCCCGTCATATGACAGGCAACTATTCCCTCCTTCGGGATTTTAAGAACAAACATAGAGGCAATGTAGCCTTTGGAGGAGATAAATTAGGTGGGAAGACAACTGGCAAAGGAACAGTAACAAATGGGTTGATTAGCTTTGAAAATGTCAACTACTGCTCCAATCTTCAGTTCAATCTTCTGAGTGTATCACAAATCTATGACAATGGATACGCCACCTTATTTGACTCCAACAACTGCTACATCCTTAAGATGGGTTTTCAGATTCCAGAAGATTGTATCCTTTTGAAAACTTCTCGTCTAAACAATACATACATTGTTGATATGAACAGTGTTTCAGCATCAACCCCTGAAACTTATTTATTATCAAAAGCCACAGAAGATGTATCACAATTGTGGCATAGACCATTAGGTCACACTAATTTTAACAGAATAAACAAACTTGTTAAAAATGATCTAGTCATAGGTCTTAGGGACCACTGCACAGCATGTCTGAAAGGCAAACAACATAGAGTTTCCCATAAATCAAAATTGATAAACTCTAATAACACACCACTCAAATTGCTTCATATGGAGTCCCACAAACATCCTAAGCATAGGAAAGAAGCAATACTGTCTTGTCATAGTAGATGATTATTCTGATTCACAGACAGAAACAACAAAAATCATTACATCCTTTATCATAAAGATTGAGAATCAACTTGATCTTAAAGATAAGAATGAAGTCAACAATTCAGCGTAGCAAGAACTCTGCAGCAAAATGGAGTAGCTGAACGGAGAAACAGAACATTAATAGAAGCAGCTAGAGCCATGCTAGCTGACTCTCTATTGCCCATATCCTTTTGGGCTGAAGCCATAAACATAGCTTGCTACATACAAAACAGAACATTAATCATCAAAGAACATTCCAAAATGCCTTATGAATTAGTGTTTAAAAGAAAACCATATATAGTATTTCTTAAGGCATTTGGGTGTTCTGTTTCCATATTAAACACCAGAGAAAAATTATCCAAATTTGCTCCAAAAGCAAATGATGGATTCTTTGTTGGATATTCTGGAAGCTCAAAAGCTTACGGAGTGTTCAATCCAAGTCTAAATAGAGTGGAAGAAACAACTGATGTTGTTTTCAATGAACATTCTTTCACTAAGAAAGTCATTGGATCAAACTCGCTATTTGATATTGATGCACTAACAAAATCATTTGACACAACTTACTTTGATGTTTCAGGTTCAAAGGATAACACTGAATATCCAATGGTTCCACCAACAACCATTGATGTTCCGTTGACTATTGATCCTCCAAGGAGAACCACTAACACTCCTTCAAGCACAACTGTGTCAACACCTCCTGATCAACCAAACATCTCAAGAGAAACATCCTCAGACACTCCAGCATCTTTATCTCCTATACCCAATCAATCACAGGAAACAAACAAACCAAAACAACATGAAGATGATGATGACTACCATTCTCTACCAGACACACATCATGAAGATGAAATATTAGCTTTCTTTCATGATTCCCCTCAAACATTCACTGAACCCCCTCAATCAGACAATCTCACATCTCCCAATACTCATGCTCACCCATCAGCACATGATCAGACAATCACCAATCTTGATTCAATAAGTCATGTTGATCAAATTACAAGGACCATCCAATAGAAAACATCATCGGTGATCTCAATACCAGATTGACTCGTAGTCAATCTGACACAACAAACATTTGCTTGTATTCCTATATCTTGTCCTTAACTGTACCTAAAAACATCACTGAAGCATTAAAGGACAAAAGTTGGATAGAAGCTATGTAAGAGGAGCTACAACAATTCAAGAAGCAAGAAGTTTAGAAGCTGGTAGATCTGCCTGAAGGTCAATACACAATTGGCATAAGGTGGCTATTCAAAAACAAAGTAGATGACATGGATTGTCTTTAGAAACAAAGCAAGGCTTATAGCTCAAGGTTATACTCAAGAGGAGACATTGATTATGATGATGTCTTTGCTCCTGTAGCAAGACTGGAAGCCATCCGAGTATTCCTTGCTTATGCCTCATCTTAGAAGTTCACTGTGTACCAAATGGATGCAAAATGTGCATTCCTTTATGGTAAGATAGATGAAGAGGTGTATGTTGCTCAACCTCTAGGGTTTGAAGATCCAGATTTCCCTCATAGAGTATACAAGTTAGACAAAGGTCTATATGGTCTTCACCAAGCACCCAGGAAGTGGTATGAAACTCTATCAAAGTTTCTGCTACAAAATGGTTACACTAGAGGTAAAATTGATCAGAGATTGTTCTTAAAAAGGATAGAACAAGACTTGTTAGTAGTGCAAGTCTATGTGGATGACATAATATTTGGCTCCATAAACACACAACTTTGCAAAGAGTTTGAAACTCTTATGCAATCAAAATTCCAGATGAGCTCAATGGGAGAACTCACATTCTTCCTAGGCCTACAAGTTCAACAATCAACAGATGGAATTTTCATCAATCAAAGCAAATATGTGCATCAGATACTCAAGAAGTATAACATGACTGATTGCAATTCAAGCAAGACACCATTTGCAACTAGATTGAAGTTTGAACCAGATCCAGAATGAGCATCAGTTGACCAGAAACTCTTCAGATCTATGATAGGTTCTCTAATGTACCTTACAGCAAGCAGACCAGATATCGTGTATGCAGTATGCATGTGTGCAAGATATCAAGCAGATCCCAAGGAATCACACATAAATGCTGTAAAGAGAATCTTCTGATACTTGAAAGGCAAACCAGGTCTTGGTTTGTGGTATCCTAAAGATGGAGATTTCTCATTATGTGCATACACAGACAGTGATTACGGGGGATGCAATAACAGTAGGAAATCAACCAGTGGAGGCTGCCAGTTTCTTGGATCAAGATTGATCTCTTGGCAATGCAAGAAGCAGACAAATGTATTTGTGTCAACAGCTGAAGCAGAATACATAGCTGCTTCTGCATGCTATTCTCAAGTGTTCTGGATTCAAAACCAAATGCTTGACTATGGCTTTAATTTTCTTAAAACACCCATACATATTGACAATTCTACAGCCATGTTTATCACTGACAATCCTGTTCAACATTCAAAAACAAAACACATAGAGATCAGATATGACTTTCTGAGAGATTGCTCAGAAAAGGGTCTGATCAAGTTGATTAAGGTCCATACAGACAATCAATTAGCTAACCTCTTTACAAAACCATTTGACTCAACAAGATTTGAACTTTTGGTTCAGTCACTTGGTATGATCAACTATGAGTCAATAATGTTTTTCAAAACATTAAAATCAAACATGCTTGATTTTGTCAAAGTCCAAGATTAACACCAAACTTACCTTTTTCACAATCAAGAAATCATGCAAATCATTCATTTTTAATATTGAATCACACATATATCTCATGAGAAATGATAGTACACTAGCATCATTCTTCACTTAAGTCCTTTTCAACTAATAAAGACTGATAATACTTTCTTTGATATGTGGATAGGCTTAGCATGGGACACCTAACATCACATACAACAGTGAAGAACTAAATTCTCATGATTGTGTGGTCAACAACACATCTTGGTTTATGGTGAGTATTAATCTATCCAATATAGGTTGCTTTTAAAGTAACTACAATACACCAAGTGAAATAGTTTATAAATTGCTCAATCATACAAGTGTCTCCTCTGTTATGATAATCATAGACCTGGAGTACACCTAGGCATTCTTTGTTGTGCTAAGCACAGGCCTGAATGACCTACATCTTGATCCAAAAAGATTCCTAAAGAGGAACACATCCATCTTGGATGAATAACAAATAAAGTCTTTATGACTACATTTCTTGTGAATGAATCAAAAGAATCCCCAAGAGGATCACCTTCCAAAGTGAAGTGAAAAAGAATCCCAATGAGGATCAAACATCATGGATCAAATTGAGCATTTATACTCTTAAGTAGCTAGGTTTTTAAGTATTGAAAGTGCTTTCTAGCATATCTTGAGGAGGGTTGTACCAATCACACAATCAGATGTGGGGTACATACATCTCATGTCAATAAACTCAAAACATGATAATCACCCACTGTTTCAATCAATCATTAATACCATGCATGAGTTTAAGTGGATCACAATATCTGCAATCAACATTGTACTTGTCTATGTCTATTCTTAAAACCATGCAAACAACTCAGTGAAAAATGTAGACTAGTATGATCTCATGGTATGTGTAAAAGATTCATGTTCAAACATGAAAATCATTCATTTATTAGTTAGATAAGGCATTTTCTTTCTAACTTTTATCAAGCAAGCAATAAATTGAACTTTGATAATTTCCACTCAAATACATACAAATTTTTGTCATTTTGTAAAAGATTTTTATAGCTATGCAAAAATTTAGGGGGAGAAATTGAACATGGAAATATCAAAGGCAGCAGAATTGTGCATATTCATACATTTTAAAATTTGAATTTTTCTAAATTTTGAGTTTTAAAGAAAGCCATGTCGAGCCAACACCCAAACACAACAGTTTGACACACATACATTTGTTTATTTTATTGTATAATATTGCTAATGAGTGATATCTTATCATCCATATATTGAATATGTTAAAATTTCAATATTTTAACATACATTTTAAATCAAAGATTTAAGCAAACATTTTGATTTAAACAAGTTCCATCAAACAAATGTTCTTTCGGAAGAAAATTTTATCAAACATATGCTTCGGAAGACATTAGTTAAAAACGAACAAAAATCTGAATTTTTTTAAAAAAAATGTTATCACAGTGGACTCACAAACATACATCCGCTGTAGTTACAGTAACCATCATAACATGCAAAGTACACCAAGTGTATATCGCGGACAAACAAACAAACATCCACTATGCACTTGTGAACATACAAGTGTTCACAGTGCATGATGTTGGTAAGGCATCCACTGTGAATACAGTGCCATTCCACAACGCATGACTAACATAAGTCATCCATTGTAGAAATAGTGCAAGTGTATACAACATATGCACACAGGTAATCATATGCTGTAAACATTCACACATCACATCCAACTGTCCACAGCGTATGAACAAATGTTCATCCGGTGTGAACAATCATCAAAACATTTCATGTGTCCACAATGCATGAACAAATGTTCATCCGCTGTGAACAAACAATCAAATGTTTTAAGGATCCACAGCGTATGAACAATGTTCATCCGCTGTGAACAAACAAACCATTTTAATAACATACAATCATGCAATCAAACAGTTTAAGAGATAACAAACAATTAGTACAATCTTTCATATCCAACACACACATATTGTTTCTAACAAACAAAACAGTAACAAGGAAACAGAAAACTGTTGGCAACATCATACTTAGGGGGAGTATTGTTGGACTCAACAAGTGCATTAAGAATTAATGCATAAAAGTATGATGCTTACCATATCAGACATATATCAAACATAATATGTTCTAACATTCAAACAATCATTTACTAACACATTAGCATCATTATCATTCATAACAAACACTAATATTTGTTTAAATTTCTTTTTCAGAATTGTAGATAAAAGAAATTTTGACTAAGTACCCACAGCGGATGAGAAGAATCCACAGCGGATGAAGAATCATTAGCAGCGGATGAAGAATCATTGTCTAAGTGTGTGCAGCGGATGAACAAGATCCCATAGCAGATGACTTGCTGACAGCGGATAACATTATACATTGGATGTTCATCCACAGCGGATGAACATTCCACAGCGGATGTTCATTCGCAGCGGATGAACATCCCACAACGGATAACATACAACCATGCACAGCGGATGACAAGATCTTCTCCACAGCGGATGAACATCCATCCCACAGCGGATGAACATCCATCCCACAGCGGATGAAGAACATACAACGGAAAACAGACAAGCTAACACACACAACTGTCCACAGCGGATGTTCATCCACAACGGATAAACATTCCACAGCGGACAACAGACAAGCAAATACCTGTCCACAGCAGATGTTGATCCACAGCGGATGAACATTCCATAGCGGATGAACAAACACTGCACAGCGAATGACAAGTCTTCTCAACAGCGGATGAGATATCTTCCATAATGGATAGCTATTCATAAATAGTGGACAGCTTATAGACTTAGGATTATTTATGTAATATTCATTTACATAAGGGTAGTTCAGTAATTGTTTATAGCTTTTGTGTATAGGCTATAAATAGCACACTACCCTAATCCTTTGTAAGCTTTTTGAACAATCAATACAATCAAGCAGTTATTATTATCAAGCATTCAAACACACACACACACACTGATTTGATACACTTGAATCATGGGTTTCCATACCATGGTTCTTGTTTGTTGATTATTGAGAGATATTGAAAAGATCCTTGGGGAATCAACATGTGTTCAAGTTGATTTCATCAATACATTTCTTCTTGCAATAGATCTTCATTTGAAATCATCAACGGGTTTGTGAGATTCCGCATCACAAATTCGATAAACGGCAACAATACGATTTCAATATTCGATCCACCAGCAGAATCAGTGGTTTCCACAATCCATATGAATGAATGAAATTTTTATGAATATGTGTTCTTGATTATTCATCATTCATTCGTCATCATACATTAAATCTTGCAACAGATCTTCACTTGAAATCATCAATAGGTCTGTGAGATTCCGCATCACAGATCTGATAAATGGCAACAATATGATTTCAATATTCGATCCTACGATTATTGAATTTCCACAGTTGGTATCAGAGCCTTGGCTCCTTGTTTTTTAAAATTTTCTCAAAAATTTGAACCACAAGTTTGATCTACAAATTTTTGTTGTTTTTGATGAAATTAAGCTACCATTAGCTTAGATTTGTTATTTCATGAAGATCTGCAAGTTTTCATATCAATTGAAGTTCATTTGAGCTATTAATTTGAAGATTTAACCAAACTTGTTCTTCAAGTCTTCAAATGCTCATGAACATGAAATTTTGATTTTGTTGTTATTTGATCAAATTTAAGCTTTTAATAGCTTTAGTTCACTGTTCTTGAGGAAAAATCATCAAAATCATGAATCTAATATTGTTTAGCTGAAATTTGTTAGTGGTTTTAGCTTAGAAACATCAAATCTAAGGTTCGTTTATCATACACAACATCCAAATCATTCATTTTTGAACATTGATTCTCATATGTGGGTTTTTGTTCTTCATTGTGTTCTTCATGTGTTTATCATCTAAATCTAAGTTTAGGTGATGATTATATGAAATTGATTGTTGTTTTAGCTTAGAATCACTTATCTATAGCTATTATAGCCTTTGGTTTTATCAAATTCCATCAAAAATTCAAGAATCAAAAGTTTATTCACTCAAGAACATGAAGTTTGACTTTTTTAGAGTCAAACTATTTTGAAATCTAAAAAATTTAGCCAAATTTATGACTTAATCCAGATTTTGATTCGTTTGTTCATCATTCAATCATTTAAGAATCATTAAACAGTTATTCAAACATCAATTTGTGTATTTTACAAAGAATACACAAAGTACACTTGGAATTCAATTTTTGACCAAGTGTTCAATCATCCACAACTGATGCACTATTCCCACAGCTGATGCACTATTTCCACAACTGATGCACTATTTCTACAGTGATGCACTACTTCCACAACTGATGCACTATTTCCATAGCTGATGCACTATTTCCACAGTTGATGTGTTAAAGTCCATAGTGGCCAAGATTCACAGTAAACATCCCAAAGTCTTTCTTAGCTTCACAGCGGACACACAACTCGATCCACAGCTGATTCACAACACCCCCAGCAGATATTCATCACATAGTCCACAACAGACATTGAACAAACATCTTCACCTTTGTTAATAACTGACCTTATAAACATCTTCAAAAAACACACAGCAGATGTTACTTTCATTTTACAGCGGATGAGTTAGAAGAAACATACACATCGGTCCACAGCGGACATTAAACATACAACTTGGGTACCATTTTTACACAATGGACATGTAAGAAGGTTCATAGCGGACAAGTAAAATCAAGCTAGATTAATCATTTAATCTTAGTCCATCTGTAGACAACGGACTTGTAATTGGGGCGATCCAAATATTGTTACTTTTTAAATTAAGCTAGATTAATCTTAGTCTAGCTTAACTAAATTGTAATTGAACCGAGTTAACTCTTTAATTAGGCCGATCTAATTAAATTGAGTTTCGACGTTCTTTGGATTCATTTAAAATATTAAAACTTGATTTTGATTGAAGCACAAAACAAATTTTCAAATTATTTTTGTTTTTAAACAAAATGGAAAATTTAACATCATTCACTAACACTCGTGTTTCGAGAAACCGATCTATCTTTCTTGCTGCAGATAGAAAGTGGTTTCAAGAATTCAAACAAAGCAAACCAAGTTGCAACCAATCAAACAACAGGAGCATATCAAACATTAGAAACTATTCATTATTTGAAAAGACAAACATTCAGTTGTACATCAGTCATATTGAGAAAGAACTGATGCGTTTACATTTGTGTGATCTTGCAATTCAAACAACACATTGTCTAATAATTTGATCAAATGTAGGTTAGAGATTGAATAATCTCAATGCAATGATCAAGCACAAATCAAGACACTGAATCAACAAAACATCAGTTTAGCTCAAGAGATGAACCAGCTGCAAGACAAAATGATTCAATAACAAATTAAACATGAAGAGTTAACTGCCGAGCTTGCAAAAGCCACAAAGAACAACAACATAAGCATTCCTCCATTGCCTGAAGTTCCTGAAGACAGAAAGATCAATCTATGCTCATTAGCATGCATAGATGAAGTACAAGCATATCGGAAATATTGCAACAATCTAGCATACATGATAAAGGAGGAAAGAGCTTCACATGCAGAGGAACTACAAAATTCTGCTAATCAAATCAGTTCACTAGAAAAAGAGGTTGATAAATTGCTTAAAGAAAACCATAAGCTGAATGATTAAGCAACTGAACTCTCTGTGAAGTTAACAAACGTAAAGGCTGAAGTTGAAGCCAAAATATCACAAGCAAGTACAACTAAAACAATCAATGACTTGCAACATCACATTGAGCGTCTAAATCAAGCAATCAATATAGAAAAGGCTACAAATGTAGAATTGAAGATACAACATAAAGCCTTTGAAGATAAAATCAATTCTCTGTTGAAGGATGTAGACAAACTCCTTGTAGAAAGATTTAGTCTTCAAGCTCAAGTTACAAGACTCACTGAGTCTCTAACAAAGACAAAAGCAGATCATGCATCAACAGAAGTTGAACTTGAGAATTTAAAGCTGACTGCTAGCAAGTTGGGAGAATTACTTGATGCACAAAGAGATCAGAAGAAGGGTGCTGGAACTACATACCATGTTGTTCCTCCTCCTTACAATGATAACTACATAGAAATGCCAACTTCAATGACAAGTCCAGTCAAAGAAGATTCAAATATGCATGATCATCTTCCAACAAACACACCATTCACTATCAGTCAAATCACTTCTCCTGAAAAAGCATCAAAGTTGTACCTCAAACCAGAATCACCACAGAATAAAACCTTTCATTCCTGCAAGTGATGACAATGATGAAGAAACCAACCAACCAAACAAAGCAATATTAACATGTACTAACCATGTCATTAAAGAAATCAATCCAAAACAAACACAGCCATAGAAATCCAAAGTAGCAAAGCCTGACAACAAACAAAAGACTATGGTTATTTATGAGAAATTCAAACCAGCTAGATTTCTTGAACCAGAATTAATAAAGGCCAAACTAAAGCCAAAGATTAAAATAGAGTTAAAGAACAAGCAGAAGCTTGAGGTACAAGAAATCAAAGAACACGTCAAGAGGAAGAAAACCAGATCTAAAAGAAAGAAGAAAAGTCAGACCAAGTCTTCTACACCTGATCCAAACCAACCACTACATTAGAAACTCCAAAACAATAACCAATTCTCTACGAGACATGCAATTCAGATTCACACAACACGTCTGAGTGTAAAAACACTGAGAGTGATACATATATATGTCCTTACAAGAGAAAGCAACAAAAACAACCAAGACAAAAGGTTATGAAGTTCCAATCAAATCCAACTTCATTATCCAAGCCTAAGGGATGAAGATCCAGACCTACTCCTTACTGCTTAAATTGTGACATGGAAAATCATATCCCTTTAGAGTGTTCATACAAAAACTCTCCAATATCACAACATAGAAGAGGTCAAAGACCTTATCATCCATCAGAGTCGTACTCACCAAGATCGGAGCATGAGTACTATAACAGACGTCATAGCTACTCTTCTCCTCGCTCACTTCGGCATTGGTATGATTTTAAACATTATGATATTCATGATTATTAGGCACCAAGACATTATCCTAGGTCATACATATAATATAGGTATGACAAATATAGGAATAATACTAGCCATAATGGCTATAATAGAAGATCACATCCATCAAATTACTATAATCATGATTATAATTCTTATAATGAATATGATCACATGCCTAGAAGAAACAAACATGATTAAAGGAAAAGATCCTTTGCTATACCTCCACAAAACTTTCAAAAGCAAACTAGATTTTCTAAACCAACCAAAAGATTTTCAAAATCCAAACAAACTCCTGTTGTTAAACAAACTAAAGTTGAGTCAGTTGGTTTAAAATCAAAACAATGTTGGAGAAAGAAAACAATTTAAGGAAGTGAATCTAATACATCATCAGATAAAGAAAAATCATACACATACCAGCAAGTCATATATAAAGATGCTAATAGACAGCTCAGGACAGTAATGGCCTGGGTTGAAATATCTAACTGATTTACTAGTGTGATAGGGATAGTTATGGAGGCCTGCCAATCCAATAAAAGTTAGCAGTGGTTGATCCCTTCCAATGACAGGAACGTTCTTCCTTCTCATGATGTTTATGATACAACTAAGACAAATGGAGAAGAAATTAACCATGATTCAATGCAGGACATCAATCATTCACAAAAACTATGATGGCAATGCAAGAAACAACTGATGCTTTATTCCATCTGCTTAGGCTGATTACATTGCTACATGGACTAACTGTTGATGATCTCTATTGGTTTGATAACACATATGCCATTCTTTATTTTCTCAAAACCAAAAATCCTAAAAAGAAATTAGAAAATCAAGAAAAATCCAAAAATATTACTATTATGTAATTATTTTTGAATCTTCCTGTATTTATATGAGAAATGATAGTACACTCATCTACTATCTTCAGCATCTATTTCTCAGATCAATAAAGACTGACAAGGCTCTATTTGATATGTCAGTAGGCTCAACTTGGATTCAAGATAAGCATATTTGTGATGAACTAAATCAATATGCATTGTGGACCAAAACCATCTTAGGGTATTGGTAAGCAATGACTTTTCCAAGTGTTTGCTTGTGTGGTTACCTAAACACACCATGCAAAAATGATTTATAAATTTCTCATTGATAAAAGCATCTGTTTCTCCTTTGTTGTATGTAAATACAGACCTGGAATAAACATAAGGACAATTTCTATTGTGCTGTGCACAAACCTAGTTGACCTTGAACTAAAAGTGCTAATGCATGCCAAAACAAAATCAAAGCTAAAAGAATCCTAATGTAGATCAAAGCTAAAAGAATCCTAATATGGATCAAAGCTAAAAGAATCCCAATGAGTATCAACTTCCAAAGTGAAGTGTAAAAGAATCACAATGTGATTCAAATCCAAAAAGAATCCTATAGTGGATCATATCATGAGAATTTATACTCTAAGTAGCCTAGTTCAAGTTGTGATAAAGTACCACCTTGTATTTCATGAGGAGGGTTATTCTTCCATACTTCTGAGTGTGGGGTACTCAATTAGCATATCTAATCAAAGCTAAACATGATAAATATCACAAAGGGTTGAAAATAGATCCTTGCAAGAGTTTAAGTGGACAAACATACTTATAGTCAACTTTGTTATTTGTCTACGTCTATTCCAACTTTAACTTCTTAGATGTAGAGGATTTTGGATTAGTATTATCTCATTCCAATTGTAGGATTCATGCTTGTAAATATCATAATTTTGAAAAATCTAAAATTCCAAAAAGATTTATCATTTTTAGTATTTTGCTTACTTTTGACGGATTTACATGTGTTATTGATTTAGGAGTGAAACTTCCATGCAGTACCTCTACCGAGAGGATTTAGACTTTTCCAGGTGATGAATTGCACAACATGCTTGAGTTTCTTATTCAGTTCAAGATATTGAGTGAACACTCCTGCTTCTTTCAAAGATTTCCTGCCAGTTGCTGAGAACTAAGAATCCTCCTCTTGGTGTCTCATACACAAAAGTTTCTAACCCTCCAAAGCTTTTGTTAAGGGAGAGTATATGTCAAGTATAAAGAATTGCTGATGCTTCTCCTTCATGTTTGAAGTTGAGATAAAGCTGCTGATATTGCTACCTGTACAATCCACAGTGTATGCAAATGGGTGTATTTTCAAGTCTTCAAAATGAGACTAGAAGATCAAGCAGATGAAACATCCATCAAGTGACGAAACAAAGTCTGTATGTGCTAAAAAAGTCTTTTTCTTAATGCCTTTTTCTGAAGCCTCTAAGAAGATGCTACCAAAAAGGGGGTGGAGACTACACTTCAAGACTTCACATCAATCAACATCTAAGGTTTTTGATAATCATGAGGTTTTGGCAGCATCATCTTAGGGCAAGTATTGTTGGACTATTTGAATATGATACTTACCAAAACCTAATTGCCGATTCTCATGATGATTACCAAAACCGACACGGTGAAGCTATTCTGAAAATATGATCAAAATAAAGAAAATTAACCAAAATCAAACTTGGTCAACCGTGGTCAAAGTCAACAATCAATATCAGCGGTCGTCCAGAATGACATCAGCACCCGGCAGTCACGCATCAGCGATAGAGAATTTATCAGACTTAGAAGAATATTTATGTAATCATTAGGGTTTAAATGTAATTTTGTTCCTTTATATAAAAAGTATAAATAGGTTAAGTGTAGTCATTTTATACTCTAAGGTTTAAGCACTAACTATAACAAACAATAGAGAATTAGTCTAGTGAGAGAAACAATTAGGTTGAGTGCGTGTGTGAGAGAATTTTCTTACAAACTCCCATTGTAATCTCATAGCGTCATCATCCATATGAATGAATAAAATTTTTATGAATATGTGTCTTGATTGTTCATCATTCATTCATTATCATACATGAAATCTTGCAACAGATCTTCACTTGAAATCATCAACAGGTCTATGAGATTCCTCATCACAGATCTGATAAACGACCGCAATATTCGATCCTCCGATTATCAAATTTCCACACATTGTTAAATAAGTATCAATTATATGGGTATAAGTACTCACGTATAAATCAATTTTATGTGTATAAATTGTGCGTTTATGTATGGATTATCTTTTTCCTAGTGTGAAACTCATGGTTTCTCTGCACTATGGGTAGAACCCAAAACCATATCATGTTTATCATGTATATGATGTTGTTTTGTTAATCAATCATAGGTAACAGTGGTATTAAAGACAAGGTTGGAAAAAAGATCAAATGAAATACGGTCTCCATCAAAATAAGAAGAAGAAAAGACCATGATAGTCTATATGTTCACGGATTCAAAATCTATAGAAGAGTAAAAGAATGAAGGCTAGTATTATATGTTGATGATATACTACTGTTTGGAAGGCTAGTGGGAGCATCATCACATTCTTAGTATTGTATGTTGATGATATACTACTATTTGAAAGTGACATTCCAACCATGGAAGGTGTTAAAACCTGGCTTGGAAGTTGTTTTTCCATCAAAGATCTTGATGAAGCCACCTATATTTTGGGAATAAAGATCTATAGGGATAGATCAAGGCGGTTGATAGGTTTAAACCAAAGTGCATACATTGATAAAATCTTAAAAAGGTTCAAGATGGAGAACTCTAAGAAAGGTCTGGTACCTATTCAAAGAGGGACAATATTGAGTGCATCTCAATGTCCAAGCTTAAAGGATGAGCAAGAAAGGATGAAGGAAATCCCATATGCATTTGCTATAGGATCCATCATGTATGCAATGATATGCACTAGACCGGACGTGTCATGCGCTTTAAGCATGATGATTAGATATTAGCAGAATCCAGGAAATAGCCATTGGACGGCTGTTAAGAGTATATTGAAATACCTTAGGAGGACTAAGGATATGTTTCTAATATACGGATCTGGTGAAGAGGAACTCGTTGTAAAGGGTTACACGGATGCGAGTTTCCAAACTGATCGAGATGATTCTCGATCATAATCGGGGTATGTCTTCATTATGAATGGAGGGGTAGTGTCCTGGAAGAGTTCAAAGTAGGATGTGGTAGCATTGTCCACTACAAAATCGAAATATATCGCCGCTTCATTAGTAGCACAAGAAGCTGCATGGTTAAAGAAATTCACTGCCGATCTAGGGGTAGTCTCTACCATTCAAGATCCCTTAGAGATCATCTGTGATAACGAGGGTGCGATTGCTCAAATAAAGGAACCTCGTGCACATCAAAAGATAAGGCACATTGAGCGGAGATTCAACTACATAAGGGATGAAGTTGAAAAGGGAAATATATGTATTCGCAAAGTTCACACCGATCAAAATATTGCAGATCCACGCACGAAGCTCCTTGAAAGGCTAAAGCATGAGAGTCATACATGTGCCTTAGGACTTTGATATTCTAGTGATTGGATTTGATCTATTTAGTATTTAAACAATGGAACAGTTGTTATTTTGACTCATATATATAATTATGATACTATGAGTTATGTTCCATTTTAGCATGTTTAGATCCATGAATATGTTTAATATTCTAAATATCTGTAGTAGGTCATATTTGTGGGAACAAATATGAAGGTAAGACTATTATGAACTTGGATTAATGGATATTCATAAGGTATGAATATAGAGCAAAAGGTTGCTACCAAAGTTCATAGATATTTGTGGGATACAAATATTGGACTGACCCGCTCTCAAATGTTACTACATGGAATTATGTAATTGATCATAAGTAAATTTGAGTAAAGAGAATATCATAGTATACTCCGACCTGAGATACATATTGGGTTTTGATATTCACCAAATATTATACTTTGACCTAGTTCTTCGTTGTTTTGAAATATGGACAGTACACAAGGCTAGTTTCAGGTGTGATACAAGGTGATTATGAGAAACGTATGTAGTCAAGATGGGATTTGTTCCACTTATTCATTGAGAGTAAGATGTCTAAGGCCTGATAAAGTTAAATCAACAGGAAATGATCATTCCGAGTCTCTGGATTTAACATGACATTTGAAACAAAAGGATAAATGATAGATTCACCTAAATCATTTTCAAGTAAGGGACTTGAAGAAGATGATGTTATTGAATGGCACTTCGTCATGCGTATTAGGGGTAGTAAACCGTTGTTAGGCGGTATTTGCTACTTGCATCAATCCTCTATGTATCTTGTGCAAGTGGGAGATTGTTGGAAACGGTCTGCCCAAGACACATATTGAATTGATGTGGTTAGTACGTTATGATCCAAGTCGGGTCATACCAAATAACAAGCTAGACAAACACCTAGAATATTTATTTTATGATATGATCATGTGAGATATTGACACTTAGAGTATTTAGAAATTGGGTTTTCTAAATATTTGCACTTGTGTTGTAAATAAATTATAAGAATAACTTATTTTAGAGAGGGTATTCTATATTGTTATTTAAATGGTTGAACAACAATATAGTCTTTTATCCGTATTTCTTAATTACTCATCCACATTAACTAATGCGGATGTGCTTTTGAGGAAATGCGGATGAAGATTACTCATCCGCATTAACTAATGCGGATGAAGGTTCCTCATCCGCATTTACTAATGCGGATGTGCATTTGTGGAAATGCTAATAGAAACTGATCGTCCGCATTTACTAATGCGGATGTGCATTTGTGGAAATGCTGAAACTGATCATCCGCATTTACTAATGCGGATGAGCATTTGAGGAAATACTGATGAAACTACTCATCCATATTTACAAATGCGGATGTACATTTGGGAAATCCAGATGGAATTTCTTCATCCGCATTTACAAATGCGGATGGAGACCATTCATCCGCATTTATTAATGCGGGTGAATGTTTGAGAAATGCGGATGGGACAAGGGGCTGGGTCCCGCCTATTTTTCTCTATCTCCTCGTCTGAAAGTTCAGTTTCATAAGACATGCAATATATGATTGCAATCAACCACTCTTTCCGATAACTTATAAGACACTCAAAAGGGTGCACATCTAGTTTTTGGTTTTCTCTCGATCGGTCGAATAAAAACCAAGAACAGAGATTCGTTCAAGAGTGAGAAAATCCTAGCAACCCGGTGTTTGTTAGAGGCTTGAGGGTAGACTAGCTTGAGGCGTCCTTCTTTGGAAGCTGCCATTCATCAATTATCTTTCTCAAACCCATACGAGAGATAGTCTTCTAAACACCCTATGGTTGTTTGTAAGCATGTTTTTTTCATATAACGATCCATTACGAGTTTTAACAGATATATAAAATGGTTTATATATATTAATTGTAACAAGTTTTAATCTCTTTATCCGCTATGTTTTTCATTTTATATGGATAAAATGACTCTGATAAACTTCTTCAATACCCAACAATGGCATCAAGAGCCGGTTATATGGATACATGCTTCATCTGGACTGAAATCTTGGTTTCTTGCTGTTGATTCACCTACAGACCGAGAGTTCTGTCAATGTTTCCCCTGAATTTTTCAAGATTTTACTTTACATGCATACTGTAATCTTGAAAAATTTAATCATTTGGATAATTTAGTTGTTTGGACAAGAATCATGATATTCGGTTTGTTTATACATTACCCGAAAATCTGTGGTTCAAGGGGAAGCTCTCGGGTTTTTGCTTACATATTTGGATATGTATTTTGATGTTCATAACCTAGCTGAGACCTTGTGTTTGGATGTGTTGTGATTTGTGTTTGATTATTCAAAAGGGTTGTAATAATTAAATGTATTTGTTTTTCCTTTTGGGTATGTAATTTATTTATTTTTCATTTGGTATGTAAAATAAATAGGTTAGTTGCATTTTACTTTTACTAGAAAAATATATTTAGGATATATTTTGTAATAGAAGATGCAACAAGGTTGTTTTGGTTTTGGCCAATTTTGATCCCAAAGGGCTTTATAGCTCTTAATGGGATTTTAGCCCAATAACCGCAAACATATTTTGAAGGCTCAAAGGAGTTTGGTGCAAAAACTTAAGCCAATTTGGAAGCCCAAATCGAATGGAAGAATCACAACACAAAGTGGACGTTGAAGCATTTGGATGCGGGATCAAGTGGGAGTTCACCGACACAAGTGTTATGTCAATTTTACCCTTAGGAAAGACCTAATTAACTCACTTGTTTCGGTCAACAAGTGATGTTAAATTAGTTGGCTATGGTTATCAACTTGTTGTTGTATGTGTTGCTTGTGTGGTTGATTTAATCTTATTGTTTATGTGATATTTGGATATGCACTGTTAAACAATTTAAAATCATCAACAAGCTTCAAACGATTCTTTTGGAAATATTAACATGGATAATAAAATGGTTTTATTAAAGGTTAATGTTTTCTCAATAAAATTGGATTTTATTAAAAGAACCTTGAAAGTTGGTTTCACTAATGTATCACGCATTTGAATGCATGCAAATGTAAGGTACAAAATGTTTTCAAAACTAGAATTAATGGAAACAAAAATCCCTTTTAAACAAGTTTAACACCATCCTTTTATACAACACTCAAATCACTTGGGAACTCTTTGTGGGATAAAGGTCATCTAACCACATTTAGGGAACTTGTGTATTTGAGGTGGGGTTAATATATTTGTGGGATAAAGGTCACCTAACCACTTGTATGTGTAAACTCACACGTGTGTGTAAGTAGGATGACTTGAATTAGAAACCATGTGAATAGAGTCACCGAAGCATGGCGTACAATGGTGTTGATGGGATTAAACATGCCAACTAAACATAAAGATGTTTAACCGATCCCATAAAACTAGAAGTTGCAAAGGGTTGCAATTGTCAAATGTTGACTACCTTGTTAATTTAAATAATGGGATAAAGGTCACCTAACCAATATTTAAATGTAACGTTGGATTCTAGATTTTAATTATTAATTGTCTATCAGACATGAAAGGGTATTAATAATTAAAATTTAATTTTTGCAAATACTAAAATTGAACTTTGTTAATATTGTAGAAATGGCCGCTAACAACAATGCTTCCTCCCCGACCGTCCCTAACCTGTCACTAATAACTATCCTGGAAAAGGATCGTCTCAACCATAATAATTTCATGGATTGGTTTCAAAACTTGATAATTGTTCTCAAGCAAGAAAAGAAATCATATGTGTTGGACGATCCTATTCCCGATGAACCCAACATTGATGATGATGATGCCTACAACGATCGGGTTAAGCACACTGAGGATTCAGTGTGTAAGGCCCCGATCCCGGGAACCCCACAGTTGGTCAATCTCAACCTCATTTATATCAAAACATATTAAGATTCATTAAGTAAATAAAACATTGCAGCGGAATAATTCATCAAAAAACAAATTCATGCTTTAATAAATACATTTGCCAAGTAATACATCATCGTTTAAAAGATTACAAAAGATCAATTAGTTGTATTACAAAACAACATCATTATTATTGTATGAGATGGATGCCAGTCTTTGTCTGCCAAGTAGCTTCACCCTCGTGCCATCCTCAGCAACCAGCTACCTGCCAACTGAATATACATTAAAAGTCAGCGTTGCTGAGTGAGTTATACTTTTAAAATAATAAAATACTTTACCTTTAGTAAAAACCTTTCCTTTACTTTCGTTCGTGATCACACAACATACATACATCTTGATAATATCATTATTATCATTTATCATCGTTCATAATCGTTCGTTTCACACTTTTTTCATTATCTTTCACTTCTATCTAGATCCTGTCATAAGCTATACCCCATCATTAGGCATGAAGCCACCTCAGTCTTGGGGTTAAGCGACAAGGATCCTGTTTCGCATGTATGGATCAGTCACCAAGACTGACCCCCCTGTGTGTATACCCTCATGGGTTAGCCAAGATCGCATGCTACATCACACACAGTTGAGCTAACAACTCTTCAATGAGTTGTGAACCTCTTTAAATTTGCTTGCAAGACTTTCATTCATTCATTATGTTCCACTTTTCATTATCTTTAATATTTCACTTCTTTTATGATCATACTTTACGTATAAGAGCATTAACACACCACGTAAAGTCACGTAATAATACGTAATAAGGAACATCAATAACAGGCCATAAACATGCATAACATGAACAAACATAACCCACCAAAACATTCCAGAGCTTAACCATTAATTTCCACTTCCCAAAATTTCA
This sequence comes from Flaveria sonorensis, assembly GCA_025506505.1. NCBI lineage: Eukaryota > Viridiplantae > Streptophyta > Magnoliopsida > Asterales > Asteraceae > Flaveria > Flaveria sonorensis. Next base: position 20,789,049 of record CM046432.1, on the reverse strand, counting down.
GAAAAATCCTAAGTCAGTTTAGGCACATGAGCACTATGTGGGCGCATGGGCACTATGCAGGCGCACGAACAGTTAGGCTCATGGGAACACTTGGGCGCATGGGAAAAACTTAAGCGCATGGGAAAAAAGCTTAGGCGCATGGGTACTATGTAGGCGCATGAGTACTATGCAGGCGCATGGGTACTTGGGTGCATGGGAAAACTTGGGCGCATGGGCAAATACTTAGGTGCATGGGCAGAACTTAGGCGTATGGGCAAAAACTTAGGCGTATAAGTATACTATGCAGGCGCATGGGCAAGTGTTAGGCGCATGGGCAAGTGTTAGGCGCATGGGCAAAAATGTTAGGCGCATGGGCAGTTCACCGGTTCTAACTTATGCTAATTTCAGTTCCCATTCATCACCCTAACGTATTCTTAGCCCAAATCTATCATACTTAGCACATAGAACAAGCATACAACCATAATATTCAGTCAAACATTCACAAACACACACCCACGGAAAACAGGGGGTAACATACGATTTCAAAACACTGAGAGTTGTAAAATGATAATTTACATGCATTTCAGCCCCAAAACAAGTTTAATACAGAAAAATTGGGGATCTAGAACTCACCTACAGCAGCCTTCGAGTAAAACTCCTCCAAACTCGAGAGCACTTCGAGTTCAAACACCTAAACACACCATAAACACATAACCGAACACATAAGACTCGGTCCACAAGCTGAAAAATCTAGCTGAAACCGAACAAAACACACGAAAAACTAACCTTCAAGTCGATCTCCTTCTTCTTCTCTCTAAAACCGATGGAAAAACTCTGATGTTCATCTTTTGCAGTCGAGCAGTTGGTTGGAGCAGGGGTGTGGGCGGCCATGCCAACGTTTTAAACATAATTATAATAAAGTTTGCCTCTTGCATAACTTTAGCCCATTAACTTGCGTTATTTCATCTTTCTTTCTTTATACTTCTCTTTTCTTTTGTTTTTTTTTTGTTTTAAATTTCCGGGTGTTAAAAGTCCACCCCCCTTATATAGGTTTCATCCCCGAAACCTGTTACTCCTCGAACAGTTATGGATAATGCTGTCTCATCTCTTCCACGGTCTCCCACGTAGACTCAGATCCCTTCCTGTGCCTCCACTGTACTCGCACCAGTGGAACCACTTTATTCCGTAATCTCTTCTCTTTTCGGTCAATGATTACCACTGGTTGCTCTACGTAATTGAGTCGTTCATCCACTTCAATGTCCTCCAGTGGTACAATCATATCCTCGTCGACTAAGCACTTTCTCAGATGAGATACATGGAATGTTGGATGAATCCTACTTAACTTATCGGGTAGCTCCAACCTATAGGCCACCTCTCCTACTCGAGCAATAATTCGGAAAGGTCCTATATACCTCGGGCTCAGCTTACCCCGCTTTATGAACCGAATGATCCCCTTCCAAGGTGAAACCTTCAGCATAACTTTATCACCCACCTTGAATTCAATCGGTCTACGCCTCTTGTCAGCATACGACTTTTGCCTATCTTTTGCCACCTTCATAAAGGCCTTGATCTTCTCCAACTTTTCAGTCGTAGCCTCGATCACTTCAACGCTCCCTAACTCCTTTTTTCCGATGTCACCCCAACATACGGGTGTTCTACACTTCCTACCGTATAGCATCTCATATGGTGGCATACCAATGCTGGCATGATAACTGTTGTTGTATGAGAATTCAGCTAATGGTAAGTATTCATCCCAACTTCCTCCGAAATCAATGATGCATGCTTGGAGCATTTCCTCAAGCGTCTGTATGGTTCTCTCTGACTGACCATCCGTCTGAGGATGATAAGCTGTGCTGATATGCAACCTCGTCCCCATCGCGTCATGAAATCTTTTCCAAAACTTGGATGTAAACCGACTATCACGGTCAGATACGATAGACACCGGTACACCATGAAGAGTCACAATCTATTTGATGAACAGGTCCGCCAACCTCTTAGATGAATATGTCTCGCGGATCGGTAGAAAGTGAGCCCTCTTCGTCAAACGGTCAACTATCACCCATACAGCATCGTATTCCCTTGACATACATGGTAACTTCGCAATGAAGTCCATGGTGATGTGCTCCCACTTCCACTCGGGTATATCCAAAGGTTGGATCTTCCCGTATGGCTTCTGATGCTCAGCCTTCACTTACAAGCAAGTAAGGCACTTACTCACATACTCCGCTATATCACGCTTCATACCCGGCCAACAGTAATCTTTCTTCATATCATGATACATCTTCGTAGCACCGGGATGAATGGAGTATCGAGTCTTATGAGCTTCATCCATGATACGCCCCCGTAGGTCTCCATAACAAGGGATCCACATCCGCCCGAAGCGGGTTCTAACTCCGAGAGTGTTCTCACCCAACTCAGAGACTAGACCTTTCATTCTTTCTGAGATGATTCGGTCTTCCTTCAGCGCCTCATCTTGAAATTCCTTGACCTGTGCCATCACATCGGAGGTCATCACCAACTGGTAAGCTTTCACCCGGATTGGCTCGGGTCTCTCCTTTCGGGTAAGGGCATCCGCCACCACGTTGGACTCACAATCATAATCCTTGATCAACTCTAACCACCTCCTTTGCCTCATATTGAGGTCCTTCTGCTCAAAGAAGTATTTCAAGCTCTTATGGTCAGTGAAGATAGTGCACTTCGTCCCGTACATGTAGTGCCTCCAAATCTTCAATGCAAAGACCACAACCGCTAGCTCCAAGTCATGAGTAGGGTAATTAGCCTCATGGATTTTCAACTGTCGGGACACATAGGCTATAACCCTTCCTCGTTGCATCAGCACACAACCCAATCCTGAATAAGAAGCATCTGAATAGACCACCAAGTCTTCATTCCCTTCGGGTAACGTCAAGACATGAGCTTGAGTCAATCTTGCCTTTAACTCCTCAAAAGCATTCTCCTGTTCTAGACCCCATACAAACTTCATATCTTTGCGAGTCAATTTAGTCAATGGTGAGGCTATCTTAGAAAAGTCTTGAATGAATCTCCTGTAATAGCCCGCCAAACCCAAGAAACTGCGGATCTCGAATGGCGTCTTTGGAGTCTTTCATTGCATCACCGCCTCCACCTTTGCCGGGTCTATCATGATCCCTTCGGAATTTACCACATGACCCAAAAAATGAACCTCGCGTAACCAGAAAGCACACTTGGAGAACTTAGCATACAACTTCTCTCTTCTAAGTATCTCCAATACTTCACGAATGTGACCGGCATGCTTTTCTTCGCTCTTCGAATAAATCAGGATATCATCGATAAACACAATCACTGATTTATCCAACATCGGCCGTCACACCTGGTTCATCAAATCCATAAAGGCAGCTGGAGCGTTAGTTAGACCAAAAGACATAACGAGAAACTCGTAGTGTCCATAACGCCTGCGAAAAGCTGTTTTGGGGATATCTTGCTCCTTCACCTTCATCTGATGGTAACCAGATCAGAGATCTATTCTTGAAAACCAATTGGTACCTTGGAGCTGGTCAAACAAGTCATCAATTTTGGGTAGTGGATATTGGTTCTTTACCATCAACTTGTTTAACTCACGGTAGTCGATGCACATCCTCATACTACCGTCCTTCTTCTTTACAAATAAAACCGGAGCACCCCAAGGAGAGATACTCGGTCGAATGAACCCTTTTTCCTATAACTCTTTCAATTGAACCATCAGTTCCTTCATCTCAGACGGAGCCAATCGATACAGTGACTTAGCAACAGGTTGAGCACCAGGTATCAAGTCGATCTGGAACTCGATCTCACGGTCCAGTGACACACATGGTAAATCTTCTAAGAACACGTTTAGAAAGTCACACATAACTGGTACGTCGGACAATTATGGTACTGGCACATCCACATCCTTCATGTAAGCCAGCTAGGCACTACATCCACGTTTCATGCACTTCTCTGCCACCACCATCGAAATCACCTTCGGAACCATAGTAACTTGATCACCGTAGATAGACCGAACTCCCATCAGGCGCAGTCAATCGGATCATTTTCTTGCGACACACAATATTTGCCTCATAGCCTGCTAACCAATCCATCCCTAGAACCACATCGAATCCAACTAGGGGCATCATGAATAATTTAGCAGAGCACCTATGGCCTTACAACTCTATGTCATAATTCTCTATCAGGTCAGAAATCCTGGTAGACTTACCAATGGCAGTTTCTACATCAAAGGGCTCATTAATCTTTCTACTCCTAACAGACAACTTATCACAGAAGGCAGCAGAAATAAAACTCTTACTAGCACTAGAATCAAATAGTATAGAGGCATAAGTTTGGTTTACTAGGAACGTACCTGACATGACATCGGGGTCAACCCTAGCCTCCTCCCAGGTCATCGTAAATGCTCTGGCTTTTGCCTTCGGTCCCTCCTTCTTAACCGCTTTCTTCACCCCGGAACTCTTGGCCCTTGGTCTCTTGCAATCCCTACTCAGATGGCCCTCTTCACCACATTTATAACATCTTACAACCCCATACTCTCTTGCCATATAACCGGGTTTCCTACACTTGAAGCAGTTCAGTCCCCACTTACACTCCCATGAATGTTCCTTTCCGTACTTACCACACCTCTTCATTCCCGTACCTGATGTTACTACCCTTCAATCATCCACCCTTGCTCTCTTGTTGCTCGGGGTAAAACCACCACGACCAAACAACTTCCCATTCCAGTTCCTGACATCACCACCCTTTTTACTCACCTATACCACTGCCACCTCTCTCTCATCATACAACCTCCCTGCCAGATCAACCACCGACCTAAAAGTACTTGGCCGGGCAACGATCATGTGCCTGCGGATGTCTGCCGGCAAACCCTGGATATACCTCTTGATCTTCCTTGACATCGGCGTCACCTGATCCGGCACCAGCCTTGCCATCTCATTGAACTTAGTATTATACTGCTGGTGTGTCATGGTTCCCGCCTCCAGCTGTAAGAACTCTCTCTCAATCTTGTCAAGCTCCCTGTGAGGACAAAACTCCTCGATCACCATCTTCTTCAGTTCAATCCACCTCATCCTCCTAACAGCCCTGCTGCCCTCGGCCTGGACAATATTGTCCCACCAACACAAGGCCGAGTCCATGAATGAGTGGGTAGTAAACTTCACCTTTTCATCCTCCCTACATTCGCTGATATCCAACACAGCCTCCATCTCCCTCACCCATCTGTGAGCAGCATCAGCATTCTCATTACCATCAAAAGTCAAGGGCTTGCATCTTTGAAATGCCCCATAACTACACCCCTTGGCAGTTTCCTGTACCTCTTCCTCTTCCTCTTCGTCACTGGAGACAACCATCTTAGTTTCTGGTTGCCCCCCTTCACCTGAACCTCTCCTAACGGTCCTCCTCCTCTCCTCTTTCTCTTTCTTTTCATCCTCCCTCACAGCACGAATAACCTCGGTCACCATAGATGACAGGAACGTCTGCATGACCTGATGGACTTCCTCCACAACTGCCTCTTTCACAGAGGCTCTCAGATTAGCACTCTCATCACCGCCTTCCTGGTGATGAAGCTCGGGCTCTGCAGGAGCCGTCTCAGCAGCCTTAGCCTTGTTCCTGGTGACACGTGGCCTAGCACCACAACAACCCTGCACACCTCCTCGAGAAGCCTTCAAAGATCTACCTCGCGCCATCCTCTAAACACTATAAGATTCAAACACCAACACGGTCATTCACGGTAATAGCTCAGATTATGTTAAGTATAGTAAGTCCCTAATTACAGTGGCCAGTTGTGATTAGCCACTTACTTTACTCTTCATCCCCCAAGCATTGCCTATCCTGACTACATCAGTATCCAAATCTACTAAGAGCACATAAATCAGATAGCACGCGCATATAATACCGGTTAACTTTAAGAAATAAATTACCTGATGGCACGTGCTACTTAGGTTGGCATCCCTCCATTCGGTCCCATTCTCAGTTTAAGTTTAGGTTTTGAAAATATTTACCCATTTCTCTTAAACTTTGGCTCTGATACCAACTTTTAAGGCCCCGTTCCCGGAAACCCCACAGTTGGTCAATCACAACCTCATTTATATCAAAACATATTAAGATTTATTAAGTAAATAAAACATTACAGCGAAATAATTCATCAAAAAACCATTTCATGCTTTAATACATTTGCCAAGTAATACATCGTCGTTTAAAAGATTACAAAAGATCAATTAGTTGTATTACTAAACAATATCATTATTATTGCATGAGATGGATGCCAGTCTTTGCCTACCAAGTAGCTTCACCCTCATGCCATCCTCAGCAACAAGCTACCTGTCAACTGAAATTGAATAAAAAGTCAGCGTTGCTGAGTGAGTTGTAGTTTTAAAATAATAAAATACTTTACCTTTAGTAAATACCTTTCCTTTACTTTCGTTCGTGATCACACAACATACATACATCTTGATAATATTATTATTATCTTTTATCATCGTTCATAATCATTCGTTTCACACTTTTTCAATTATCTTTCACTTCTATCTAGATCCTGTTATATGCTATACCCCATCATTAGGCACGAAGCCACCTCAGTCTTGGGGTTAAGCGACAAGGATCCCGTTTCGCACGTATGGATCAGTCACCAAGACTGACCCCCCTGTGTGTATACCCTCATGGGTTAGCCAAGATCGCAAGCTACATCTCACACAGTTGAGCTAACAACTCCTCAATGAGTTGCGAACCTCTTTAAATTTGCTTGCAAGACTTTCATTCATTCGTTATGTTTCACTTTTCATTATCTTTAATCTTTCGCTTCTTTTATGATAATACTTTACGTATAAGAGCATTAACACACCACGTAAAGTCAAGTAATAATACGTAATAAGGAACATCAAAAACAGGCCACAAACATGCATAACATGAACAGACATAACCCACCAAAACATTCCAGAGCTTAACCATTAATTTCTATTTCCCAAAATTTCAGAAAAATCCTAAGTTAGTTTAGGCGCATGAACACTATGTGGGCATGGGCACTATGCAGGCGCACGGACAATTAGGCGCATGGGAACACTTGGGCGCATGGGAAAAACTTAGGCGCATGGGAAAAAAACTTAGGCGCATGGGTACTATGTAGGCGCATGAGTACTATGCAGGCGCATGGGTACTTGGGCTCATGGGAAAACTTGGGCGCATGGGCAAACACTTAGGCGCATGGGTAGAACTTAAGCGTATGGGCAAAATCTTAGGCGTATGAGTACTATGAAGGCGCATGGGCAAGTGTTAGGCGCATGGGCAAGTGTTAGGCGCATGGGCAAAAATGTTAGGCGCATGGGCAGTTCACCTGTTCTAACTTATACTAATTTTAGTTCCCATTCATCACCGTAACGTATTCTTAGCCCAAATCTAGCATACTAAGCACATAGAACAAGCATACAACCACAATATTCAGTCAAACATTCACAAACACACACACCCATGAAAAACAGGGGGTAACATACGGTTTCAAAACACTGAGAGTTGTAAAATGATAATTTATATGCATTTCAGCCCTAAAACAAGTTTAAAACAGAAAAATTGGGGATCTAGAACTCACCTACAGCAGCCTTCGAGTAAAACTCCCCCAAACTTGAGAGCACTTGGAGTTCAAACACCTAAACACACCAAAAACACACAACCAAACACAGAGGAACATATAAGACTCGGTCCACAAGCTGAAAGTCTAGCTAAAATCGAACAAAACACACGAAAAACTAACCCTCAAGTTGATCTTCTTCTTCTTCTCTCTAAAACCGATGGAAAAACTCTGATGTTCTTCTTTTGCAGTCGAACAGTTGGGTGGAGCAGGGGTGTGGGCGGCCATGCCCACCTTTTAAACATAATTATAATAAAGTTTGCCTCTTGCATAACTTTAGCCCCTTAACTTGCGTTATTTCACCTTTCTTTCTTTATACTTCTCTTTTCTTTTCTTTTTTTTTTTAAATTTCCGAGTGTTACATAGTGCAGGTTTCTTGCCTCATGTTAGGAACCATGATTCCCGAGCTTCAAAAGGATTTTGAACATCATAGGGCATACGACATGATTACCCAGTTGAAGGAAATATTCCTTCAACAAGCGAGGGTAGAGCGCTTCGAAACGGTTCGAGTGCTTCATGCATGTCAAATGGAAGAAACCCAATCAGTGTCATCTTATGTGATGTAGATGAAAAGCCACATTGATAGCCTCGAAAGGATGAATTGTCCCGTCTTAAACGAGTTGGCCATGGATTTGATCCTTAATGGTCTGACCAAGAAGTTTGAGATGTTTATCATAAATTATAACATGAATGGATGGGACAAGAGCATTGGGGAACTCCTTGCAATGCTCAAAATAGCCGAATAAGGGATGGGTAAAAGGGTTTTACCGGTTCTCACGATCAATGAGGGTGGCAACAAGAAAAGGCATCACCCCAAACCCAAGGCAAATGTTGCCAAAGGCAAGGGATACGTCAAAGGGAAGGGTAAGGGAAAGGCTAAAGCAGGACCACCAAAACCGAAGCTTAAGAAGCCAAAGGTTACAAAGAATGATCCATGCTTTAAGTGTGGTGAGATAGGACATTGGAAGAGAATTGTCCAACCTATCTCAAAGAGTTGAGAAACAAGAGGGTTGCTGGGCAGACCTCAGGTACAACTTTCATGATCCATATTGAACTTAATGTTATTTCTTCAAACACATGGGTATTGGATACCGGATGTGGAACTCATATTTACAATTCTTTGTATGGGTTCAAAAGAAATAAACATTTTAAGAAGGGAGATACTGGTCTCTACATGGGCAACGGAGCAAAGGTTGATGTCGAAGCCCAAGGAGACTATATCTTGAAGCTTCCAAGTGGTTTGGAAGTTATTTTGAAGAATATTTTGTATGCTCCTAGTTTAACTAGGAATATAATTTCTATTTCCCTTTTAAAACAATATGCTTATGTATTAAAGTTTGTAAACAATGGTATTTGTGTTTTTATGGATGATATACTTTATTTTAAGGCTATGCCTTTTAAAGGTATCTATGAATTGGTTCATGATGACTCATCCTTTAATAACTCGTTATACCAATCAAGCACCAAGAAACTTAAAATGGGTTTAAGTAAATCATATCTTTGGCATTGTCGTCTTGGTCACATAAACAACAATCGCATTCAAACACTTCAAAAGAATGGTCTTTTGGAAGCAAATGAAGAGGGTTCATTTGATAAGTATGAATCTTGTTTACAAGGAAAGATGACCAAAGAACCCTTTAGTGGCACTAACGAAAGGGCAAAATATTTATTAGGAATCATACATTCGGATGTATGTGGTCCTTTTAAACCAATGACAAGGAATGGTGAAAGATACTTCATTACCTTCATCGACGATTATAGTCGTTATGGTTATGTGTACTTATTGAGACACAAAGATGAAGCTTTTGAAATGTTCAAAATCTTCAAAAATGAAGTAGAAAATCAACTCAACAAAACAATCAAAGTTCTTCATTCAGATAGAAGAGGTAAATACCTTAGTGATGCCTTTCAAGATCATCTCAGGAGTTGTGGGATTGTCTCACAACTTGCTCCACCCGGAACACCACAACATAATGGTGTGTTTGAAAGGAGAAACCGAACCCTATTGGATATGGTTCGATCTATGATGGCTAGAAGCACACTCCCTCTATCATTTTAGGGTTTCGTATTGCTCTCCGTGGCCCGTATTTTAAATATGGCCCTAACCAAGAAAGTGGACAAGACACCTTTTGAAATATGGCATGAAAGAGTTCCATCGTTATCATATTTAAAAGTATGGGGTTGTCAAGCTTATGTTAAGCAGAACACCCTAAACAAGTTAGAAAGCCGATCCACTAAGTGTATCTTTGTATGATATCCCAAAGACTCCACGGGATATTACTTCTATGATCCAACAGAGCAAATGGTATTTATTGCTCGAAAGGCTGAGTTCTTGAAAACTAAGTTCCTTATGGAAGAAACTACCAATAGAATAGTGGAACTTGATGAGGATCGAGAACCACAAGCCGATACACGTTTGGTTGATATTAGCAATCAACAAGAGGTTGTTGATAATGATCAAGTGGTTGATCAATACACATAAAACGTTCGCAGATCTGGTAGAACTAGCTATCCACCAGAAAGATATGGATTTTGCATGAATGGATGCTATGTAGTTGACTCGGATGAACTAACTACGTACCATGATGCAATGTACAATTCCAATAATGACAAGTGACTTGAAGCCATGAACGTAGAGATGCAATCCATGTATGACAACCAAGTATGGGAATTAGTTGTGCCATTGCTTAACTCCAAACCGATTGGATGTAAGTGGGTTTTCAAGAAGAAAACCGATATGCATGGAAACTTGAATACTTATAAAACAAGACTTGTAGCAAAAGGTTTCACTCAAACTCAAGGGGTTGATCATGATGAGACCTTCTCGCCTGTGGCAATGCTAAAGTCAGTTAGGATATTATTTGCCATAGCTGCATATTATGACTATGAGATTTGGCAAATGGATGTCAAAACTGCATTCCTTAATGGACATCTCGAAGAGAATGTCTATATGGTTTAGCCCGATGGTTTTGTCGATCCACAACATCCTAATAAAGTATGCAAGTTAAAGAAATCAATCTATGGATTGAAACAAGCATCAAGGAGTTGGAATCAATGTTTTGATGAAGAGATCAAGAAATTTGGATTCATCAAGAACGCTGATGAAGCTTGTGTGTATAAGAGGCTAGTGGGAGCATCATCACATTCTTAGAATTGTATGTTGATGATATACTACTATTTGGAAATGACATTCCAACCATGAAAGGTGTTAAAACTTGGCTTCGAAGTTGTTTTTCCATCAAAGATCTTGGTGAAGCCGGCTACATTTTGGGAATAAAGATCTATAGGGATAGATCAAGGCGGTTGATAGTTTTAAACCAAAGTGCATACATTGATAAAATCTTGAAAAGGTTCAAGATGGAGAACTCTAAGAAAGGTCTGGTACCTATTCAAAGAGGGACAATATTGAGTGCATCTCAATGTCCAAGCTCAAAGGATGAGCAAGAAAGGATGAAAGAAATCCCATATGCATTTGCTATAGGATCCATCATGTATGTAATGATACGCACTAGACCGGACGTGTCATGCGCTTTAAGCATGACGAGTAGATATCAGTAGAATCCAGGAAATAGCCATTGGATGGCTGTTAAGAGTATATTGAAATACTTTAGGAAGACTAAGGATATGTTTCTAATATACGGATCTGGTGAAGAGGAACTCGTTGTAAAGGGTTACACGGATGCTAGTTTCCAAACTGATCGAGATGATTCTTGATCACAATCGGGGTATGTCTTCATTATGAATGGAGGAGCAGTATCCTGGAAGAGTTCAAAGCAGGATGTGGTAGCATTGTCCACTACAGAATCGAAATACATCGCCGCTTCATTAGCAACCCAAGAAGCTGCATGGTTAAAGAAACTCATTTCCAATCTAGGGGTAGTCTCTACCATTCAAGATCCACTAGAGATCTTTTATGATAACGAGGGTGTGATTGCTCAAATCAAGGAACCCCGTGCACATCAAAAGACAAGGCACATTGAGTGAAGATTCAACTACATAAGGGATGAAGTTGAAAAGGGAAAGATATGTATTCATAAAGTTCACACCAATCAAAATATTGTGGATCCACTCACGAAGCTCCTTGAGAGGCCAAAGCATGAGAGTCATACTCGTGCCTTAGGACTTTGATATTCTAGTGATTGAATTTGATCTATTTAGTATTTAAACAACGGAACAATTGTTATTTTGACTCATGTATATAATTATGATACTATGAGTTATGTTCCATTTTAGCATGTTTAGATCCATGAATATGTTTATTATTCTAAATGTCCGTAGTCGGTCATATTTGTGGGAACAAATATGAAGGTAAGACTATTATGAACTTGGATTGGTGGATATTCATAAGGTATGGATATAGAGCAAAAGGTTGCTACCAAAGTTCATAGATATTTGTGGGATTCAAATATTGGACTGGCCTGCTGTCAAATGTTACTGCATGGAATTATGTAATTGATCATAAGTAAATTTGAGTAAAGGTGAATATCATAGTATCCTCCGACGTGAGATACATATTGGGTTTTGATATTCATTAAATATTATACTTTGACCTAGTTCTTCGTTGTTCTGAAATATGGACAGTACACAAGGCTTGTTTCAGGTATGATACAAGGTGATTATGAGAAACGTATGTAGTCAAGATGGGATTTGTTCCTATTATTTGTTAAGAGTAGATGTCTAAGGCCTGATAAATCTAAATCAACAGGGAATGATCATTCTGTGTCTCTGGATTTAACATGACATCTGAAACAAAAGGATAAATGATAGATTCACCAAAATTATTTTCAAGTAAGGGACTTGAAGAAGATGATGTTATTGAATGGCACTTCGTCATACGTATTAGGGGTAGTAAACCATTGTTAGGCGGTATTTGCTACTTGCATCAATCCTCTATGTATCTTGTGCAAGTGGGAGATTGTTGGAAACGGTCTGCCCAAGACACATATTGAATTGATATGGCTAGTACGTTATGATCCAAGTCGGGTCATACCCAATAACAAGATAGACAAACACTTACAATATTTATTTTATAATATGATCATGTAAATAGATACTGACACTTATAGTATGTAGAAATTGGGTTTTCTAAATATTTGCACTTGTGTTGTAAATAAATTATATGAATAACTTATTTTAGAGAGAGTATTCTATATTGTTATTTAAATGGTTGAACAACAATATAGTCTTTTGTCTGTATTTCTTAATTACTCATCCATACTAACTAATGTGGATGTGCTTTTGAGGAAATGCGGATGAAGATTACTCATCCGCATTAACTAATGCGGATGAAGGTTCCTCATCCGCATTTACTAATGCGGATGTGCATTTGTGGAAATGCTGATGGAAACTGATCGTTCGCATTTACTAATGTGGATGAGAATTTGAGGAAATACTGATGAAACTACTTATCCGCATTTACAAATGCGGATGTACATTTGGGAAATGCGGATGGAATTTCTTCATCCGCATTTAAAAATGCGGAAGGAGACCATTCATCTGCATTTACTAATGAGGGTGAATGTTTGAGAAATACGGATGGGACAAGGGGCTGGGCCCCGCCTACTTTTCTCTCTCTCCTCGTCTGAAATTTCAGTTTCATAGGACATGCAATATATGATTGCAATCAACCACTCTCTCTGATAACTTACAAGACACTCAAAAGGGTGCACATCTGTTTTTTGGTTTTCTCTCGATTGGTCGAATAAAAACCAAGAATAGAGATTCGTTTAAGTGTGAGAAAATCCTAGCAACCCGGTGTTTGTTGGAGGCTTGAGGGTAGACTAGCTTGAGGCATCCTTCTTTGGAAGCTGCCATTCATCGATTATCTTTCTCAAACCCATACGAGAGGTAGTCTTCTAAACACCCTATGGTTGTTTTTAAGCATGTTTTTTCATGAAACGATCCATTATGGGTTTCAACAAATATATAAAATGGTTTATATATATTAACTGTAACAAGTTTTAATCTCTTTATCCATTGCATTTTTCATTTTATATGGACAAAATGACTCTGATAAACTTGTTCAAAACCCAACAAAATATCACAAAGTGTTGAAAATAGATCCTTGCAAGAGTTTAAGTGGACAAACATACTTATAGTCAACTTTGTTATTTGTCTATGTCTATTCCAACTTTAACTTCTTAGCTGTAGAGGATTTTGGATTAGTATGCTCTCATTGTAGTTGTAGGATTCATGCTTGTAAATATCATAATTTTGAAAAATCTAAAATTCCAAAAAGATTTGTCATTTTTAGTATTTTTCTTACTTTTGACAGATTTACATGTGTTATTGATTTAGGAGTGAAACTTCCATGCAGTACCTCTACCGAGAGTATTTAGACTTTTCTAGGTGATGAACATGCCTGAGTTTCTTATTCAGTTCAAGATATTGAGTGAACACTCCTGTTTCATTCAAAGATCTCCTGCCAGTTGCTGAGAACTAAGATTCCTCCTCTTGGTGTCTCATACACAAAAGTTCCTAACCCTCCAAAGCTTTTGTTGAGGGAGAGTATATATCAAGTTTAAAGCATTGCTAATGCTTCTCCTTCATGTTTGAAGTTGAGATAAAGCTGCTGATATTGCTACCTGTGTAATCCACAGTGTATGTAAATGGGTGTATTTTCAAGTCTTTAAAATGAGACTAGAAGATCAAGCAAATGAAACATCCATCAAGTGCCCAAAAAAAGTCTGTATGTGTCGAAAAAGTCTTTTTCTCAATGCCTTTTTCTGAAGCCTCTAAGAAGATGCTACCAAAAATGGGGGTGGAGACTGCACTTCAAGACTGCACATCAATCAACATCTAAGGTTTTTGATAATCATGAGGTTTTGGCAGCATCATCTTAGGAAGAGTATTGTTGGACTATTTAAAGATGATACTTACCAAAACCTAAGTGCCGAATCTCATGATGATTACCAAAACCGACACAGTGAAGCTATTCTGAAAATATGATCAAAACGAAAAAAATTGACCAGGGTCAAACTTGGTCAACCGTGGTCAAAGTCAACAGTCAACATCAGCGGTCGTCCAGAATGACATCAGCACCCGGCATTTACGCATCAGCAACAGAGAATTTATCAGACTTAGAAGAATATTTATGTAATCATTAGGTTTTAAATGTAATTTTATTCGTTTATGTAAAGAGTATAAATAGACTAAGTGTAATCATTTTATATTCTAAGGTTTAAGCACTAACAATAACAAACAAGAGAGAATTAGTCTAGTGAGAGAAACAATCAGGTTGAGTGTGAGTGTGAGAGAATTTTCTCACAAACTCCCTTTGTAATCTCATAGCATCATCATCCATATGAATGAATGAAATTTTTATGAATATGTGTCTTGATTGTTCATCATTCATTCATCATCATACATTAAATCTTGCAACAGATCTTCACTTGAATCATCAACAGGTCTGTGAGATTTCGTATTACAGATCTGATAAACGGCAACAATACGATTGCAATATTCGATCCTCCGATTATCGAATTTCCACACACAGTTAAATAACTTTCAATTATATGGGTATAAGTACTCACATATAAATCAATTTTATGTGTATAAATTGTGCATTTATGTATGGATTATCTTTTTCCTAGTGTGAAACTCATGGTTTCTCTGCAGTTTGGGCAGAACCCAAACCCATATCATGTTTATCATGTATATGATGTTGTTTTGTTAATCAATCCTAGGTAACAGTGGTATCAAAGCGAAGGTTGGAAAAATGATCAAATGAAATACGGTCTCCATCAAAAGAAGAAGAAGAAAAGACCATGAGAGTCTATATGTTTTCATGGATTCAAAATTTGTAGAAGAGTAAAAGAATGAGGATTATTGTTTATAAAAGAAACTAGGTTTTGGTGTCGCGCGTTGCCGCGGCCACTCGAGTTTTAGCGTTTTGTTGCTAAATTGTTTAATGATCAGTGATAGAAGGCATAAATATTAGATGTCAAATGTTTTATCAGTTGCATAGGACTATACAAAAGAGTGTAAACTATCAGTTGCATAAGATCATCATATGTTTGTTAGGAATATACAAAAGAGTGCTGGTGTGGCACTGCAAAAGATGGACCTGATAATGAATGACATTATGCATATAATATAACGTCTTCCATGATTCTTGCAAAAGGCTGGTGTCTTGAAAAATAGGTCACTGCTGCTGGAAGTCCTTTGTTGCAAAAGTTAGTCCCCTGTGCATTGTTACTGTTCTTTGGCTTTCTGTTTCTGTCGAGCCTCCGCACCTATAAGTAAGTTATATGTTTGTTTGTAAGCTAAAGTACTAACATTTATTAGGCTTGGTAAAGTTGTCGTTTGTTGTACCTTGTTCACGGGTTCTTTTTGGGGTTTTAACGGACGGGGTTATAGGTGCAGCTGAAGATAAGGTAGTTGCCTTTGTCGTGGATGGTGGTGCTTCATAGGCGTTGTTGACCGCAATCGCTTTAGTTTGGTTATCATTCTTCACTTGAATTTCAAAGATGAATGGCTTGTTAATCAAGTCTTCTAGCTCTCATGGCAATTGTTTGGGGTTGTTGTTGCTTTGTGAGGTTATTATATCATAGCAAGTTTTACCCACAAGTGTTGTTACAACGCTATCAAAGAAGACAGCATCTACCGTGCAGCTATCATCGGCAATTGTTGCACTAAATCTATAACTGCAGATGAAAAAATAAATGGATTAAAATTATATTATTCAACATTTTTTGTATTGTTCATTGCAAAATACTGGTACGAGTGTTCATCTTGAAATCCATGAGCAGGGCAGTAGTGCTTGTGCCACTTTGGTACACTTTGTGTGCACATTTTATACATGATTCATAGTACCAACCACCTTCAATTTTTGTTATTGTAGCTAAACATGTGTAACGTATTTCCTGTTGTAGTATACATGTAATTTTAAAGTTAGAATAGCCCTAAATAGCAATGTTAGTTAATTATAGTTTTGTGCAGAGTAGAAGTTACCTTTATTGTTTCTTGCAGTTGATTCAGAATCTCAGAAAGCAATGTAAGGTTTGATTCAGCAACTTTGTTTCTAGTTGGAAGAGAAGCTACTTCAGACGGTGGTAGATGCTTAAACCTGATTTTGATTTTAGATGGATGCAGTTAGTTACAGCTTCTACTGCAGTTGATAAAAGATATAATCTCTGTAATACCTTTGTATTAGGGTTGGTAGCTGGGCTGTGCATGGATTAATGTATACTTGAGTTGCAGAAGTGGAAGCAAGTTGTAAGGTACCTATATAAAATGAACCATTATAAATAATCAGTGAATGCTAATGTAACTCATTTTGCTATTATGAATTATATTTGATAGATGATGATAGATTAGGTTCGAGGTTAAGAGACTTGATTAGTGTTAGATATTATTGTTTAAAGTACAGCCTCAGGGCTATGTAGATTTGGTAGTAATCACCCTTTCGGTGATAATGTTTTAACAAAAAGTTTATTCCTTACAAATATAATAGGTTGAACATCTAATGACAGCATATCATATTAAGACACAAACGAACCGAACAGATAACCTCTAGCCCAATATAAATATGTAAAATAGCACTACATGGGTACCCATTACGGTTGTATAGGGTTCATAGTGGCACCACTGCAACCACCCATTCGGGTAGATCCTAATGTATTTTAGTGGATAAGAAATGAAAATTTAATATTTTTAAGTAGCGCAAGAATATGATTTTGAATGTGATACCTCCAAACGTTGAAACTTTCAAAGATGTAACTGCAATGATTACTGGATTTGGGTCAGTCTCAGCTACAGATTGATTGAAGCTTTTTGCTATTTCCTCCCACAGTGCAACATCGATGAGCTTGCCACTGTATAGTCATACACACGCAGTTATTGTTCTGATGATTAGTGTAGTTTCATACCTCGAAGTTGGGGCTATACCTTTCATGTTGTAGTTGAATACATAACGGACCCTTTCTGCTATTACCTGCTATTTCTTTCGCGCTAATGTAACGTCTAATGAAATCTAGAATGTCATTAGAATATGAGTTTCTTTCATAAGTATAAAAGTTATGCATGGTAAATAGAAAACCTGTAAGCAATTTGTTTTTGTCCACCAAACGTGTTTGCAATTCTGAATATGGAGCAAACGCGAAGTAGTAAACCGGTATGGCGTTGTTTTCAACGGGTGTTACTGTTGTAGATCTACCAAAAAGAATCATTGTATCTCAATCAAAAACATTACTTGATGTTCTTCGCTCTATGCAGACAAAACCTATGATTTTATAGCAAGCCTTTGGCCTGATCAGTTCATTGAAATGTGTAGCGCTATGCACATCTGTAGTTGCCTCTATAGCATCACCCTACAACATGAGCTTGTGTCATAGTAAACTGTTTTTATAGAAATGGATATGTTGAAGTAGTAATTATTGCATTGTTACTTACATGTTCATCAACAAACAATAAATGGAGTTCAGGACGTTGATACATCTTCCATTTCTTTATTATTCTAACTTCGATTGACTCTGTTCTGCATTTAGGAGTGAGAGCTGATATTCCTTGAACTAACATTTTAGCTTTCTTGCCTGCAATCTATTTCAGCCAAAAAGTCTGAATACACTATATTTTTTGTTACATTAGGAGGTGTATTTTCAGAAGGCTCTATGTAGACTTTTAAAGCGTCTGGTGAGGTGGATCTAGAAAATGCTACATACAATTGTCTATGACCAAAAATAGGTTGTGGCAAGCAAACTCCTATCTTATTTAAAGACTGTCCCTGACTTTTATTGATTGTCATGGCATAGCAGAAATTAACAGGGAACTGCTTTCTTTTGAATACAAATGGAAGTTATGGATCAGTATGACTTAGAATTATTCTAGGTATGTACACTCTATGGCCAGCTGCGGTACCAGTGATGACTTGTGCCTCTAAGACTCTTGGAAGTCATTATAATTAAACGCGTTCCATTGCATAAACCCACGCTTTGATTTATGTTACGCAGCAAGATGATGGGTGTTTTAACTTTAAGATTAAGTCTATGTGGCGGTAATACACTAAAGTCCAATTCATTCAGGTACTCAACTGGGTATAGCAGTTCGAGATCACCTCCATTTTTTGCATAAGGCACAATTGAGTCCGTGCTTAAGTAAATGCTACAATCATCAGAAGACATGTCTAACCATCGCATTCACTAAGTCAGTAGTTTCATTTTTTGGACAAACGATTGCTTTCTAAGAAAGATTTGCTCCTATGGGGTTTTCAAGGGTTTCTTTATCGTATATGAAGCAGATGAGGTTATGCAAAGCATTATCGCCATGAGGTATTAAGAACTTTCAGGGATCTCAATAAGTCTTGTGTCGCTTATGGTATCTTTATCTAGTGTACCATTTGAGCCGTTTCCTACATCTAGCAGCCAATATGAAAAAAAATCAGTTCATTAATATCAGATCTATTAAATTCTACATGACGTAAATGCAAGTTTTCCGTTAACTTAACAATCTTAAACCTGTCCCACATGTATGACTTGGGCAATGAAGATGCTAGGATATCCTGCTTACTTGCTTTACGTTTTACTGGTAAGGTTTGTCTAAAATCGCCTCCTAGTAAGACAGATTTCCAACCAAAAAGGCTATGACTATTGTCAAGTAGATCCTTAAGGGTTCTATCTAATGCTTCAAAACATCTTCGGTCATTCATCGGGGCCTCATCCCAGACTATAAGTGAAGTCTTAATCAGAAGTTTTGCAAGTTGAGTGTTTTTCTTAACATGACAAATGCTCTCCTTAGTCATGTCTAAAGGTATTTTGAAATGTGAGTGGACTGTTCTACCAGAAGGCATGAGTAAAGACACAATGCCGGAGGCTGCAACTGCAAGTACTATCTTTCCTTTAGATCGTAGTGCATTTATAATTGTAGTCCACAAGAAAGTTTTCCCCGTACCACCATGACCGTAAACGAACAGTAAAATCTGTTTGTTATTTTCAACTGAACTGATAACACTTTCATACAGATGCAATTGTTTTCCTTGAAGACTACTTTTTTGGCATGCATGTTCAGCAGCAAGTTTTTTCCTATCGTAATTTTTCTCTTCCATCAAAAGCCTGTTCTTAAGTGTTTCAAGCATACCCGCTCGTGGCATAGGTAACCCATAATCTGTGAGTGATGATGCAGTTGCACTAGAGTTTAGCATAAGTTCAATTTCATATAGTACATATTGCTGAACATCATCATCATCAACATGAGCCTCTGAGCTATTCTGGAAAACACCTAATTGACGCGTAACATCGTCGGTCATACGATGCCATTGTTGATTCCATAAGTTGATTGGATTGGAAATATCACAATATAATAACATGTGAGTAAAAAGAGACCTTAACTCTGAAGCATTGGCCCACGCAGCAGCCTCGTCAAATGCCTGGGACCACTCGTTGTCATCTTCTAGCAATCCTAATCTTTCACATGCAGATCGATAATTAGGAAGGATGGCACCAGACACTGTCCTGATGTCCTCAAAAGTCATACACCCTGCCTGGCAACCTAACAACATATGTAAATAAAATAACTCTCCACACGTAGGATGAACATAAATAAGCCATCCCACAGCAGGGTTGTTATCCCTAACCTTACCAAGCCATTGATTTCTGTTTCTATCCCATCTGTATTCTGAAAGGTAATCGACATACCGGAGATGCCTACCAATTGCGTCTACTTTATTATTTGCCAACTACTCTGTCAATGTGGTCCTTTTACTTGCCGAATTGTCTATAATTTCCTGCAAGTGGTGATCATCTTTAAAACTCACGCTATGGATATTCTCCAAATGTACAGATAAAACCTGAACTACTGGATTTCTGTGGTGAATCGGAAAATCTAAGATTCTCCAAGCTGCTTCATGTGGACATATAAAACGACCGTCTACATAATTTCTCACCTCATCTATGGGCACGTGGCTGTTGGAGGCAACTTTATCGCGCTGCGTATCAGATTTCGTAATGGAAAATTATTCGATCAGCGCCTTTGGATATAAACTTGAATAGATACTTAATCACCATATTCCAACCACAGTATTCAACATTGATGTGAGTTTGGAAGCGTAGGCAAGGATCTCTATTGTAGGGAACTACATAAGAATTATCCAGCAAGATTCCCCCCTTATCTACAGTCTTAGAATCAGGTCGCCTTCTATAATGCACATAGCCATTTTTATCAAACGTCGTGTTAGCTCCATAGGCCTTTGGGAACCTTTTCGAACAGTTCCCATTAACCATGCATGGGGCGTTAGGCCTGGCTAGACCGCATGGCCTGTGCATCATAGAATCAGTGATAATTTTATGAAGCGTAGGTGATGATATGGCATCTGGAATTTCAGCAGATATATACATATCAACTTGGCCGCTGTCACGAATTTTAAATGCCTCTATAACCCATAAAAGCATATGACAATGAGGAAGGCCCCTTTTTTGAAACTCAATAGTGTACAAATCGGCAGCAACCTTACCAAAAGGTCGTTCTAATCTCAAGAAATCAAGCATTTCTTTGACTTTGATTTGGAAAATCCTAGCAACAATATCAGGCCTGTCCTGAGGTTTCAGTGGAGAGCGCGTAGCAAAATACCTCGTTATCTCTGGCCATTTGACGTTATAAGTGAACGTAATAAAGTACTGCGGGTTCCCATGCACTCGACTTATAGCCAGCGCATCCTGGTAATGTTTATACATATAACGCGGGCCACCAGTAAATGAAGCTGGTAACACAACACGTTTTCCAATGAAATGACCCTCAGTATCACCTCTTAATAACGCATCGTGAACACCTTGAAGAAATTCAGTTCTAAATAAATTCGGATGAGATCTTATGTAGTCTAAACGACTCTGTTCTATGCATATGTAAGCATCAACTAAAAATTGTTGGAAAAGACGACCTCCGCTTAGTAGTAAAGAGTAGATATCATGCCGATCATGAAGCAGATAGCTGTAATACATGTTCATGGATAGCTTCCTACCACCCCCTGCCTCATCATAAGTAAGCCTAAAGTGAGGCGACCATCCACTCTCTCCATGCATAAACAACAATGGATACTGTAATGACATATAAAGACGATGTAATTTGTTTACTCGTTGAGGTAGACCACTCTTTGAATGAATAACAATGTCAACATTGTTAGCAGGTGGAGGACTTTCAAGCACAATCACCCCTATTGTACCAGCAACTGGACAATCATAAGAGCGCTCATTTACTGAACCAAAAAGTCTAATCGAAAAGTCAGGAATAGATTCTTGAAGGCAAAGTTCTCTAGTTGGATGAAAAAGCTTTACTAAGGCATTAACATTTTCCAGGAGAGACATTAGAAGCTCCACGGTTTCAACACGGACACGCGAACAGTCATCGCCCCCAACAAGGCCTCTCATTTGGTGGAGGATACAACGTGCCAATCCAATGGCAGACCTGACCCTCGACCTTAAACACATAAGGACTAGTACCACTATTAATTGAGCTATCTACAATCGCTCCAAAAGACGTCATCGAAAATATCGAATTATAAGCGCGAATACTATCAAGAAAATCAAGACGTTGATAAAGTTCTTTAACAATCGTCGATGGATCCTGAGGCAGACGCACATGCACACGACCAGTCCTGCAGCACTGATTATATCTAGGAGTACGATTACGCGTAAATGACTAACACGCTCAACAGACCAGAAAGAAGCCCCACAAAACTCACACGCATACTCGTAGTCACCAGAATGTACATACATGTAAGGCTCAAAATCTGAATTAAGAGTTGAAGTTGTGGGAACTACGATTTTATCAGGCAACGAAACTAATCTAGAGGATTAACTACGACACTCAGTAACAGTAACATGACGTACATCCGCACCACCATCAACAACATTTAAAGGTGTATATGAGGAAGAAGGCAGTTCCTTCCTTCTCTTCAAACTATGAGCAAGAGACATATACGCTATTTAACTAATTAATCACATGTCACACTGTCACCATTGCTATTGATCAAGACAAATACGGCACCAACTACAACGTCAAAGCCATGTACCCCAAATAATAATAAAACAACGCGAAGTAACGTCATAGCATAGTGTCCGAACTAAATATTCAAGGAACTATACATGTAATAGTACTAAGGTAGTTGCTATAAACAGAGCACATCTACACACTAACCACAACGCATCTTCCAAATATATTTTAAAATTAGCACTGAAAACAAACATAACAACCTAACATACCTCAAAAGCCACACAAAGATACTACTGAATCTGTAACAACCTGCCAAAAATAACACAAACCATATACTACAACAGTTAACATGTTGTTTTAAATAAATAAGCAAAATACAAAATGCCAAAAAATATCAAGCACTAGCTGCAGGCACTTAAAATCACATAACACAAACTATAATTATGTATTTCATTACACACTAACCACAGCGCATCCTCCAAATATATTTTAAAAATAGCACTGAAAACAAACATAACAACCTAACATACCTCAAGAGCCACACAAAGATACTACTGAATCTGCAACAACCTGCCAAAAATAACACAAACCATATACTACAACAGTCAGCACGCTGTTTTAAATAAATAAACAAAATACGAAATGCCAAAAAATAGCAACCACTAGCTGCAGGCACTTAAAATCACATAACACAAACTATAATTATGTATTTAATAAATCAATATCAATTCACTTTCACCAAACTATGGGAACTTCTGTTTGATCTTATTATCCGAATAAAAATTGGTGATTTTCTACTTGTAAAATATAATTCATCTAGCATGATGATACAGACAAACTAAAGAGATAATCACCTCCCTAGCATTATCCTACAAACCTCAAACAACAAAATGGTTGAATAGAATTTTAAAAGTATCAATGAAAACAAACCTAACAATTTAACATACCTCAAGAGCAACACAAAGATAGAACTAAATCTGCAACAACCTAGCAAAAGAAAAACAACAAACAATGATAGTTAGCAGGCCACTTTAATTAAATCAAGAAAATAGGAAACGCAAAAAAATAGCAACCAAAAGATGCATGAACTTAAGAGAGCTTCACATCGGTAATGAAGAGCAGAACAACACCCAATCAAGCAGCTAATTATACGATTATGAATCAGTTTTCATGTAAAGAAAATAGTATGATTTCTTAAGATCCGACGAGTTATGAATGATAGAATTAATGGTTAGGTCAAACGAACCGTTTAAAAAGTATCAATTTAATCCTGGCTAAAATTATCAGGTTCAACAATGAGATTGATTAAAAATAGATTGTTTAAGAAACCTTTTATTGAAATGGATCCAACACTCGTTTTAATTTCGACCAGATCAGTTGAACCAACCTATTGATCTGGTATGAAAACATTGTTTCCATGTTCTTGCAGGTTAACAGATTATAAAGCTTTGACTCATTACACTTACAATGTTTAAAAATTCTGAAAAGATGGATTAAAACACACATCTTTAACACCAACTCATAACCAGCCAATATATATCATCTGAAATAACTAATCATATGATTATTGAGACCTGTAGTCTATAAAGCAGTTTTCATGTAAAAGCATCAATAATATCATTTTTAAGAGGGCAGATCTTCCCTTCTGATCATTGTTATTATTAATTAAGAATCAACATTATAACCTTAAAGATCTAACAGATTATAAAGTTATGACTCATTACATTCAGAGGGTTTCAAAATTAAAAAAAAAACAGATTAAAACAAACATTTTTAACAACTATTTTAGATTTCATCCATAACCTGTCAATATATATCATCTGAAATAACATGCCAACAAAATACTTCAATAGTCTCTACTAAATACAGTCATAAGAACTATTTTTTGCAAACCTAAACCCAAAAGAAATAACCATTTAACATACCTCAACAACAATCCAAAGACTGCCAAAAAAATTATCAACAAAAACCTAAATCTTAGAACATGCAACCCTCTCAATGACAACATATTCCATATCACAGATCCAAAACAAAAAAAAAACCAACTAAATGATCATAGAAAACATCTTAAACACTTAACCTCCGAACAACATCAACGAAGGTTCTCACCCCAAAACCAGAATCAAAATCGGATTGCTGACAACAACTTAAACACCCAACCTCGAAACAACATTAATATCAAAATAAAAATCAGCAAAACACACAAACTAAAACATACCAAAATCCCAAAATCCACATAACACCAGAACATGCAGAACCAAAAACTAAATCAAAGTTCAACACCATATACGTATTCCGTATCAGAGATTCAGAACAGAAAAGACACCCAATCAAACGATCGTCGACAACAACTTAAACACCAACCCCGAAACAACATTAAAGAAGGTCCTCATCCCAAAACGAAAGGCAAAATCAAAATGAGCAAAACACACAAACTAAAACATACCAAAACAAACTAAATCAAAGCTCAACACCATATACGGAAGAGACGAAAATCAAAATGAACACCGATGAGAATCAAAGCCCTGAAAAGAGCTAACAAAAGGAAAAGCCAAACCTTAATAGCAAGAATCCATAGGGAATTCACAACGGCAGAATGAAAGCGGGAACCCAGAAAGAGAAGGCCAACGACCCTTATAAACGAACGTAATCGATGCACACGTAAGAGACACGTGTCCCAAACCCACACCCAATTCAAACCCAAAAAGAAACCCAAGGGGAAAAAACCACCGACCAAACATATTAATGAACCGACATACACGTAAGGCTCAAAATCCGAATTAAGAGTTGAAGTTGCGGGAACTACGATTTTATCAGGAAACGAAGCTAACCTAGAGGATTCACTACGACACTCAGTAACAGTAGCATGACGTACATCCGCACCACCATCAACAGCATTTAAAGGTGTATTTGAGGAAGAAGGCAGTTCCTTCCTTCACTTCAAACTATGAGCAAGAGACATATATGCTATTTAACTAATTAATCACATGTCACACTGTCACCATTGCTATTGATCAAGACAAATATGGCACCAACTACAACGTCAAAGCCATGTACCCCAAATAATAATAAAACAACGCGAAGTAACGTCATAGCATAGTGTCCGAACTAAATATTCAAGGAACTATACAAGTAACAGTACTAAGGTAGTTGCTATAAACAGAGCACATCTACACATTAACCACAGCGCATCTTCCAAATATATTTTAAAATTAGCACTGAAAACAAACATAACAACCTAACATACCTCAAAAGCCACACAAAGATACTACTGAATCTGCAACAACCTGCCAAAAATAACACAAACCATATACTACAACAGTTAACATATTGTTTTAAATAAATAAGCAAAATACAAAATGCCAAAAAATAGCAAGCACTAGCTGCAGGCACTTAAAATCACATAACACAAACTATAATTATGTATTTCATTACACACTAACCACAGCGCATCTTCCAAATATATTTTAAAATTAGCACTGAAAACAAACATAACAACTTAACATACCTCAAGAGCCACACAAAGATACTACTGAATCTGCAACAACCTGCCAAAAATAACACAAACCATATACTACAACAGTCAGCATGCTATTTTAAATAAATAAGCAAAATACGAAATGCCAAAAAATAGCAACCACTAGCTGCAGGCACTTAAAATCACATAACACAAACTATAATTATGTATTTCATAAATCAATATCAATTCACTTTCACCAAACCATGGAAACTTCTGTTTGATCTTATTATCCGAATAAAAATTGGTGATTTTCTACGTGTAAAATATAATTCATCTAGCATGATGATACAGACAAACTAAAGAGATAATCATCTCCCTAACATTATCCTACAAACCTCAAACAGCAAAATGGTTGAATATAATTTTAAAAGTATCAATGAAAACAAACCTAACAATTTAACATACCTCAAGAGCAACACAAAGATAGAACTAAATCTGCAACAACCTAGCAAAAAAAACATAAACAACAAACAACGATAGTTAGCAGGCCACTTCAATTAAATCAAGAAAATAGGAAACGCAAAAAAATAGCAACCAAAAGATGCATGAACTTAAGAGAGCTTCACATTGGTAATGAAGAGCAGAACAACACCCAATCAAGCAGCTAATTATACGATTATGAATCAGTTTTCATGTAAAGAAAATAGTATGATTTCTTAAGATCCGACGAGTTATGAATGATAGAATTAATGGTTAGGTCAAACGAACCGTTTAAAAAGTATCAATTTAATCCTGGCTAAAATTATCAGGTTCAACAATGAGATTGATTAAAAATAGATTGTTTAAGAAACCTTTTATTGAAATGGATCCAACACTCGTTTTAATTTCGACCCGATCAGTTGAACCAACCTATTGATCTGGTATGAAAACATTGTTTCCATGTTCTTGCAGGTTAACAGATTATAAAGCTTTGACTCATTACACTTAGAATGTTTAAAAATTCTGAAAAGATGGATTAAAACACGCATCTTTAACACCAACCCATAACCAGCCAATATATATCATCTGAAATAACCGATCATACGATTATTGAGACCTGTAGTTTATAAAGCAGTTTTCATGTAAAAGCATCAATAATATGAATTTTTAAGAGGGCAGGTCTTCCCTTCTGATCTTTGTTATTATTAATTAAGAATCAACATTCTAACCTTAAAGATCTAACAGATTATGTAAGGCCCCGATCTCGGAGACCTCACAGTTGGTCAATCATAGCACAATATATATGTACATTTCATAGTTCATAAACCAGTGCAGCGGAATTAAGTTAATAAAAAACATTCATTCTATTAATAATTAAAGTTGTTAAGCAATACATCATTATTTTCTTGAATTACAAAAGACCCTGTTTCATTGCATTACAAAACAACAATATCATTAAGGATGAATGGATGCCAGTCTTACCCTGTCGAGTAGGTTGCCCCGCGTGCCACCCTCAGCAACAATTACCTGCCAACTGAAAATGAATAAAAGTCAACGTTGCTGAGTGAGTTCTAGTTTTAAAACGTTCAAAATACCTTGTATGATTTATATATGAAAATATCATTTTCAATAAAATACTTCCTTTACTTTCGTACGTGAGCATTTATCATACATACATCAAGGTATAGACTTGTTTATCTTTCATTAACTAACGTATTCATTCATTTCGTACTTTTTCATCATTATCTTTCACTATAATCTGGATCCTGTCTCATGCAATACCCGACTCATGTCCAAAGACCGACAGTACCGGGGTACGCGACAAGGACCCCGTCTCTTTTTGCAACACCCCCGCCTCATGTCCGAAGACCGTCACAATACCGGAGTGAGCATCACGACATGTTTCAGGTCAATCTCATGGATTAAACCCCTTACGAGTCTGTTGTGACACACAGTCACTCTCCTCAACCTTGGCTTACAAGTCTGTTGTGACAACACAGTCACTCACCTCAACCTTGGCTTACGAGTCTGTTGTGACGACACAGTCACTCACCTCAACCTTGCTTGCAAGACTTTCATTTATTCATTATGTTCCACTTTTCATTATCGTTATCTTCTACTTCGTTACATAATACTTTACGCATACGAATATAAACACACCACGTAAAGCCACATTATACATAGCATAAAGCATCAACAACAGCCCACAACATGCAACACCACAACAGACATGAACCAGCAAAACATTCCAGAACTTACCCGTTACATTCTACTTCCCAAGCTTTTGAAAAATCCTAAGTCCTTAAACAAATGCGGATGAACAGTAACTAATACGGATGAACAACTAATGCGGATGAACAACTAATGCGGATGAACAACTAATGCGGATGAACAACTAATGCGGATGAAAGTCTTCAGATTATTCCAAGTGTTCAAATGTTGGTAGAACAAATGCAAATTACTGAAACAAATGCGCATGAACACTGTAGCAAATGTGCATGAACAAAAGAAATGAGGAAGAACACTTGGGCGCATGAGCAACTACAAATGCGGATGAACAAACAACAATGCGCATGAACAAGTACTTAAATGCGGATGAACAAACAACAATGCGCATGAACAAGTACTTAAATGCGGATTAACTAACCAACCTGTAAATGCACTTAAGCAATTATTCAGTCCCCAATCCTCTATCTAACATATCCTTATCATGGATCTAACATGCTTAACATCTAAAGTAGGCATACAACCACGAAAACACCAACAATTCCTAACCAAACATGCTTATCCATCTGTTCGAAGCTTATACTCAACACCACAAGCATCAACAGCTCATAAACCATAAACACAAACACCCATATACATACGGTAAAGCATAAAACAGCTGCAAAACCTTTTAAACATGCATTTTCAGCCCCAAAGAAGTTTAAAACAAATAAAAACCGGGGTCTAGAACTCACCTAGTGCAGCAAACAAGCAAAACTCGTCAGACTCATGTGCAAAAGAGTTCAAAAGCCTAAAACAAACAAAAACAAACAGCAAAACACATATAAATCGGTTTCATGGTCAAAACCCAACATAAACCGAGCCAATTATGCATAGAAATACATACCAAGATCAAAAACAGCCTCTTTCTCTCTCTAGAACCGAGAGAACTTCAATTTCTTCTTATTCTTTTCTTTCGGTAGCAGCAGCAGCAGAAAGTGCATGGGCGACCATGCCCCTTATACACATCTTTTTGACTTTTGTGTACTTTTACATAAAACACCCCTCATCTTGCCCCTTCTTTTATTTCTTCTAGATACTTTTCTTTTCTTTTATTTGACCGAAGTTTCGGCGTTACAAGTCTACCCCCCTTAAAGAGGTTTCGTCCCCGAAACCTGTCACTCTTCGAATAACTGTGGGTAATGCTGTCTCATTTCTTCCTCCGTCTCCCACGTAGACTCGGAACCCTTCCGGTGTTTCCACTGCACACGTACGAGTGGAACCACTTTATTTCTCAATCTCTTCTCCTTCCTGTCTATGATGGCCACTGGTTGCTCTACATAATTGAGCCTTTCATCCACTTTGATATCCTCCAGTGGCACAATCATATCTTCATCGGCTAAGCATTTTCTCAGATGAGATACATGGAATGTCAGGTGAATCCCACTTAACTCATCAGGCAGTTCTAGTTGATAGGCCACCTCTCCTACTCGTGCAGCGATTCGGAAAGGTCCTATGTATCTCGGGCTCAGCTTGCCTCTCCTCCTGAACTAGATGATCCCTTTCCAAGGCGAGACCTTCAACATGACTTTATCACCTACGTTGAATTCAATCGGTCTACGTCTTTTATCGGCATACGACTTCTGTCTATCCTTGGCTACCTTCATAAAGGCTTTGATCGTTTCTAGCTTCTCAGTCGTAGCCTCGATTACCTCCATGCTTCCCAATTCTTTCTGCCCAATGTCTCCCCAACACACGGGCGTCCTACATCTCCTACCATATAGCATCTCGTAAGGTGGCATGCCAATGCTGGCATGATAGCTGTTGTTGTATGAGAACTCTGCCAATGGTAGATGATCATCCCAACTTCCTCCGAAGTCGATCACACATGCTCGGAGCATGTCCTCGAGCGTCTGAATCGTCCTCTCAGACTGACCATCTGTCTGAGGATGGTAAGCCGTGCTAATGTGTAGCCTCGTCCCCATCGCATCATGGAATCTCCTCCAAAACTTCGATGTGAATTGGGTGTCACGATCTGACACGATGAACACCGGCACACCGTGAAAAGCTACGATCTCTTTAATGAATAGATCCGCCAATCTCTCGGATGAATACGTCTTGCGGATCGGTAGGAAGTGAGCACTCTTTGTCAATCGATCAACTATCACCCAGATGGTATCGTACCCCCTCGCAGTACGGGGTAGCTTCGTTATGAAGTCCACGGTGTTGTGCTCCCACTTCCACTTGGGTATATCCAATGGTTGGATCTTCCTGTATGGTTTCTGATGTTCTGCCTTCACTTGCAAGCAAGTAAGGCACTTACTCACATACTTCGTCGCGTCGCGTTTCATACCCGACCACTAGTAATCCTTCTTCATGTCTTGATACATCTTGGTAGCACCAGGATGAATAGAGTATCGAGTCTTATGAGCTTCGTCCATAATTCACCCATGTAGATCCCCATACCGAGGAATCCATATCCATCCAAAACGGGTTTTAACCCCGTGGGTGTTCTCTCCCAATTCTGTGACTAAACCTCTCATTCGTTCGGAGTTGAGGTGATCTCCTTTTAATGCCTCATCTTGAAATTTTTTGACTTGCGTCATCACATCCGAGGTCATCACCAACTGATACGCCTTCACTCGAATCGGCTCTGGTCTCTCCTTTCGGCTAAGGGCATCGGCCACTACGTTGGCCTTGCCCGGGTGGTAATAGATCTCGCAGTCATAATCCTTGATCAGCTCTAACCACCTCCTCTGCCTCATATTGAGATCCTTCTGCTCAAAGAAGTACTTTAAGCTCTTGTGGTCCGTGAAGATCGTGCACTTTGTCCCGTATAAATAGTGCCTCCAAATTTTCAACGCAAAGACCACTACAGCTAGCTCCAAGTCATGAGTGGGGTAATTGGCTTCGTGGGGCTTCAATTGTCGGGATGTGTATGCTATGACTCTTCCATGCTGTATTAGCACGCAACCCATTCCCGAATAGGAAGCATCTGAATAGACCACTAAATCCTCACTCCCTTCGGGCAATGTCAAAACAGGAGCTTGAGTTAATCTTGCCTTTAACTCCTTAAAAGCATCCTCCTGTTCTCGTCCCCACACAAACTTCACCTCCTTGCGAGTCAATTTAGTCAAAGGTGAGGTTATCTTAGAAAAGTATTGAATGAACCTCCTGTAGTAGCCCGCCAATCCCAAGAAACTTCGAATCTCGGATGGCGTCTTTGGAGACTTCCATTGCATCACCGCCACAACCTTCGCCGGGTCCACCATAATTCCTTCAGAATTAACCACGTGACCCAAAAATTGAACTTCACGTAACCAGAAAGCACACTTAGAGAATTTATCATAAAGCTTCTCCCTTCTAAGTGTCTCCAATACCTCGCGTATGTGACCGACATGTTCTTCTTCGCTCTTCGAATAAATCAGGATATCATCAACAAATACAATCACTGATTTATCTAACGTTGGCCGGCACACTCGATTCATCAAATCCATAAAGGCAGCTGGCGCGTTAGTTAAACCGAAAGAGATAACGAGGAACTCGTAATGTCCATAACACGTGCGAAACGCTGTCTTAGGAATATCTTGTTCTTTTACCTTCAGCTGATGGTAGCCAGATCAAAGATCTATCCTGGAGAACCAACTGGCACCTTGAAGTTGGTCAAACAAGTCATCTATCCTTGGTAATGGATATCTGTTCTTCACCGTCAACTTGTTCAACTCACGGTAGTCTATACACATCCTCATACTACCATCCTTCTTCTTAACAAACAAGACCGGTGCACCCCAAGGAGAGATGCTTGGTCGGATGAACCCCTTATCCATCAACTCCTGCAGCTGATCCATCAGTTCTTTCATCTCAGACGGAGCTAACCAATACGGTGCTTTGGCAACGGGCTGAGCACTGGGTATCAAGTCAATCTGAAACTCGGTCTCGCGGTCAAGTGGCACACCTGGTAAATCTTCTGGGAACACTTCCAGGTAGTCACACACAACCGGCACTTCAATCAATTGTGGTATCGACGCGTCCACATCCTTTACATACGCCAGGTAGGCACTACATCCGTGCCTCACGCACTTCTCTGCCACCGCCATCGAAATCACCCTCGGAACCGTTGTAACGCGATCACCAAAAACTGTTACCGAACTTCCATTGGGCGCAACTAACGAATCATCTTCTTGCGACACACGATGTTTGCCTCATAGGCTGCTAACCAATCCATCCCTAGTACTACATCAAATCCGCCTAGGGGCATCATATATAGTTTAGCAGGGAACATATGGCCTTCTAATTCTATGCCACAATCCTCAATCATACTAGAACTTCTGGTTGACTTACCAATAGCAGTTTCTACGTCGAAAGGGCTCATCAGTACTTCTACTACTAACAGGCAACTTAGCATAGAAAGCAGCAGATATGAAACTCCTACTATTACCAGAATCAAATAATACAGAGGCACAAGTTTGGTTTACTAGAAACATACCCGACACGACATCGGGATCCACCCTGGCCTCCTCTCGGATCATCGTAAATGCTCTAGCACTTGCCCTCTGCCCTTCACTCTCTGTCCTCTTCTTCGCCCCAGAACTCTCAGCCTTTTACTTCTTGCAATCCCTGCTCATATGTCCCTCTTCCCCACAGATATGACACCTCAACACTCTACAATCCTTAGCAATGTGACCAGGCTTCCCGCATCTGAAGCAAACATTCAGTACCAACCGGCATTCCCCGCTATGCTCCCTTCCACACTTACCACACCTCTTAGCTCCAGAGCTTGATGACCCCACTCTTCGGTCATCCATTTTCATCCTCTTATTGTTTGGGGTGAAACCACCACGCCCAAACCTCTTCCCACTCCAGTTCTTGTCACCACCACCTGTCCTCTTCACCTCAACGACCGACACCTCTCTCTCATCGTAAAGACTTCCAGCCAGATCCACTGCCGACCTAAAAGTGCTTGGTCGGGCAACAATCAAGTGCCTGCGGATCGGGCAACAATCAAGTGCCTGCGGATATCAGCAATCCCTGCACATACCTCTTAATCTTCCTCGACACCGGCGTCACCTGATCCGGCACCAGCCTCGCCATTTCGTTAAACTTGGTGGTGTATTGCTGGTGGGTCATGGTTCCCGCCTCAAGTTGTAGGAACTCTCTATCTCTCTACCTTGTCTAGTTCCCTGTGAGGAAAGAATTCCTCAACAACCAACTTCTTCAAATCTCCCCATCTCATCCTCCCAATGGCCCTACTGCCCTCGGCTTGGACAATATTATCCCACCAACACAAAGCCGAGTCAACAAATGAGTGAGTGGTAAATTTCACCTTCTGGTCCTCCCTACACTCACTAATATCCAACACTGCCTCCATCTCTCTAACCCAGCGGTGGGCAGCTGCAGCTTTACTATTGCCGTCAAAAGTAGGGGGTTTAAACCGTTGGAATGCCCCGTAGCTGCATCCCCTCGTGGTTTCCCGCACCTCTACATCTTCTTCATCACTGGCGGCTCTGCTTTCAACATTCATCTCCTCCTCATTATCATGATCTCTCTCATTCTCCCTTCTCCCAGCAACAGCCCTTCTCTCTTCCTCCTTTTCTTTCATCTCATCCTCCCTTACGGCCCGGATCACCTCAGTCACGACAGACGGTAGGATAGTCTGCATGACTTGGTGAACCTCCTCCACCACTGCCTCTTTCACTGAGGCCCTTAGGTTGGCACTCTCATCTCCACCTTCCGGGTGATGAAGCCCAGGCTCACCAGGAGCCGTCTTTGCAGTTCTCGTCTTGTTCTTTGCGGCCCGTGGTCTACCAGCAGGACCACCCCGTACTCCACCTCTAGAAGCTTTAGATGATCTACCTCTAGCCATCCTCTAATCACTATAAGATTCAAACACCAACACGATCATTCAAGTTAATAGCTCAGTTTATGTCAAGTATAGTAAGTCCCTAATTACAGTGGCCAGTTGTGATTAGGCACTTACTTTACTCTTCATCCCCCAAGCATTTCCTATCCTGACTACATCGGTATTCAAATCTACTAAAAGCACATAAATCAAATAGCACACGCACATAGTACCGGTTAACATTAAGAAAAGAATACCCGATGGCACGTAGCTACTCGGGCTGGCATCCCTCCGTTCGTCCTATTCTCAGTTTAAGTTTAGGTTTTGAAAATATTTACCTGTTTCTCTTAAACGTTGGCTCTGATACCAACTTTTAAGGCCCCGATCCCGAAGACCTCACAGTTGGTCAATCATAGCACAATATATATGTACATTTCATAGTTCATAAACCAGTGCAGCGGAATTAAGTTAATAAAAACCATTCATTCTAATAATAATTAACGTTGTTAAGCAATACATCATTGTTTTCTTGAATTACAAAAGACCCTGTTTCTTTGCATTCCAAAACAACAATATCATTAAGGATGAATGGATGCCAGTCTTGCCCTGCCGAGTAGCTTCTCCCGCGTGCCACCCTCAGCAACAATTACCTGCCAACTGAAAATGCATAAAAGTCAGCGTTGCTAAGTGAGTTCTAGTTTTAAAACATTCAAAATACCTTGTAGGATTTATATACGAAAATATCCTTTTCAATAAAATACTTTCTTGACTTTCGCACGTGAGCATTCATCATACATACATCAAGGTATAGACTTAATTATCTTTCATCAACTCACGTATTCATTCATTTCGTACGTTTTCATCATTATCTTTCACTATAATCTAGATCCTGTCTCATGCAATACCCGACTCATATCCGAAGACCGATAGTACCGGGGTACGCAACAAGGACCCCGTCTCTTTTTGCAACACCCCCGCCTCATGTCTGAAGACCGTCATAGTACCGGAGTGTAGGGCTGCAAACGAACCGAACGAACACGAACAAGGCCTTGTTCGTGTTCGTTCATTAAGAAATATACTTGTTCATGAACTGTTCACGAACACTTACCGAACGAGATTCTTTGTTCGTGTTCGTTCATTAAGAAAATGAACACGTTCATGAACTGTTCACGAACACTTACCGAACGCAAATGAATACAATCATAAGCAAACGAACACAAACAACTGTTCATGAACATGACAAACACAAAAAAACTCATGAACACAAACGAATACAAATGATTATAGATTTATTTTAGAATAAAATTTACATTTATATTACAAACATTACACAAAATCAATCAAAAATAAAAAAATACTTAACATAAATATAAAAAAAATACTTGATATAATAGTCATAAAAATAACTGACACAAAAAATAAGAATATAAACGAACACATTAACGAACATAAACGAACACATTGTCGAACGTTCACGAACGGACACTAACGAACATAAGCGAACACATTATCGAATGTTCACGAACATAAATGTTCGAACACGGCTCGTGTTCATGTTCGTTCGTTTAACTAAACGAACGAAATTTTCTTATTCGCGTTCGTTCATTTACTAAATGAACGAACATAAACGAACTTCCCGCCGAACGGTTCACGAACTGTTCGCTGAACGTTCAGTTCGTTTGCAGCCCTACCGAAGTGAGCATCACGACATGTTTCGGGTCAATCTCATGGATTAAACCCCTTACGAGTCTGTTGTGACACACAGTCACTCGCCTCAACCTTGGCTTACAAGTTTGTTGTGACAACACAGTCACTCACCTCAACCTTGGCTTACGAGTCTGTTGTGACGACACAGTCACTCACCTCAACCTTGCTTGCAAGACTTTCATTTATTCATTATGTTCCACTTTTCATTATCATTATCTTCTACTTCGTTACATAATACTTTACGCATACGAATATAAACACACCACGTAAAGTCACATTATACATAGCATAAAGCATCAACAACAGCCCACAACATGCAACACTACAACGGACATGAACCAGCAAAACATTCCAGAACTTACCCGTTATATTCTACTTCCTAAGCTTCTGAAAAATCCTAAGTCCTTAGATAAATGCGGATGAACAGTAACTAATGCGGATGAACAACTAATGCGGATGAACAACTAATGCGGATGAACAACTAATGTGGATGAAAGTCTTCAGATTATTCCAAGTGTTCAAATGTTGGTAGAACAAATGCGAATGACTGAAACAAATCCGCATGAACACTGTAGCAAATGCGCATGAACAAAAGAAATGCGGAAGAACACTTGGGCGCATAAGCAACTACAAATGCGGATGAACAAACAACAATGCGCATGAACAAGTACTTAAATGCGGATGAACAAACAACAATGCGCATGAACAAGTACTTAAATGCGGATGAACTAACCAACCTGCAAATGCACTTAAGCAATTATTCAGTCCCCAATCCTCGATCTAACACATCCTTATCATGGATCTAACATGCTTAACATCTAGAGCAGGCATACAACCACGAAAACACCAACAATTCCTTACCAAACATGCTTATCCATCTGTTCGAAGCTTATACTCAACACCATAAGCATCAACAGCACATAAACCACCATAAAGCACAAACACAAACACCCATATACATACGGTAAAGCATAAAACAGCTGCAAAACCTTTTAAACATGCATTTTCAGCCCCAAAGAAGTTTAAAACACATAAAAACCGGGGTCTAGAACTCACCTAGTTCAGCAAACAAGCAAAACTCCTCCAGACTCGTGTGCACAAGAGTTCAAATACCTAAAAAAAGCAAAAACAAACAGTAAAACACATAAAACACATATAAATCGGTTTCATGGTCAAAACCCAACATAAACCGAGCCAATTATGCATAGAAATACATACCATGATCAAAAACAGCCTCTTTCTCTCTCTAGAACCGAGAGAACTTTGATTTCTTCTTCTTCTTTTCTTTCGGTAGCAGCAGCAGAAAGAGCATGGGCGACCATGCCCCTTATACACATCTTTTTGACTTTTGTGTACTTTTACACAAAACACCCCTCATCTTGCCCCTTCTTTTATTTCTTCTAGATACTTTTCTTTTCTTTTATTTGACCGAAGTTTCGGGCGTTACAGATTATAAAGTTATGACTCATTACATTCAGAGTGTTTCAAAATTTCAAAAAAACAGATTAAAACAAATATTTTTAACACTGACTATTTTAGCTTCCATCCATAACCAGCCAATATATATCATTTGAAATAACACGCCAACAAAATACTTCAATAGTCTCTACCAAATAAAGTCATAAGAACTATTTTTTGCAAACCTAAACCCAAAAGAAATAACCATTTAACATACCTCAACGACAATCCAAAGACTGCCAAAAAAATTATCAACAAAAACCTAAATCTTAGAACATGCAACCCTCTCAATGACAACATATTCCATATCACAGATCCAAAACAAAAAAAACCAACTAAATGATCATAGAAAACATCTTAAACACTTAACCTCCAAACAACATCAACGAAGGTTCTCACCCCAAAACCAGAATCAAAATCGGATCGCTGACAACAACTTAAACACCCAACCTCGAAACAACATTAATATCAAAATAAAAATCAGCAAAACACACAAACTAAAACATACCAAAACCCCAAAATCCACATAACACCAGAACATGCAGAGCCAAAAACTAAATCAAAGTTCAACACCATATACGTATTCCGTATCAGAGATTCAGAACAGAATAGACATCAAACGATCATCGA
Organism: Flaveria sonorensis; assembly: GCA_025506505.1. Lineage (NCBI taxonomy): Eukaryota > Viridiplantae > Streptophyta > Magnoliopsida > Asterales > Asteraceae > Flaveria > Flaveria sonorensis. The sequence goes on along the minus strand of CM046432.1, from coordinate 20,751,252 downwards.
CAACAACTTAAACACCCAACGCTGAAATAACATTAACGAAGGTCCTCATCCCGAAACGAAAAGCAAAATCAAAACCAGCAAAACACACAAACTAAAACATACCAAAACCCTAAAATCCACAGAACACCTAAACATCCAGAACCCAAAAACTAAATCAAAGCTCAACACTATATACGGAAGAGACGATAATCAAAGTGAACACCGATGAGAATCAAAGCCTGAAAAGAGCTAACAAAAGGAAAAGCCAAACCTTAATAGCAAGAATCCACAGGGAATCCACAACGGCATAATGAAAGTGGGAACCCAGAAAGAGAAGGCCAACGACCCTTATAAACGAACGTAATCGATGCACACGTAAGAGACACGTGTCCCAAACCCATACCCAATTCAAACCCAAAAAGAAACCCAAGGGGAAAAAACCACCGACCAAACATATTAATAGGAATAGTAATATGGGAAAGTAAGAAATCAAAAAGGTCAATTTGATTGAAAGAAAAAGAGGAAATAATAATTTACAGAAAATAGAAAAAACATAGGAGAAAAAGACCAATTTTTTTCAAAGTGATAATAAGAGGACCGATCAAAGAAATGCAAGTGAAATGAAATCAATGGATCGGAATTGTTGATCATATGACCAGAAAATTAAATCCACCCAAGAGTCATTTGAAATTGGTTGACAAATCCAAAACCACATCGAATTACCTTCAACATAAATCAGACCTGAGTTCAATTCGACGACGATGCTAACCTCGTTTCATTCTTGATCACAGGATCCGGAGAGTCAAATTTGAATTCTAATTGAAAGTTTAAGACAAAAAAGGAACAAGATAGAATGCATAAAGGATGAACAACTGCATGTTTAAGGATTTCTTGATTATGGGAGTAATTGTGGCAATATTAGTAATCAAGAAATCTATGTAATTTAGGAGTCAAATAAGAAAGTCAAATACGAAAGTCAAATATGAAAGTCAAAATAGGAGTCAAGTAATTAAAAGACAAATTACAGTAACCTTTAGTCATGTGTCATTTGGGTTGTAAAATGCCCGCCAATTAACTATCAAAAGAAAGTCAAATAATTGTCAATTCTCTAGGTATAAATGCCCACATATGTATAGCGATTTTATATGAATATAATGCGTGTTCTTGTGTGTAGATTATCTTTGTCCTTATATTAAACTCACAAATTATCTATACTATTGTGTAGAACCCGAACCCTTATCATGTTCATCCTAAATATGATGTTTTTTTGTTAATCAATCCTAGGACATCCTAGTCCCTATATTAATTTTAACATAATCTAAAGTAAATCTTTAACGTTTTCTTCTCGAGGCTTTTTTACGAGAGAAGTAAAAAGAAAATATAAAATATATGTGTTTCACCATTATATTAACAAGATAAGTGATATGAAAATGGAAAGAATTGAATGGAATATATTTTTAATAATTTTCTATCCTGATTTTTCTCTCAAATTAAAAGAAAGCACAACAAAGTGAAATGAAACTTTTTAACAATTTCTGTTTGTAGTATTTTACCCTTACAACATAGTTTAATTAGAAGATTGACAGGGTATAATGGTAGACCATAACTTTTTTTTTGTTCTTTCAACTATGAAACACATAACATCTTTTATTTCTATTTTTTCCTTTCCTTCAAACACTAGAAAATTAATTAAATTATATATTTATTTTTTCTTCCTCTTTCTTAAAAATTTATTTTCTATTCTTTTCTTTCGTTTATGGATTTGATCTTTAATCTTTTAAGCTTATGGATATAATCCCTAATATTTAGATGCTCTCTCTTCTATGGTCTAAAACATAACCTTGAACAAACCATCAACGGTATTTTTGTCATTTAGTTTGGTTTATTATTCCTTCCCTATTAAAATGTGGGCTTCTTAAAAAAGAATGTGCGACTTCTTCAAATCCGACTAGCCACGGATAAAGTGAAAACAGATCAAGTTTATTAAAATAGATTCACCAAACAATAATCTATTTAAAGATGTAGGCTTTTGAAGAACAAGAATGATCCAATTCTTAACCCCAGCTTTCAAAATTCAACAGGATTGGTTGAAGGTTCTTCTTTTTCATAATCTACAAAATCTCTTGGAGATTTTTTTATATAGATGTGTTTGATGGCACCTCAGATGAGGCTATTGTTCTGATCGGGTGTTGTTGCTTTTGTAGGAAGATATTAAGTTGCTTGAGGCTGAGAGGTCTTCAGTCTTTTCACTGTTTTGTAGATAGAGCTTTCTTTCTCGTTTTCTTTTTCTTAATCTTCCTAAATTCATCCACCAACCTTATTTGGGCTATATATTCTTTAGAAATCATCATTTGCACCCTTTTAACATTATATGTTTGAGAGTCTTGACTTGGGTTTTTAAGCTTTAGCTTTGCAAGGTCACCTAGCTCAAACCAGTTCACGCACATGAGTTAGTTTCTTTCATAAGTAACCCTCCCTGCTGCTGGTTTTGATTATGAAGGAAATTTCTCTCTTGATTGTATTCTCATTTATTGTCGTCATGCTATCCTATTAATGTTTTATCATGAAGACCTTCACCATAAATTAGATGAATTGTAGATATCACTTTGGGCAGCAGCAGTTTAATCTGATCATTCCCAGTTCTATAGGTAAGTAACTGTGATTGTTTGTTATTTGATGTTTGGTGGAAGATCCAAAATCTTTTCAACGGAAGATTAGTAGTTTGCCGGTTAGCTTTCTTTTAGAACTACATACTATCTCATGTCCACTTTGTATGCACATGCATTGACCTTGAAACTTTTGATGAGTACCTCTTCAGCATTTCGATCAGCGATTTTGGCCTTCTTCCTCACCACCTTCTTAGGCTTTTGAACTTTCTTGTAATTAAGCAAAGTGATGACAAACTTCTAGTCCTCATCTGAGATTGTTGCTAAAAAGTAAGGAGAGATTGATCTGTAATTTTATCAACAGTTTCGCGATACAGATCGCGTTAATATGCAGATTTGAACTATGCCACCGTCTCAATTTCAAAGCTAGAGTCATATTTGAATAGGAATAAGATAATATACCCTAAACTAAGATTGATTCCAAATGCTCTGGTATCATGAAAAAACTCTAGAATTAAGAATGTAATCAGTTGATATATGCTTGAATTCTATAGTATTACGTTAACTTCATCACTGTCAGCATCCATCCATTTTTTTGATCTGTTGGTGTAGTTTTGACGGATAATTGATCTTATAGAAGCTTAGAAACAAAGACTCTAATGGAAGTTTTGTCAAATTTGTATTTCAGATTATAAAGTACATTGATAATTTCATCTTTCAAGCAAATTCAAAAAGGGGAAAATTGATACATCTACAAATTGGGGAAAGCACAGCACTATAGTTAAACAACTAAATGGCTGTTATGATGATCTTGAATTTATTAATTTTGCGTCAACATACGGGCAAATCTTTCGGTGGGTGTTCTAGTGTCTCCAGTACTTCAACCCCGTTATCTACTAGAAACACCGTAGCCAGACCCCAGCCAATGTGGACATCTAAGTGGCAGTGCATAATCCATGTACCTGAAAAGATTAAGAGTATTAAGCAAACAAGACTTGATGGAAATTTAAGCTGTTTGAGCATATAAATACATTTGTTATGTGTTCTCCTTTACCTGGATTATCTGCCACAAATCTAATGACTGCCCACCCGTTGACTGGTAAACTAACTGTATTTCTAAGAGGTGGATCCACAAGGTTGAATTTAGAAGTGTCGGTTTTTGAATTAAAGTTCCCGAATCCTTCTGCAACTACGTAGAAATCATATCCATGTAGATGAATGGGATGGTTTTCAGCTGTAAAAATATTTGTTCCTTGCAACACCACCTGCACCCTAGCTCCATATTTCAGTTTGTAAACCTTGGTCCCACGGGTTGGCTGCCAGAGAGACCTGCTTACGTTACCAGTGTAATCAAAGGTCACTGGAGGATTCGCTGGAAAATCGGTAGTGAAAACTCCACGAATCCCATGATGGTGTGCTTGCAGCAAGGAGTAGTTGGATGGTAGCACAAAGGACACGTTGTTCATGCTGGCGGTGAAGCGCGTCCCATTTGGTGCTTGACAGGTACTGGCCTTGGCTTTTGGTGGGCATTTGTTGATTCCAAGGCCAGCAGTGATGAAAAGATTCTCATCTATTGTTTTAGGAACAAGGGTTTTCCCTGGGCTCCTGAAGCTGGTGGTGAAGGCGGTGGCGGTCTTTGTGTCATTAAAAGGTGGGAGAGTGGGCATAATTGGCTTTGAAGAGACACCCTTAGCGGTCTTGTATTCAAAAATGGCGGTGGTTGTGGTGTTGTCAAAGGGTGCACCTTGTGCACTTGCATATGCACGTGCTGCCATGTAGTATCGAGCCGGTGTTTGGTCACCTTTTATGAGTACGTCTGTGGTTTGACCCGGTCCAAGCATTAAGACTGAGGTGGTGAACGGTTTCACATAGGAAGCGTCAGCCCCCACAACGGTAAATTTATGGTTAGCAATTTTGAAAAAGAGTTGCTGATTCAATGCTGCATTAATCACGCGTATGAGGTTTGTTTCTCCTGAACTCACTGGAACTATTACAGTATCTACATTCCCAAAACAACATATCATTAGTATTCTGTTATCAAGATTATGTTTTTTTATCTTATGAAACAAACCTTTGCTAGAGCAGTTATATAGATCACCAGGTTGACCATTGATGGTATACGCATCAGAAACGTTTGGAGCTCCACCCGTTCTAGTGGCTTCCCTAATAACATCAATAGGGTTTGCGTCCCACCATTCACCTGATCATAACAACATCAACTCTACCTAGATGAATCAACTACACAAGTAAGTTAATTTGTATATATTTTTATTTTATATGTGCATAGATATACCAAGCATAACGACTGAATCACGATTTGGTTTAGGGAACGGGTATGAATGTCCTTGTTTTGGGTGAATGACGATAGCACCATAGACAGTTGCTCTAAGCCATGAACTATGCGCATGCCACCATAATGTTCCTTCTTGCCCTGAGATTGTAAACCTATATGTATAACTATGTCCTGGTCTAATTGGACATTGAGTGATGAATTCGGGTCCATCGGCCCATGCTGTCCTAATCTGTCTAACACCGTGCCTGAACATTTCAAAAACATGAAAACAATGTTGTCAACTAATGTACTGATTACATATACTTATATATATGCATTTTGCTATACCAGTGAATGGTGACATTGTATTTAGCTTTGTTGACGACCTTTATCACTAAACTATCACCGTTGTTGACTTCCAAGGTCGGGCCAGGAAACTGCCCGTTAACCGTAATAGAATTATGGGTTTTGCACAAACGGGTCACTTTCGTCTTCCGAACCTATTTCCATCCCATATTTGTTAGTATCATTTCACATTTCAAAATATCTCAAGAAAACATAGAAAGAAATCAAGATATGTGTTTAAAAAAAAAAAAAAACACATACAATGAACCCATGGTAGTGAGTTTTGGCATTTGTGAAAGATGCTATGCTTGAAAAGATCAACAAGAAGCTCAAGAACATGTTGCTAACAATGGTGGTTGATCGAGCCATGGGTTCGAATGGTGTTTCCGTTTTTAGATGAGTTTGTGAGAGTTAAGATGGACCAAGATTGATTTATATAGTGAGGGAGAATGGAGTTGTTTGGAGGTAGGCAAAGTAGGTTTTGGGTTAGAAGCAGTAGCAGATTATACTTAGATTACATCACCACATTTGTTCAACACAAGTTGGTGCACCAATGACCTCTAATCAATACTTACTTCCTTCAGAAGTTTACTCCCTTCTATTTACAAGCTAGAAATTCAACTGATAATTACAAACTGCAACTAGTTGACCTTTTACCGACTTCACTAAATTTTTTTTTATCCTTTTAGGGTGTGTGCCTTTGTATGCTACAATAAATATTTGAAGAGCTACTTAAATTCATATTAACTGTATCCTAAGCAAGGTAAATTTCATTAATGCATGCCCGAATCCATAAGAAACGAGATTATTTAGGTCGATTCACTCGTTAAAGTCTCGTAATCTTGTTGGCAATTTGTCAATTTTGGATCTCGGTACTAAACTTTTGATAAGCAACCAATAATTGTATTTCTCAAGGTTTGCAACTGAAAAACAATTAAGAGGTGACAAAATGTGCAGGTTGAATTACACATCAAAACGAGTAATTGATCTAACGTCTAGCAAGTTTATTGGCTTAGGCTGTAAAAAATATGTTATATAAAACAAAACACTTGCCGATTTTTATCATAACCGGACTTAATCCAAACTTGTTTCGTCCGACCTTATTTTGGCTCGTTATACAATCCGGTCGGTCTGTTTTGACAACCCTTATCAAACGTGCAGGATAATTATTATGCTCGTAAAATTGTAAAAAGATGACAAATAATCATGTTGCAATTTATTATGGCCCGTGTGAAATCCTTTACTCCAAAGCGTAAAAGAAAATCCAAAATACCAAATCTATGTAAAACAGTAACTTAAATGTATGCTTAAAGTAAAATGCAATGATGCTGATTTAGATTAAAAAATGTTGGTTGATTGATGGGGTTGTGTCAGATTGTCAAAATGTCGTTAACGAATTAGGTGAAAATATTGTTAGATTGTTTTAACTACAAATTAGTTAGTGATGTTCCAAAGTGACAACGATAGTTCATTGTATCATGTGGCAATTAGTCGTGTCATTTCCTAATAAAATAAAATAAGCAAATTCGTTTGAAATAGTATTAACAAAAAATGTTAAAAATATTTTAAGTATTTGCATTTACGCCACTTATTATTAAATGATATTAATAATTATTTTATTTATAGCATACTCGGAGGGAAGTAAGTTGTCCATTCTATATTGGTTTGATCAGGAAAAGGGCGTAAAGGAAAGTTTAATAAAACATAGGGAAAAAAATCTTAACGTACACGTGTCATATTTTTAACATCAAAATATTATGTTTTCTTGTCTCTCACTTATATTAACTATAAGGGTATAGTTATAGTAAAAAAAATATTTAATTTAAAAAAAATTAACAATAATTTTAGACTTGACATGTGTCTTTCTAGTTTTTTATATAGGAGGACATTTTGGTTATTGTATCAAATACGTTAGCTCATTGTGTCTTGTACGTTCATTGTGTCAAATATCTGTTCATTGTGTTATATATTTTACATCATTTGTTATATATATTCATCACTGTCTTACGTTATAGATCACTTTGTGTTATTTTTGTTATTGTTTCTATAGATTATATAAACTTGTTATTTATCATTGTGTTTTACAATTAGAAGTATACAATGATATACTTTCACTAATGTACTTTTCAAAACTTATAGTGTTAAAGATAATATAATGTGTTATTTTTATCATTGTTTTTTTATGAATTATATAAACTACTTGTTATCTATTATTGTCTTTTACAATTACAAGTACACAATGATGTTATTTCATCAATGTATTTTTCAAAACTCATAGTATTCAAGATAACACAATGACAATTAAAATGCACAATAAGACATTATGTTATTTTGTCATTGTCTTTAATGTATTAGATTATCTAGTTGTTAAAATATACACAACAATGTAATTCCACCATTATATGTTTTTAAAATTCATAGAAAAACACAATAGTATTAAAAAAACAATAACTAACAAAAAGACACAATGAACTGCGTTAAAAACATAATGACGAGATATGAGCATAAAAATGTAAAAAAAATATAATCTTTTTATATAACAATACTATTCTCATTTTAAAAATAAATAACACTCGTTTTTATGATGTAATTTTTAAAAGTTAATAAAAGTGGATACTCCTACCCTCTAACAAACTTTTTATTATAATTTGATATCAACTGATGATCAAGGAGATTGAAGGTTGAAATTACTTCTTATACTTGTTAGCTTTGAAAGCCTTTTTAATTAAATATTTCCCTAATTATAGAACATCATAAAAACAAACAATTTGATTTTCTTTTTTTTACTAAAATATCATAATAAAAACATACTTATATATATATACACACACACACACACTATACAAAGTGTAATTTTCGTACGAAGCGTACGAAGTCACCAGAGTGTGACACGTGTTTTTTAGTGGAGAGGTAGTTTCGTCCGCGCTACAATTACGCATAAAAGTTACATAATTACGCAAGTTATATTAATAATTACGCAAGTTATATCTATTACTACGCAAAAAAAATTACTCAGTTATAAAAAATAATCACGCAAGTTATATTGATAATTACGCAAGTTATATGGTAATTACGTAAGTTACTTGTAAGTTATGTTGATAATTACGCAGTGAATAATCATGCAAATTATACGCACAACACATAGACGTTTTTTTAAAAAAATATTGTTTCTTTAAAAAAAAGTATAGCAATACTATACTCATATTAAAGAGGATAAAATTCTTGTTTTTATGGTGTATTTTTTTTTAAAAAAATAATGCCACATGAAAAAGTTATATGTGTTTAAAAAACAGAAGAAAGTTAAAAAAAAGTTAACAATTGTAGGCTATTACCAATTCTACCCGTCCAGGAACATTCATTGCGTGATTATTACATCTTAAATCTGAACCGTTCATCTCTTAGATCGATGGTCCTTGTTGCTTCGTACCCTTCGCACGAAAACAACACTTTGTACCGTAAACTTTCCCTATATATATATATATATATATATATATATATATATAGGGGCCGGTTAATATACAAAGTCTAAATTCCGTACGAATCGTACGAAGTCACCAGAGCGTGACATGTGGTTTCTAACAAGTTATATATTAACTTTATCAACTAAAAACTACATATATATATCCTCATCAGGCAATGTTCATATTTATATGTTTTTCTGGAACATTCATTGTTATATGATAGTTTTTTTACTGCAACTAAAAATATATACTTGTTTGTAATAATAAAGTTGTAAGTGAAGTTATTCATAAAAATATTTTTTATAATTGTTGAAGTAAAGTATTCGAATAATACTAGGTAATTTAATAGAATGAAGACTTGTATATGTAATCTATAAAAATATGAAAGTGAATATTTATTTTATGTAGTAAATAGTATCAGAAATAAGATTATAATATACAGGGGTATCTAATTTTTTAAGAAAGTTATTTTTAAAGAGTAACAATTAAACCATACTAAAACTTATATGTTACTGAAACTAGTTTTTTTACCCGCCGAGCTTTGCTGCGGCATCGTATACGACGTTATAGAGTATATACTACAATCGGCTCAACTCGTTTTCAAACTAAATTTATGTTGAAACGTAGAGTAATTAGAACTTATACCATTGAATGAAAACGTATTATATTTGACCCGACTCTTTTTCAAACAAAATTATGTCAAAACGTAGACCAATCCAAAACATATATGAAAAAAGCAAATGCAGCGGCGTCGATGTATGCAACGTGATAAAGTATATATTACAATCCACACTCGACTCGTTTTAGAACTAATTTTATGTCAAAACGTATTTATACCGTCGAATAAAATGTATTATATATACCCCAACACGTTTCTAAACTAAATTTACATCGCAACGTACATACCATCAAATGAAACGTATTGCATTTTACCCGGCACGTATATATGCGTCGAGGCATATCTATACCGCCAAACAAACGTTATATGTTTGACTCGACCCGCTGTCCCAAACAATAAACAAATTTAAATACAATAAAAGACAACAATAACTGCTCTTTAGTTTCTAAATAAATACAAAAATATTAAAAAGTCTTGTGACCAATGTTGAAGAAACCATATAACAGGATTAAAACCAGAAATATTAAAAATTGTTGTGGTCAAAGATGAAGAAACCAACCTCCCCTATTCATTTCATTTGGTTTATTAATATTATGTAATTTTTAGTTTGGGTAAGTCATGTTGTTTCTTTATGTGTTTTATTTTTTTATTTATTTCATTTGATTAAAGTCACATTTTTAGTTCTATTCAGTTATAGCTCTCTCTTTTCAATTTCAATATTATTGATTTTTTACTTAAATTACTTATTTATACATAATTTCAGTCGTATCCTATTTTAAAAACTTAATTTATAATTCTTAAATCTTAATTACTGACTATTTAATTTATTTTTTATTTAATCTATGTAATACATAGGATTCTAACATAATAGGATCATGTACAAACTTATTATTTTGTAAAAACCTATATTATTTTGTCACATGGACTGGTTTGTAAACAAAAAGGGTAATTTTGTCATAACAATATTAGTTTGTTTTACTAACTCTTAAATTCATGCGATTCAAATAACTCTTAAATTTATTTTTTTAATTCAAACCTAACTATTACAAGTTGCATTTGATATTCATTCATGATTCCATTTTCAACCAGATTCACATTCAAACCCATGTCGCAACACATCCGTTGGGTCAACATTCTTGCACTCTTTTATTTTAATTCATTATCAGTGAGCTTGACAATTACAATAATCCCCTAGAAAGTTGCAACTTTGTTTTCGCAACACATGTTTTTCGAAATCGCTCGCATAATTAAGAGGGGTGTTCGAGTTTTTTAATGAATCCAATAAACAAGAGGGGTATTCAAGTTTCAAACAACATTATGTTATAAAAAAGACCATGCTAATTCAGGTTTATGGGCTATTTTAAGTTTATGTGTTGTTTTAGGTGTATATACCACTTTTAGGTTAAATTTGATGTTTTTAATTGTTAAAATGGTGTTGTTTATTAAAAGAATTATATGAAGTGTTATTTGTTATTAAGTGCTTATCTGGCATTGTTGAGTGTTCTTTGACATCGTGAAAACTATTTTCGTTAAGTGCTACTTTCAGCGTTTTTATGAAAGTAACACTACGTATATTTATTAAACGCTACTAATGTCATCTTTTATAAAATATAACAATATTATATGTACATTAAAAATAACTTTTTGTAATTTTATGGTATATTTTTTAGAAAAGATAATAAAGTATATAAAGTTATTTTAGTTTAAAATATTTGATGAAAATAATTTTTAATCGAGAAAAGTCAAGATTCTATACTTGGATTCTAGATGTTAATTTTATTCTTTTAGTAGCATAAATGAAGTGGTTTATAATTGTACTAGACGAATTATATATTTTTCTCTTTCTTATCATTAGTACTTTTTTTTGTTAGTTAAAAAATTTATGATGACAAACGAGCGCAAGCTACAAGGACGATCATTTAACCAAATCTATTTTTAATTTTAGACAGGTCTTCGCTATTCAATTTTTTTTGAACAGCAACAATGAAAGTATTTCATTAAAAACTAGCAGGGAACTAGCAAGGAAATAAATACAAATACAAATACAAATACAAATACAAACACCAATAAAGCGTACGGCATTACATTATGACTTAGTAAAACCTTGAATAGGGTTAACACAGCAAATCGACCAATCACCCGATATTCTACCGTCTCTAGATGTTGCCTATGAGTACGCTAATGGTTTGATTTCATCTACTGCATTATCTATAGAAGTTCTTTGCTTGTGGAATATCCATTTGTTACGCAGCTTCCAAATAGTCCAAATTGTAGTATAAGCAATTAAAATCATAATCTTCTTCTTCAACATTAAGCTGCTGGATTGATTAATCACTGTAATGAGAATTTTAGTGGAGTCGTAGTTTGCAACATCCATGCTTGTCCACCAAGAGATACGCATCCATATTTCTTCAGCACTGGGCATTTGAGGAACAGATGATTGACCTCTTCTTCTTGAAGTAAACATAATTTGCAAGATGTTGGATGGATCACATAACCTCTAGCAAGAAGATTATGAGTAACAGGGACCCCATGTTGAGCCACTCTCTAAATGAAGAAAAGAACCTTTAGCGGGATCAAATTCAGCCAGACAATTAACCCGGTTTGGAAAGGGTTACGGTTGGAGTTGATCCATGTTCTACATGAGGATGTTGGGAAAGAGCTTGACTCATCTCCATCCCAAGTCCATGAGTCTTAGTTATCTGCAAAATTATAGCAAGAGAGAAGTTCTTACAATACCCCGAAGATCTTCTGGCAGGTCCAGGGGAAGATTCTTTTTACATTCCTAGTTAACGGTTGTCGGTTCATCAGCTGTTCTACATATCCTTTACGCAATGGTACGGTTCTTGTTCTTATCAATACAAAATAGATTATGGAACAGAGCTTTAAGATGGTATATATCATACCAAGTGTGCTTCCAAAACAATGTGTTTGAGCCATCCCCCACATGTTTTCTAATGACGGACTTTATCATTCTGCCCGAGTCCACTAAATCATGATCAATTCACGTAATAGCCACCCAAGTTCCTTTTGAATTGCATTTTCCCAGATCCTCAATTGCATTAAAAGACACATTGTGTATTGATTCGATTGTATTTACCCATAAGCTGTTAGCATCTATAACAATCCTCCACCGCCATTTGCATAGGATTGAATAAAGTGGTAGACTACCCAAAACGGATTTGATCAACGTGAGTCTTCCACCAAAGGAGAGGTTTTTCACTTTTCATTTGGTAAGTTTGCATTTAAATTTGTTGATTATTGGGGTCCAATGCTTAGCTAATCTCATGTTAGCTCCAATCGGCATGCCAAGGTGTGTAAATGGGAGGGTTTCTATGTTGCACTTTAGGGCCGAAGCCATCGTTTGGCACTTGGATTTTGATACCCTGATTCCCGCCAGTTTGCTTTTGTGGTAATTTATCTTCAGACCAGATACAATATGGAAGTATCTTAGAATTCTTTTAAGGTTTATCAGGTTTCGATCATCCCACTGCCCCATGAAAATTACATCATCTGCGTACACAGAGTGCGTGATCATAGGCCCCCCGTTAGGAAGTTTAATTCCATTATACAATGTCTTTTCCAAAGCTGATCTCATCACCGCCGAAAGGCCTTCCATAGCAATAATAAAAAGGAATGGTTGTAAGGAATACACTTAAAGGTTGATACAACCAAAAAACAATCAAAGAGCTCTCAACATGCACATGTGAAGTACTAGGAAAATATTTCAGAAGATTTGATATAACTCAGTGAATTATGCTAAGTATCAAATCTTCCAAAGCCAAAAGACCAATTCTTTCGAAGCTAAAGATGAAGTCTTCCAAAGCTTCAAAGACAAAGTCTTCCGAAGCCAAAGACTGATTTCTTCTGAAGGCAGAGAAGACATGCTTTCTCTGACTTACTTTTGACAAAAGCTGAACCACCTTTCTGCTGCCACTTCTGAAGACTCATCAACCAGCATGGTTTGGTGAAAAGTCCATGCTTTTGTTAACTTTAGATTAAGGTGTTGAGTCTGTAACTTTCTAACTATGTACTTTTATCCTTTTTGTAATATATTAGGATGTGAGCTATGGCATGTTATAATCACTGGTTTAAAGGCATCTGCCTTTTGACTCTACATTGATCTTGTTGTCTAGATTAGTGTTTCCAACTAGCCTTTGATCTAAAGTGCTTGTACTTTAGATATAAGCTTTGTAACACTTGTAAGAACTTGAGAGCAATATACAACATTCTTGAAAACCATATTATCTTGTTTTTGTTCCTATTCTTTCACTTGTGTTCATTGTTTCATCATCCTAACAGATTCCCTATTTGATCTGCTAAGTGTTCTAAACTCTTTCCACCTTGTGAAACTGTTGTATTTACCACCCTTCAACGGTCCTGCAATTGGTATCAGAGCATTTCTGTCACTTGATTGTAAGATCTCACCATCTTAAATCTTTTCAGTTTCACAAAACACTTATCAACTCAAATGGCAACTATCTCTAAGGCTGATATGGAAACCGGTACCATGATAATGTCTCCACTGATCACTACTGATGACTTTGATACTTGGTGCCAACATATAGAAGGGTTTATCATGTCTCAAGATAGTAGGATGTGGAGATCTATTATTGAAAGAACTCACATCCCAAGAACCTCTTCAGCCACCGCTGGAGGTGGGATGATACCAAAGGAAATGGCTGATTACTCTGAAGAAGACTGGAAGAAAATAGATGTAGATCAGAAAGCCATGACCGCTTTTCAAACTTCTCTTCCAAACTCTATATACAGAGGCTTCAAGAAGTGCAAGACTGCTAATGTCACACCCTGGGCCCAAGGAGGGTTGGACGTCGCAGACTAGCAAAATACATGGCAGCGGAAACTAACCACTCAAGAGCACACACGGAGAGAAATCGCATGGCATTACATTTAAATAGCATACCTGGGCTATGAAAGTCTTGCCCAAATGTAAAATCAACATCCATAACAATTATCCAAATTTAACACAACAATTCGAATGTCTAATAATGTTTTAAAATCAAGTAATTCCATTGGTAGTCACGTGCTAAGCCATCCATAAGGGTTTCCATTAAAATCCAAGCTTCCATCAAGGGTTACCTGAAACATGCTCAAAAAGATTTTGGTGTCAACTATAAAGTTGGTGAGTTCAATTGCTTAAAGTTTAAAAACAAAATGACTCTTTATAAACCATAAGTTAAGTTTAAAAACATAAGTATCACTGTTGTGGGATCACAATCAACCCTGCACTCAGCCTTGGCTAGCCTATTCTAAACTTGTGTTATGCTAGTTATCCCATAGGGGAAACTGAGCCTCAAACAGTGTACCATACCTGCTGAGTGGTACACTAACTGGGTTTGAGAATGATATTCTCGGTTGATGTGACTCAACCTAGGATCGAATATGTGGACTGAGTCAATAATATAGCAGCGGAATTACTATATCAAAGAACATTAATTGCTGTGGTAAATGCTTGAATGTAAGAGAATTAAGAACAGAAGTAAATGTTGTAAAATATTGTGTATATTACTGCTGAAGTCAACAACCTTACAAAGTTAGGGTATGTGACCCTATTTATAGGAGAATTCATTGACTGTACAAAAGACTAAACTAACCCTGATCTATACAAGAGAATCTAGTCTAAGTACAAAATAAATGTGTAAGTTATTCATCCGTATTAGTTCATGCGGATGAACAAGTCTTCATCAGCATTTGTGTTTGCTCACCCGCATTAGTTCATGCGGGTGAACAAGTCTTCATCAGCATTTGTGTTTGCTCACCCGCATTAGTTCATGCGGGTGAACAAGTCTTCATCAGCATTTACTGTTGTTCATCCGCATGGACTAATGCGGGTGAACACTTCTTGTCAGCATTTCTCCAGTTCATCCGCAAGGACTGATGCGGATGAACACTTCTGTTCAGCATTAGTTGTCTTGATCCGCATTTGTTAATGCGGGTGAACAAACACTTGTCCGCATTTGTTCACTAGTCATCCGCATTAACAAATGCGGGTGCTCTATACTTGTCTTGTCTTGTCTTCTGTTTTCTTGTGTTGATGATGTCTTCTATGTTCTTCTGTAAATAATGTGCTCCAACCAGAACAACCTCCAACCACTACTTAAGTTGGTAAGTATGATCCTTTCAGGGTCTAACATACACCATAGTATCTTATAAAACCTGTTACGTGACACAAACGACCTCGCAGGATCTTAGTGTGGTACCCTTCCTATTATGTCATTGGGTTATGATGGAAGGCACTGTGCGTGGGGGATTCCCCAAGTAGATCTACCCATATAAAACAAACGGTTCACACAAGAATTAATGATTGTGATACAAGTAGGTGCAGGTTCTAACATTAGCCACAACATATAATAGCATCGGATAATAGTACACAAATAAATTTTAGTTCAAACATAGCATGCTTCAACCCAAAATAGTAGTAAAAAGGGAACACTAAAACTCACCTTAGGTAACTCAACAGTTCTTTAGTCACAGAAATGATTCAAGTCCTAGCACCCTATGATCAAGATAAAAGTAATAAGCTAATGTTCTTAGTCTATTGGAAGTGTAACTAAGTGTAAGTTATGGTCATAAGTTCACGTGGCTTCGTTTCTTAGAAGTTTGTGTCAAAAAGTTTCCTTTTTAGTAAAGTTAGGGTTCTTGATGTATGGATGACAAGTTATATGACTCTTTAAGTTTGTTTATATTATAATAAGTTTAATAAGATTTTTTTGGTCATAAGATTACTAAAATTTAGTTATATTTATGAAATTTACACTTTGGCCCCTTAAGTTTCAAAATTTACAATTTTGACCCAAAAGTTTGCTTTCTTTCATTTCTTGACCCAATATGGCCCTTATTAGTTCCTAGGGGTTTTTGTATCATTTTTAGGCCTGTTTTAAACTTAATATTTCCAGATCTTAACTTGAGAGGTTTAAAACATAAAATTCAAGTTACCGGTTAAAGTAAAACTGTTAATTTAAGCATCTAGTTTTAAATCTTTTAATTTCAACTCATGGCACTCAAGTATAACTTTTCAAGGACTTCTAAAAAGGGTTATAATCTGATTTAAAAATAATTTTTTGGGTTATTTTAGTAAAAAGCTTCGTTTTTAAATTAAACTGTTAAGACTCGTTTTTACCCGAAACCGAACACTCTAATCCACTTTCTTTCAACTTTCCACCAAAATTTCACTTTGAAGTCTCTAACTTAATGAAATAACATGGATTTATTGGTCTTAGGCTTGTTACACTATTTTTAATATTTTACCCAAAAATCTCCCGGTTTATGTTTATTTTTGTTGAATAAATTCATAGGAATTACATATTAACCTAAAAATTCACCAAATTCAGTTTTAACACTAAAATACTTATTTTAGGGCCTGTAATTTTTAGAAATTGCAAATCTTTTGAGTTTTGACCATTTTTAAGAATTTTGCTACTTTTCTAGTCATTAAATAGGGTCTTTGAGTCCATTTTACCATACCTTTTTACCTTTTCAACAAATACCATGAATTTAACAAGATTAATATCATAAAACTACTAGAACAAAGAAATATCTCATAGATTTTACATACATAGCACCATTGTTGCTTTCTAGAGGGTGCTTTACATCATTTGCACATGTGTAATCACCATAGTTTGTGCTCAAACATCATTAAACCTTTTTGTAACATTAAAACCAGATTATTAAGATGTTCATAAACTGTTTTGGAGCAGGTTTTAACATTGAATGAGGGGTTGTTCAAGACAAGTGGTTAAATGGGTGCTAAAATACATGAAAAAGGAGGGTTTTCGGGTTCACATCATGTGCACCAACTCATGATTTGCAGGCATTTAGAAGAATGTACCTTTTGTGAAGTCGTGAGTCTCACAAAAACAGTGATATGATCGCAAGATTCTGTTTTAGGAACAAGAAAAGTGAGACTTAAGGTTGAAAAGTGGAGAAAATCACAAGAATGGTTTTATTCGGGAGAGTTGAACCTTACACTTTAAGGATGGGGCGTTTTTAGGTTGACTCCAAGAGTTTACAGGCTGCTGGTTCACGAGTTAGACCCGAAACTTCGTGTTCTTGCTAGAATCTTGTGTGGTGGCACACTTTAGCTCCTCCTCTTAGCCAGGTTTAACTCCTGCTCGATGTTGTGCTTGAAGAAGTCTTCGAACACTTGATGAAGATGGTGAAGAAGTCACAGAAAGCAGGAGAGGCAGAGAGAGATTTTTTGAGAAAGAGAGAAAGAGGGTGTAAGATAGAGTGGAGTGTGCGGTTATGAAAAGAAAGAAAGACAATATGGGGAGGGTGGAGTGTGTAAGCGGGTTTGGGGAATTCGAGGGGAAGTGTGGTTGGTGAGTGGGGCGACCGAATGCATGGGCTGACAATCCCATGCATTGGGTGATATGGGTGGTGCTCAGACCGGTCAAATAGTCTTTTAGAAAGTTTTTGAAAAACATTTTAAAATGTTAAGTGTTAGACTTTGGGAGATAGAAAATTTTTGGGCCGCACAGTGCCAATGCGCCTGTACAGTGCCCATGCACCCACTACCAATGCGCCTGAACAATGCTAATACGCCCACAGCCAATGCGCCCGCACAGTATTAATGCGCCTGAACAGTGTATATGCGCCTGAACAGTGTAAATGCGCCTATACAGTGGTCATGCGCCTAAGAAAAAAAACAAATGCGGAAGACTAGGATTTAATATTTATGTATAATTATCAGGGTAGTTTAGCCAATTAGTATTTTCTAGCCTCGGGAATTAGTTTCTAGACTAAGGCAAGTCCTAATGGAATCATCTAAGGAAATTAAACACACAAACAATTAATCACAGAAGAAAGAAGATACATAAATATAATAAAATAATGAAAGTGAAACAATGCCAGATTAAATTTAAGTTTTTGAAGTCGGACCTAGGAGTTAGTTGTTACTGCTAAGCAGCTCTGGGATGCACTAAAGCTCTTGTATGAGGGGTTTAAGGAAGCCAAGGAGAACAAAAAAGACACTAAGAAGCAGTAGTTTGAGAACTTCACCTACAAGACAGGTGAAACCATGACTCAACAATACTTCAGGTATGTTGAGATTATGGATACTCTAATGGATGTTGGAGTCAAGCTTAAGAATAGGGACATAGTGAGGAAGTTCATGTTCTCTCTTCCCAAACAATGGACTCACTACTATGTGGCCATCAAGAGAAATGAGGCCTCTCCACTCTTACTCTCAGAGAGTTGTATGGTATCCTTTAGTGGTTACCAGATGGAGATAAACTTGCAAAATCCATCAAGCAACTCTTCTAACAATCAGCAGAGTTCAGCCCTTCATGTGGTTGAAAGGGATAGCAGAGAACCATAACATCATCTTATCTGCTTCCCTGATAACTCACAAATAGGTCTCTTAATCACCTTCCCTGAGACACCAAGGGAGAGCTACATCTAAAGAAGCCCATTCTAAGAGACAAGCTCTGCTCAAGCGTTTGTGTTTGCTGATGAAAGTTATGGAAACTTTCTATTCACTCTTGAAGACTTGGACTACATCAATCTAGATGATCTAGAGTATATGGAGATAGTTCAACAGATGGCTATCCTCACATATAGAGCCAAGAAGTTCTACAAGAGAACAAGAAGGAAGTTTCCAAGCAATATGGCCAGTGGAAAGTTTGGCCTGGATAAAAGCAAGGTGAAGTGTTACAACTATAACCAAATAGGACACTTTGCTAGAGAGTGCAAGGCACCAATGACAAATAGTGGCCAAGCACAATCCAGATCAAACTACACTGATGCAGCTCCCAGAACTAAGAAGCCAAGTCAACCTAAACAACATGTTGCTGTTGTTGTTGAAGAAGGAAGCTTTGACTGGAGCTTTCAGGTAGAAGATGCTTCTCCAAACCAAGCACTGATGGCTGATTATGAAGAAGCCAAGGTATTAGAACATCTTTGTACTCTTGAATGCATTACTAAAGTTAATATGTACAGGTCCTACAACTTGGAATTGAGATATGATCTTGAGTCCTTAAACATTTTAAAAGATGATGTTAAAAGAACAAAAAATGATTATAAACTTAAATTGAAGATTTAGAGAAAACCATTTCTACTCTTAAGCATGAGCATACAAACTACAGGACTCAAATCAAAGATCTCATAACCAAGTTAACTGAATGCCAGGCTGAGCTTGTGATCAGCAAAGCCAAGGCAGAAAAATGTGTTCTTGAAGAGGAAACCTTCAAGAACATAATATCCTCATCCTTGCATGTAAAAGTATGTTACCAAAACAGGCAGGGACTAGGGTCAAGTGAGATAGCTCCTCCATATACACTCCTATCTGTTAGATCTCCAAGGTGTGGAACTTGTCAAGATGAGCTGTCTCCTATTGATCCTATCCAAGAGAAGAATGGATATGTAGAGGAGATAGTGAAGGATGAACCCGAGGTGAGTGACAAGGTTTATCATAAGAAGGGACACTATTCTCCTGGAGAGAAGAAAGAACTAGGGATGACAAAGTCTGCAAGGAAGAACTTGATAAGGGCAGCCAAAAGAAAGTCAAAGAAAGCCCAAGAGATCAAGGCCACCTTCAACTCCAAGCAAAAGAAAGTTTTCATTTTTGCTGGATTTGAAGTGGTAAAGACCGAAGACTCAATAATGGACTCTAGTACCATGAGTCCTAGTTCATGTCCAAATCATCCTAGTCAAGAGAAGAAGGCTGATAAAATATGCACCACTGCTACACAACCTGAACCATGTAGTTCCAAGAGCAAGACTCATCCTAAGAAGCCTGCTGCATCATCTAAGAAGATGAAGAAGGAAGTGGAAAATGATCAACCTCAGCCTCCCACTCAAAAGAAGACTCTCAGAAGCATGCCAACTGAATGCATCATGTGTGGTAGTGCTTCTCACTTTGCCAAGGATTGCATTTACAATCCCAAAAGTACTATCCATATGATCAAGAAGAAAAATTCTAAGAAGAAGAAGAAGAAGATAGCTTAGGAAGGAAAATCTCTTCCTTTCGGAAGCTCCAAAGTGATGAAGAAGATAAGTGAAAACTTACCTTCGGAAGAAAATTTGGTCTCAGAAGAAAGGAATGCTTTCGAAGCACTAAAGTCTACTGCAGTGGATGCAAAAGCTTCAGAAGGTTTAGTCTCCAAAGCTTCCAAAGTCATCAAAACTTTCAAAGTATTGAAGGCCAAGTCTAGTCTTTCAAAGATGGTGTGAAAGATGAAGGAAGGCCATATGACTGAAAGTTCTTTATAAACAACAACAAATAATCCTTAAAGCTTGCATATAGGTTCAATTACTATTGCATTATCTTTAGTTCACATTGACAAGCCCAAGACCAATGAGGCTTGGGTTTCCAAATGTAACTAACCATCTCTTTATGTGTGGGAACGGCTAAAGACCAAAGGGAATGTATGGATCATTGACTTCCAGGAACATGACCGGTAATGGCTCTTTGCTTCAGAATTTAAGAAAATTGATGGTGGGCCAGTTGATTTTGAATGAGAATCAGGTGGTTACAATACTGGAAGGGGCAGGGTCATAAATGGTAAGCTCAACATTAAGAAGGTAAATTTTGTTAAGGAGCTTGGATACAATCTCTTGAGTGTATCCCAATTTGATGATTAGAGACACAACATGCTCTAGATTGAGCATGAGTGCATTGTTCTCAAGCTTAGGGTGGTCATTCTTTAAAAGCATATCCTGCTCAGAGCCCCCAAGAAAGGGAACATGTACAAGATGGATCTGCAGGAAGCATCCCCTTTAGGAGAAGTTTCTTGCTTTCTATCTAAAGCCAATAGTGATGAGTCATTCCTCTGGTATAAAAGAATATGCCATGTAAACTTTAAGAACATGAATAAAGTAATTAAGAATGATTTGGTAACTTGAATACCAAATAAAGAGTTTATAAGTGATGACCATTGTGTTGCATGCCTGAAAGGGAAGCAACACAAGGTGTCTCACAAGACAAAGGAAATGAACTCCATCACTACTCCCCTACACTTAGTACATATGGATCTCTTTGGCCCCACTAGTTTAATGAGTCTAGGAAGGACCTCATATTGTTTGGTGATCACAGATGACTTCATAAGATATACTTGGTACCATGACAAAATCTCCACTGATCACTCCTGATGATTTTAACACTTGGTGCCAAAGAATGGAAGTCTTCATCAAGTCTCAAGACTCTAGGATGTGGGGATCTGCTGTCTCCAGACCTCATGTACCATCCCCCTCTTCAGCTGCTGCTAGTGGTGGTATGATACCAAAGCAAGTGGCTGGCTATTCTGAAGAACACTGGAAAAAGATAGATATAGATCAGAAAGCCATGATTGCTCTCCAAACTTCTCTTCCAAACTCCATCTACAGAGGCTTTAAGAAGTGCAAGACAACTAAACAACTATGGGATGCACTGAAGCTGATGTATGAGGAGTCCACTAAAGCAAACGAGAACAAGAAGGACCTCTTGAAGTAGCGATTTTAGAACTTCACCTTCAAAACAAGTGAAACATGACTCAACAATACTTTAGGTATGTTGAGATTGTGGACACTCTAATGGATGTTGGATTAACTCTTGAGAACAGGGACATTGTGAGGAAGTTCATGTCCTCTCTTCCCAGACAATGGATGGACTATTGTGTGGTCATCAAGAGGGCTGAGAACCTCAAGACCCTTATTCTTACTGAGTTATATGGTATCCTCAGTGGCTACCAAATGGAGATGAACACGCAAAATCCATCTGGTAACTCCAATAATCAATAGATTTCAATCTTGCATGTAGTTGAAAGGGATTGCAGAGAACCACAACATCATCTCATCTGCTACCCTGACAACTCACAAAAGAGTCATTTCATCATCTTCCCGGAGACACCAAGAGAGAGCTATATTCAAGGAAGCCCATTCCAAGAGACAAGCTCTTCACAAGCCTTTGTGTCTATTGATGAAAGCAAAGGAAACATTCTCTTTACCCTTGAAGACCTGGACTATATCCATCCAGATGATCTAGAGTACATGGAAATAGTCCAGCAAATGGCTCTTTTCACTCACAAAGCCAAGAAGTTTTATAAGAGGACAGGGAGGAAGTTTCCTAGCAATGCAACCAGTGGAAAGTTTGGGCTAGAAAAAAGTAAAGTAAAGTGTTACAACTGTAACCAAATAGGAAGCTTTGCTAGAGAGTGCAAGGAACCAAAGACAAATGGTGGCCAAGCACAAACCAGACCAAACTACACTGATGAAGCTCCCCAAAATGAGAAGCCGAAGCAGCAAGCTACAGTTGCTGTTGAAGAAGGAGGCTTTGACTGGAGCTTTTAGGTTGAGGATGCATCTCCAAACCAAGCACCGATGGTAGATCATAAAGAAGCCAAGGTATTGGAACATCTTTCTACACCTGAATGTATTGCTAAAGTTAACAGATATAGGTCCTATAACTTAGAGATGAGGTCTGATCTTGAGTCCTTAGACATTTTAAAAGTTTATTTCAAAAGAGCTAAAAATGATTACAAATGTAAGATAGAAGAACTAGAGAAAACAATTTCAACTCTTAAGTATGAACATACCAACTACAGGACTTAGATAAAAGATCTCATCACTAAGTTAACTGAATGCCAGGCTGAGCTTGTGATCAATAAAGCCATGGCAAAAAATGTGTTCTTGAAGAAGAAACCTTTAAGAACATGATATCCTCATCTCTGCATGCAAAAGTTTGTTATCAAAATAAGCAGGGACTGGGATCTACTAAGATAGCTCCTCCACACACTCTATTGTCTGTATGATCTCCAAGATATGGAACTTGTGAAGATGAGCTTCCTCTCATAGACCCTATTGATGAAAAGGAGATAGTGAAGGATGATTCTGAGAAGAATGAAGAAGATAATCCTAAGGAGGGACACTATTCTTCTGAGGAGAGAAAAGAATCTGGGATGACCAAGTCTAAGAAGAAGAACTTGATCAGAAAAGCCAAAAGAAAATCAAAGAAGGCTCAAGAGATCAAGGCCACTTTCAACTCTAAGCAGAAACAAGTGTTTATATCAGAAGTTCTAGTTCATGTGTAAAGATGAAGATGGAGGATTTGAAGTGGTGAAGGCTGAAGACACAACTATGAACTTTAGTACCAGAAGTTCTAGTTCATGTCCAACTCATTCCAGGAAAGAGAAGAAGGCTAATCAGTTGTGTACCACTGCTACACAGCCTGAACTATCTAGTTCCAAAAGCAAGCCCCACCCTAAGAGCTTGTTGCATCATCTGTAAAGATGAAGATGGAGGTTGAAAGTTATCAAGTTCAGCCTTTCTCTCAAAAGAAGGCTCTCAAAAGAAAGCAAAAATGGATTGCATCATGTGTGGTAGTACTTCCCATCTTGCTAAGGATTGCAATTACAATCCTAAAAGTACTATCCACATGATTAAAAAGAAAATTTCTGAGAAGAAGAAAGAAAAGATAGCTTCGGAAGGAAAATCTTTTCCTTTCGGAAGCTCCAAGGTGAAGAAGAAGACAAGTGAAAACTTGCCTTTGGAAGAAAAGTTTGTCTCGAAAGAAAGGAATGCTTCCGAAGTACTGAAGCTTGCTGTAGTGAAAGCAAGATCTTCCGAAGGTCCAGTGTCCAAAACTTCTAAAGTTTTCAAGACTTTCGAAGTATTGAAGGTCAAGTCTAATCTTCCAAAGATGGTGTGGAAGATGAAGGAAGACCAAGTGACTGAATGTTCTTCATCTACAACAACTGATAATCCTCAAAACTTGAACATAGGACCAATTGCTTTTACATTGTCTTCAAATCACTTTGATAAGCCCAAGACCAATGAGGCTTGGGTTTCCAAATGTAACTTACCACTTCTTTCTTGTGTAGGAACAACTAAAGACTAAGAGAAATGCATGGATCATTGATAGTGGCTGTTCCAAGCACATGACTAGCAATGGTTCTCTACTTCAAAATTTTGAGAAATTGATGGAGGGCTTGTTGATTTTGGAGGAGATGTTGGAGGTTACATTACAGGAAGGGGCATGGTCACAAATAGTAAGCTCAGCATTGAAAAGGTAAACTTTGTCAAAGAGCTTGGGAACAATCTACTTAGTGTATCCTAATTTTGTGATCAGAAACATAACATGCTCTTTATTGAGCATGAGTGCATTGTTCTTAAGCCCGGGGTGGTCATTCCTCAAGAGCATATCCTTTTCAAAGCCCCTAGGAAAGGGAACATGTACAAGATGGACTTGCAGGAAACATCTCCCTTAGGAGAAGTTTCTTGCTTTCTATCTAAAGCAAATAGTGATGAGTCTTTCCTCTGGCATAAAATAATGTGCCATGTAAACTTTAAAAACATGAATAAATTAATTAAGAATGATTTGGTAACTGGAATACCAAAGAAAGAGTTTACAAGTGATGACCACTGTATAGCATGCCTGAAAGGGAAGCAACACAATGTGTCTCACAAGCCAAAGGAAAGAAACTCTATTACTACTCCCCTACACTTATTACATATGGATCTCTTTGGCCCCACCAGTGTAATAAGTCTAGGAAGGACCTCATACTGTTTAGTGATCACAGATGACTTCACAAGATTCACTTGGGTCTTTTTCCTTGGTACTAAGGATGAGACTCCTGAGATCTTGAAGAACTTCATTCTAAAAATTGAGAATCAATGTGATCATAAGGTCAAAACCATAAGATGTGATCAAGGAACAGAATTTAAGAACCAAATCCTTGACACATTTTATGATGAAAAAGGTATTACAAGACAAAATAGTACTCCCAGGATTCCTTAGCAAAATGGTGTTGTTAAAAGGAGAAACAGGAAACTTATTGAGGCTGCAAGAACCATGTTGTCTGACTCTAAACTGCCCATCACCTTCTGGGCAGAGGCAGTCAACACAACATGCTATGTGCAAAATAGAGTTTTAGTGGTTAAGACTCATGGTAAGACTCCTTATGAGCTGTGGCATAAAAGGAGACCGTTTGTTGGTTTTCTTAGGTCATTTGGATGTCCTTGCACCATCTTGAATACCAAAGATCAAATAACCAAATTTGCTGAAAAATCAGATGATGGACACTTTATTGGATACTCTTCCCAAGCTAAGGCTTATAGAATATACAATCTTAAAACTAGAGTAGTTGAGGAGTCAGCCAATGTGACCTTCAATGAACACACTCCTAGTGTGAAAGGTTCTGGTCCTGATTGGCTATTTGATCTTGATTTAGTTACAAACTAGTTTTAACAAATCTTGTGAAAATGTTGCAGGATCTACAGGTAACTTATCAACAGGAGATCCTGACACAAGATTTGAGCTGAGAAGACCAAGCAAGAATACTACTTTAGTTCTAGTGGTAACTAATCCTACAAGCGAAGATCCTATCGGCATAAACATGACAAATTCAGCTGATACATCTGAGGCACCTACAAATTCCAGCTCAGAGGCTCAAAACTCAGATGAAGGAACTTCAAATGTAGGAGGAAATAGAGGTGGTGACATTGATCAAGAATTTCTTGATGCTGATAACCACTACATAGAAGACAACATAAATGATGTCACACACTCATTGGATCAAGCCTCTCTTGATAAGTGTGCTGATGTGGTGGGTGATACTCCATTGCCAGATCTAAATATCTCAAATTTAGATCTTTCCAATCAACTAGTTGTGATCCCTCAACTCAGGATCCACAACTCACAACCTATCACTAACATCATTGAAAATATTGATACAGGGGTGAGAACAAGAGGACAAACCCATAACAAAAATGTTTGTCTATACTCTTGCTTCTTGTCCCAGATAGAGCCAAACAAAGTTGATAAGGCTTTGTAGGATGGAAGTTGGGTTGAAACAATGCAAGAGGAGCTGCTTCAATTCAAAAGACAAAAGGTTTGGAACCTATGTCCTCTTCCTCAAAGGAAGACTACCATAGGAACCAAGTGGGTTTTTAGAAACAAGAAGGATGATAAAGGACATGTAATCAATAACAAGGCCAGACTAGTTGTTCAAGGATACACACAAGAAGAGGGAATTGACTACACAGATGTCTTTGCTTCTGTAGCAAGACTTGAACCTGTTAGAATATTCTTGGCTTTTGCTGCATCCAAGGATTTCAAGGTCTACCAGCTTGATGTCATGTGTGCTTTTCTATATGGGGTGATTGATGAAGAAGTGTATGTCAAACAACCACCTGGCTTTGCAGACCCAAATCATCCTGATTATGCCTGCAAGCTTGATAAAGCTCTTTATGGGCTGCACCAAGCTCCAAGAAAGTGGTATGAGACACTATCTCAGTATCTCTGTCAACATGGCTACACGAGGGGTACTATAGATGGAACTCTCATCATCAAAGGAACATGGAATGACTTAATGCTGGTTCAAGTATATGTGGATGACATTATCTTCGGGTCAACTAATCCAAAGCTCTGCAAAGACTTTGAGAAGATGATAAAGAACAGATTTGAAATGAGTGCCATGGGGGAACTCAATTTGTTTCTAGAAATTCAAATGAAGCAAGTTGAAAATGGCATCTTCAAAAGGTAGTCAAAGTATGTACAAGACATCCTTACAAGATTCAACATGACTGATTGCAAGGTTTCAAAGACTCCTATAGCCAGAAACCACTCCCTTAGACCTGATCTTGAGGGGGAGTGTGTGGATGAACATCTCTACAAGGCTATGATTGGGTCTCTTATGTACCTCACTACCAGCAGGCCTGATATCATGTTTGCCACATGCATCTGTGCAAGATATCAAGCCAACCCCAAGATGTCACACCTGGTTGCTGTCAACAGAATTCTTAGATATCTCAAAGGTGCTCCTAAGCTTGGCCTTTGGTATCCAAAGAATTCTGACTTCAATTTGTATGCCTATATAGACAGTGACTATGGTGGGTGCAACTTGACTGCAAAGTCTACATCTGGGGGGTGTCAATTCCTTGGTGGAAGGATTGTCTCATGGCAATGCAAGAAACAATCCTGTGTGTCTGCATCAACTGCTGAAGCTGAATACATTACTACTACAAGCTACTATGCTCAAGTGCTTTGGATTCAGAATCAGATGTTGGACTATGGATTCAACTTCAAAGAGACTCCCATCCACATAGACAACAACAATGCTATCTCTATTATAGAGAGTCCTGTGCAACACTCAAGGACAAAACACATCAACATCAGGTATCATTTGATTAGAGATAATTTTGAAAAAGGATTAATCAAACTAGTCAAAGTTAACATAAATGAACAATATGCTGATTTGTTCACTAAAGCTTTTGATGAACAAAGATTCAAATATCATGTATCAGCTATTGGGATGATTAACTTTGAATAGATTTTTGTTAAACTTAAATCAGTTTTATTTCTAAAACCTATGTGTCCTAAGTTATCTATTTTATCATCTTCATAAGCCTAGTTTCCTTTGGAAGAAATTTTTTTTCAAAAGATATTCGTTAGATTTTTTGAAAATTTTAAACATATTTTCTTTCGGAAGATATCAAGTTGTCTTTGGAAGAACATTATGTCTTCAAATCAAATAACTACTTATAAGACATTTACCTTTGGAAGAAATTCTGATATATCTTCTGAAGCATAAATATGCTTTTAAGTACTTACATGTATTTGAAAGACAATTTTCTTTCGAAAACAATTAAGTCTTGGAAGATTTATTCTCTTAAGAATAAAACTTCCAAGTACTGATTTCTTCCAAAACCAAACATGTCTCGGAAGCAAAATTCTCTAAGTATTTTCCTTCTGAAGAAATTTTTTTACAAATCTTAAGAATATCTTCCGAAGCCAATTTGGCTTCGGAAGCTTTTCTTATAAAACTTCCGAAGACAAAAATACCTTCAGAAGATTTTCGACTTCCAAGAAAACTACCTTTCTGGGCACTTTTTAAAGGTGGGACCGACATTTCTATTTCAAAGTTTATCCTTTTGCATTAACTTTGTCTCAAATCCATTTCATATATATTCTCTCTCAACGGTTTCCCTCTTTCACTATCTTCTTCATCTGCAAATCTTCTAACCTAAATTCACCCACAAACCGCCCTTGTTCTTATCTTCCTTCACAACAAAGCTACCTCAAAATGGCAAACCTTCATCATAGAAACCAACCTGATTTCTCCATGCAACTTCACAAGCAACATAATCAAGTTGTCTGTTGAACTCTGAGAAAGATCCTGGTTTTTCAGAGGTTTGTCGCTTTCTTACCCTGTCAAACTTCTTCACCTCCCCCACCATCGATCCTCCACTCTATGAGGAGCAGCTATTAGAATTTTGGAGGACCTGTCAAGAGGTCGCCATGGATGAGGAGAAGGCACTATCTGCCACAATACAGGGGAGGATAATCTTCATCACTCCAACATCCATAAACTCACATCTAAGGCTGGATGATATCAAAGGTATTTGTCCTTCCCCAAATATGTTGTTAACCATACCTTTGGTCAAATGGGCTATGAAGGGGATTTCTCCATCAAGACCTTCAGGAAAGGGAAGGTTTCCTTTTAATGCAAATACCTCCTCCATGTTGTCATTCACAGTCTATCTAACAAGCATGGAGGATGGGACCAAGTTCTAGAGGACCTTTCTGACTGGGTTTGAGAATGATATTCTCTGTTGATGTGAATCAACAAGGACCGAATATGATGATTGAGTCAATGATTGTAAGGCGGAATCAAACAATCACAGAACATTGAATGCTGAATAATACTCATAAATGCTCTTTGTATTAAAGAAGGTGAAAAACGGTTACAATGAATGCTAGGGTTTTTAGCATGAACAGTAACAGTACACCTTGAACATATTACAAAGCAAAATATTCTGATTGTCTAATTTCTAACAACAGTCAGTCTCGGTCCCTTCTCATACGAGGTTTTCTATTCTATTTATAGGTTGACACATACCTGAACAAAAGACTAAACTAACCCTGACCTATACATCAGAACTAGTCTAAGTACAAAAGTCTTCATCAACATTTCTTCTGTACATCCGCATTGACTAATAAGGATGTTATAATCTCGTTAGCATTTCTTCTTGGTCATCCGTATTGACAAATGCGGATGTTGAGTTGTTCATCAGCATTGGTGTTTGGTCATCAGCATTGACAAATGCGGATGAACAAACACTGCGCATTTGTTGTTGAACATCCACATTTGTTAATGCAAAAGAACAAACTCTTAGGCGCATTTGTTCTATGGTCATCCGCATATACAAATGCGGGCAGTCGACACTTGTTTTCTATTGTTGATGCAGATTCTTCATCGGTATTAGATCTTGGACTTGGGGAGATTTTAGCAGAACAACTATCAATCCACCACTTGAATTGGCATGTATGATCCTTTTAGGGTCCAACAATACTCCCCTTAAGGATTATACAGCCTATGTACTTCAAGGTTTTGATGGAGGATGAGGTTGTGAGGATTCTGTTGGGTCTTGAGCAGCTTGCGGAGGGATGAGTGGTTCTGCCTGTGAGGGATCAAAAATTGCCTTTATCATGTTGACAAAGTCATTGGCTTCAGTCATCTTTTCTCTGTTTAGCATATGGATCTTCATTTGGCTCATTATGTAGATGGCTTCCATAGGCAGCTTATTCCCATATTGACACAGTGGACAACCTATCTCTATGGATCAACAAAGCTCCATCAACATCCACTTCTAGCTTCACTATGTTCCCCAATTGCAAGGGAGTCTTCTTCTTTCTTCTCTGCTCTCTTTTAGCTTTGATTCTGTCAAAGGCCATCTTCAGAATCTTTATGCATTTTAAGAAAAAGTACATGTCTTCCTCACCCAGCTTATTGTTTAACTCTCTGAAGTGCCTTGTGTATATGTAGTAGATATAAGATTCATCTAGCAATCTCACTTCATATCCACTAAACAATCTAATTTCTACACCTTCTTTTCCTCCCCATTTTCTTTCAATAACCAACTCATATGTCTTTTCATCATAATAGACATTTGAGATTGGTTTGGAGGAATGAGTTCCAGCTACCATCTTTCTCTTTAAATATTTAGTTGGCTTCACCTTGAGCTCAGGAAACACAACCTCTTCAGCTGGTTTTGTCTTTTTCTTCTCTAGAGGGTTAACAAAGGATCTATCTTTCCTCATACAGATAGCCTTGAGAGATTTGAAGTTGTTTGTTCTTTTGAACATTCTCAGAATGTCTTTAAACTCATAACCCCTGAACATAGCCATATGATTGATGAGCTCCAGTTCGGCTAGTTCTTTCAGATCATGAATCTGCAGGGAGTTCACTAAAGCAGCATACTCAGTGAAGAATTGAACTAACCCTGAGATCCGTTTAACCATAAACATATTCCAGTCACTATGATACTTCCAGGTAATAATTTTCTGATTAGTCTTGCCATGTGGAGTAGATACACCTTTGATCATCTCAGCAGTGGTGAGCCCCTCTTGAAGTGTTAACTGGGAAGGCTCAGCAAACCACTCTGGATTTCTATGTAGAACAGGTGCCAAAGAGTCTTGATCTCTATGGGTGAGCTGGATATCTTGTGCAGATAATCTTGTTCTAGGCTTTTTGAAGATCTCTTCTTCCATTTTCTTCAGCCTTTCTTTCTTTTCATTTATCATCCTAAAGATGGCAGCCCTTAGGGAATTAGTCTTCATATTGGCCAATTTTCTTTTAGTATACCCTTGAGCAGACAGATAATCCTTTATTTCCCTGTCAGTCATGGAATAGGCATCAGGATATAATGATTGAGAAGCTTCAGTCTGCTTGGCCTTTGAAGTGGGTTTATCAGCTTGAGTTTTGGGAGAATGAGTCTTTTCATACTCAGTTTCAATAGTAGGGTCCAGCAGTTTGTTTAGCTTTTCTTCTTCTGCTATCATACCCTCATATGTCATCCCAAAGACTTCATCTGGATCACAGCCATGATTGATGAGAAACAAGGCTTTGGTCATCAAATCATCTGTTTGGGCTTTATCCATCATTTCTTGGACAGAGGGTTCAGGCTTTTCAGGGCTTTCTCTGACTATGTGTTCATCAATCACATATCCACCCTCTATCTCTCCTTCTTCGAGGTCTATGCCTACTGACCTCTCAGTTGTTCCTCAGCCTTTTCATGTTCTTCTAAAAATTGAGCAATAACTGCTAGGCTCCGAGGATCATCTTGTTGCTTTTTCTTTGGTGGATCTTCTTCTATAGGCCTTTTACCCTTTGCCTTTTCAGACAGGTATTTTCTCTTTCTGGTATATGTTTGTACTCTTGGACCAGAAGAGGGTTCAGCTATTTCAGCTTCTTTAGGCAATTTTTTAGCTTCCTTTTCTTCAGCAGTTGATGGGATTTTCTCTATTGACTCTAGTTCTGATTCTTTCTTTTGTTGTTGGTCTTCACAGAGCTTTTTGATCAAATGTTTTTGATCCTCAGTGAGAGACATAACAGGTACAAGCTGAAGGCTCAATTCCTTCTCAAGAGGGACAGGAGATTGAGATATCACTACAATGGGCTCAGAAACTTGACCTTGATCTCCAATAAATTCCCAGAATTCATCATCAATGATGAAATCTTCAGCAGTGAAGCTATCAAGAGCCTTGATCTTATCACTGAACTCTGATTCTTCAGTGTGTGTTTCTTCATGATCTTTGCTGGTGTATAGTACCATAGCCAAACTTTGTTCTTGTGGCTTGGTTCTACTTGATTCAGCTTCTTTTTCAGGCTCAGAAGATCTCATTTTCTTAGCAGGAGGAGAGTCATCATCACTCTCTCCTGAGGAACTTTCACCTCCTTCTTCTTTGTTATCATCTTTCTTCTTGTCACCCTCATCTTTATCACCTTCATCATCCTTTCTTTTCTTTTCAACCTCTTGATTTATCATGATTATCAGCTCCAACTCAGAAACTCTTTTGTTCAAAGTTTCTATCTGTTTTTGCATAGTCATGATTATATCAGTTTGCTCTTCCAGTAGGCTTTCTTGTTCCTCCATTGCAATGGTTTGGATGGTCAAAGTGTCCACATGACCACTGACTTCATCCCTTGAATGTTGAAGAGCAGCCTTTAGGCTTTCTATCTCCTTATCTTTCTCTTTCTTTTCAGTCTCATACTTCTCGTTCATCTCTTTTAACTCCTTTTCCTTTTCATCTAACTCTAGAAGTCTGTGTTGAATGATACCAGATCTTCTATTTAGGAGTTTCTCCATCTTGGCTACTTTTTGCAATAGTTTTGATATCATCTCATCTTTTGCATCAGGCCTGATTGCCTATGACTCAGCATAACTCTCAGAGGGAGCAGCCTCAGAAGTAACTTGCCTCACAGGCATCTTCATTCGATGATCCTCTTCATCAGATGATTATTTGGATTCCTCTGAAGAGCTGGCAGAATCACCAAACTCAACAGGCTTAGTAGAGACTGGGGATGCATGAACAGGAGATGTAGGAAAATGATGAATTGGTGAAATATGGGGTGAGTGTATGGGTGATATGTGTGAAGAGATGATGGGTTGTGTTTGTGGAAAGGTAATTGGTGATCTTTGTGGTGAGGGGATGGGATATGGAGTGGATGGAGAGGATATCTCAGCTGCATGAACAGAAGGCCCAGTGTGAGGATCACCACCTACATCAACCTATGGTGACACTAGCCTCTGTCCTTCTTCAGCTACATCAGCTTGCTCATCAACATTGTGTTGACTAGGAGCAGCTTGCTCTTCTTCATGAACAGGCTCAGCATCAGGAACCTCTTGAGCTTGTTCCTCAATATGCTCATCTTGGTTGATCTGTTCCAGCATCCAGGGTAATAGAGGAGCAAATGTGCCACTGTAGAAATTCCTGGGGTCTCTCTTCTTCATGTACTAATAGGACTTTGCATTGTACTAAGGAATATCCATCACTGGTCCTTCAGGTATAATCTTATGGAAAGCTTCATTGATGAGACACTGCAGAAATCTAGGATACATGAGGAACTTGTATCTTCTACCCTCCTGAATGTTTGACACCAGACCATTAAACACATAAGCAGACATGTTGAATGGCCTGTTTGTGCACAGAGCACATATAGCAAAAAAGGTGGTCACTGATATGTCATTCCATCCAGTCTTTCTCTTTGACAGGTAATGTTGGTAGAGATGAATGTGGAATCTCCATTGCAAGTCAACCAACCCCTTGACGATCTGCTTTCCTTCATAACCTCCCTCATAACCAATGTTTGCAAAGAAAGTTATGATTTCATCATCTTCTAATTCCAGAGGAGAATTAGCATCATCACCAAACTGTAGACACTGTCTCACAGTCTGTTTAGTAATGGCCAAAGTATGATCAAGAGTTATTCTTCCAGACAGAGTCCTTACACCATCTATCTCTGTCACCTCAGCAGTGCTCTAGAATGACCTTATGAATCTCCCATAGATGATAGGCCTAACTGTAATAGCATGAGCAACTCTGGTAGTTAAGATGAATCTGATCATGTCTCTCAAACCCTCTGCCTCAGTAACATCAGGATCAAGATAGCCACTAACATTATGGAACTTGCTCCATGTAAGATTAGCCATTGAAACCTGCATTAGAGGCATATGAATTAGAAGATGCTACTGTAATTGACAGATTGTAATACATAAATCAAGTGGTGTGTTCTCAGTTTGACTTTTAATGGTCAAAATTGAGTGAACATGTGTACTGTTTCATAGAAACCATACACAACTTGATTTTGTCATGAATAATCACTCTTATATGTTTTGCAAGTTTATATAGATTATTCATATGGTTTTAACATCTTTTAATCATTAACATCAGGTTTTGACATTCACTTTTTCAGAATTGATTGTCCCCTGTTCTTAACATGAACTAGGTTTTGTAACCCGATTGTAGGAGGTTAAATTCTTGTTATTGATTAACATTTCCTTTGAAAATGTCATTTAAACCTTGGTTTGACGTTACTTTTGGTGATTGATTCTTAACCTAGAGTTTTATGTTCAAAATCAGTTTTTGACTGTTCGATGTTTTAGGTTAAGAACTTTGAAGAAATTCACCTTTTCTTCGATAATACTGTTGTAATGAATGAAGATGAGGAGTTTTTGTGGTGATAGAGTCTTAGATCACAGGTGATGAATTTTAAATGATAGGGATGATGATGGATGAACAAATGTGAAGACCGCTCGTCGTACTGTAAAGTCTCTCAATTTGAAAAGTATTAAATGACCTTTTAAATTCGGGTTTAAATAGATGATTTAATGACTTTTACAAATATTACAAGTGTTGAAAACAAATGCGAATGACCTTTGAAAAACACTGTAGCAAGTGCGGATAAGAATTTGTTCATCCGAATTAGTGTACTGTTGCAAATGCGGAAGAGTAAATTCCTTGCCTCACAACTTCAACAAATGCGGTAGACCAGAAGTTTATTCGCATTTCTTGACTTGCATCCATCATCATCACAGAAGAGATTAAGCAAATGATTTGATCATTTTGATACACAAGATAGTTTTTAGTGTTAAATTCAACCACATTCAGGAAATGCGGATGAGTAAAAAAAGAAATGCGGTAGAACAAAAGTTTACTCGCATAGACAAATGCGGTTGAACCGCATAGGTTTTTGACACTTAAAACTTTGTGTACACTTCTTTGACACAAATGCTGTAGAGTTAACTTGTCCGCATTAGTTTCACTTTGTTTTAACTGGTATGAAAACAATTACCCGCATTGGTTATATGCCTGGGTTACCTTCACCCGCATTAACCAATGCACTTACCCGCATTAATATTTGAACTTAATCAAAAATTAATGTTTTTGTAGATTGAATTCTTTTCTGTTTTCTGATGAACTGATGGCTATTATGAAGAACTGTCTTTGCTTTTCACTTGTTTCTTATGAAGTTTTGACTGATGTTGGGATTGTCAATTCTTGCTTGGATTGACTTGTATATCAGGTATGATACATACAAGTTTCCCAGAGTTTGACTGATCTTGGACTTTTGTGCATCCAAATGTCTGCATAAGCTGAGATACTATAGTATAACTTCTGCACCAACACAGTCAGATTCTTTTTGTTTTGATTTTATAAAAATTAAGAAATAAACTACCTGTACAAACTGATCAAAATTTTAAATTACTCCCCCTAAAGTTTATATCCTTATTTAGATAGAAACTTTAAGGATTTAAAAATTTTGGATCATAAAATCTCTTTGATTTTTTTTTTAATTTTTCATGAAGAAGAAGTATACTTTTATTGGGATCATATCAATCCTACATTACACAAGTGCAATCTTTTGATTGTAAAATAGACATGTTTATGAACTTATTGATTGAAGGTATGTTTGTCCTCTTAAACTCATACTTGGTAAATATTATACTGCATGTGACATTTATCATGTTTTGATTGATTTGAATATTCAACATGTACCTCACACACAGAAACATGGTTTGATCAACCATCCTTATGTAATGCATGGTAGACTACTTTCATATCTTACATGACCAGGTTACTTAAAATATGAGATCTCAATTTCACTGATCCTTATTGGGATTCTTTTACTTTGATCCTTTTGATATTTTGATCCACATTGGGATCCTTTTGCACTTCACTTTGGAAGGTGATCCATAATGGGATTCTTTTTGCATACTCTTTTGAGAATTCATCCAAGGTGAATGTGTTCCATATTGGGAATCTTTTGGATCATGACATCAGCACCATGTGCTTGTTTCTTCAGGTCTTTGCTCAGCAAAACAAAGAAGAAACTGATGTAGGTGAATGAGATTCATAGCTCATCATTACCTGGTGTGTTTAAGTTGCTACACACACATACACTTGAATAAGCTGATACTTACCAGTACTCTGAGATGAGTGTTTCACAGTTGAATATGATTATTTAGTTCATCATAGCATGTATCTTCCTTTCCAAGTTGAGCCTACCTACATATCAGGTAAGTCATGACAGTCTTTTAAATTTTGAATTAAGCACACTGAATGATATAACAACTGTAATTATATCATTTCCCAAAAGTATAAGACACAAACTTCAAGAAAAAGACTTCTTTTTGTGATTTTTGATAATTTCTGAATGTTTTTATAATTTTTTTTTAATTTTTACTCTAGGTTAATCATGCCAATTGATTGAACTAAGAATTCAAACCTATTAGGTTCAAATGCCTTGGTAAATAGATCAGCCAATTGATTGTCAGTATGAACTTGAATCAATTTGATTAACCCTTTTTTAGCACAATCTCTCAAAAAGTGATATCTGATTTCAATGTGTTTTGTTTTTGAGTGTTGAACTGGATTATTAGTAATAAACATTGCAGCTATGTTGTCAATGTGAATTGGGGTGTGCAAGAAGTTAAAACCATAGTCAAGCATCTGGTTTTGAATCCAGAGGACTTGAGAGCAACAAGCTGATGCTGCTATATACTCAGCTTCTACTATTGAGACAGACACATTTGTCTGCTTCTTGCACTGCTAGGAGACTAGTCTGGGACCAAGAAATTGACAATCGCCAGAAGTGGACTTCCGATTGAAGTTGCATCCCCCATAATCACTATCAGTGTAGGCATAGAGATTAAAATCTCCTTCCTTAGGATACCATAATCCAAGAGCAGGTTTTCCCTTAAGATATCTGAATATCCTCTTGACAGCATTTACATGTGACTCTTTGGGATCAGCTTGATACCTGGCACACACAAAAACACCAAACATGATGTCAGGCCTACTAGCTATTAGATACATAAGTGAACCTATCATAGATCGATAGAGAGTCTGATCCACTAATTTGCCTTCTGGATCTGGACCAATCTTCACGTTAGTGTCAACAGGAGTTCTGATGGACTGACAATCAGCAAACTTGAATTTCTTCAACATTGATTCCACATATTTGGATTGATTGATGAAGATACCATCTGATGTCTGTTGGACTTGTACCCCTAGAAAGAATGTGAGTTCCCCCATAGCACTCATTTGGAATTTTGAATGCATAAGGTCTTTAAAGTCTTTGCAGAGTTGTTTGTTTGTTGAGCCAAAAATGATATCATCCACATATATCTAAATCAGTAGCATGTCTTTGCCTTTTCTCTTTCTGAATAAAGTCTGATCAATCTTTCCTCTTTCATACCCGTTTTCAAGGAGAAAAGATGATAGTCTCGTACCACTTCCTTGGTGCTTGATGAAGACCATACAAGGCTTTGTTGAGCTTGTATACTCTGTGCGGGTAATCAGGGTCTTCAAATCCAAGAGGCTGACTCACATAGACTTCTTCTGCAATTTTGCCATACAGAAAAGCACATTTACATCCATTTGATAAACAGTAAAATTCATGGATGCTGAATATGCTAGAAAGAGTCTTATTGCTTCTAATCTTGCTACAGGAGCAAACACCTCATCATAATCAATTCCTTCTTCTTGTGTATCCCTGAGCCACTAATCTTGCTTTATTTCTGATGATGATTCCTGTCATCAGTCTTGTTTCTGTATAACCACCTGGTACCTATAGGATATTGTCCTTCGGGAAGGTCTACCAGTTGCCATACTTCTTGTTTCTTGAATTGTAGCAGCTCTTCCTGCATTGCCTCAATCCAACTATTGTCTTGAAGAGCCTCTTTGATGTTTTTGGGTACTGTTTGACAAAGAAAGCAAGAGAACAAACAGATGTTTGCTATGCTTGACTTGCTTCTTGTCACCCGTTCATTGAGATCACCAATGATGCTTTCAACTAGATGATTCTTGTGTGTTTTGGTGGTTGGAATTGATTCACCAGCAATGGTTACATCAAGATTGGAGACATTTAGATCATCTTGGTGAGAGGCCAATTCATCTTGAACTGTAGGATAGTTATGAAAATAATCAAAACCGGTTTCAGTTCCTGCTTCAACATCAGCAGCACTTTGATTACTTCCATCATTTAAGGTTCTTTCAGTTTCAACTGGAGGAGTAGCTTGATTTTGATCTCTGACTTCAGTTGAAGGATCTTCTAAAGGAGATGGTAGTGTGCTAGGACCAGCTTCAGTTGAAACACATTGATTTTGAGATGGTTGTCTGACAAGATCAGCTTGTAGTGGAACATCTTCAGTTAGTTGATCAGTAGAAGTTGGAGGAATCATTGGAAATTCATATGTTCTTTCTACTCCTGAAGAGGGTTCTGCTGAATGTAGATTTTCTGCATCAGACAAATGAAATTGATCAAAAGATTTTGTAAAAGAGTCAATATCAAACAACCAGTCAGGACTATTTGTAGATTTGGGAAATGAATGTTCCTTGAATTGAACATTTGTTGATTCATCAATAATATTTAATCTAGGATTAAATACTCTGTAAGCCTTTGAAACAGAAGAATAACCTACAAAGAATCCTTCATCAGACTTAGATGAAAATTTTCCCAAATAGTCTCGAGTGTTTAATATCGAGACAGGACAACCAAATGACTTTAAAAATCCAATAAATGGTTTTCTGTGAAAAAGAAGTTCATAAGGCATCTTGTTGGTTTCTTTTACAATCAAAGTTCGATTTTGCACAAAGCACGATGTATTAACTGCTTCTGCCCAAAAGGTGATTGGCAGTTTAGCATCAGCTAGCATGGTTCGTGCTGCATCAATCAGTGTTCTATTTCTTCTTTCAGCTATCCCATTTTGTTGAGGACTTCTAGATGCACTAAACTAATGAGCAATGCCTTTGGTTGTACAAAATGAACTCAGATCTTCATTCTTAAATTCAGTCCCATTATCACTTCTAATTGTTTTGACCTTATGATCAAGTTGGTTTTCAATTTTTATAATAAAATCTTTTATCAATTGGGACGCTTCGTTTTTATGAAGTAGAAAGAAGACCCATGTAAATCTGGAAAAGTCATCAATGATCACCAAACAGTACTGTTTCTTCCCAATACTCATAACATGAGTTGGTCCAAAAATATCCACATGAAGCAGCTTCAATGGAGAGTTGTTTGTGTTCATCAGTTTTGGCTTGCGGGAAGACTTATGTTGTTTCCCTCTGAGACACGCTGAACAGTGATCAATAAAATGGAATTCTTTTTGAGGTAAACCAATGACGTGGTTTTCCTTGACTAATATGTTAATGTTTTTGAAATTTGTGTGTCCCAACCGTCTGTGCCAAAGCTGTGACTCATCAAAGGTTGCTTTAGACAGAAGACATGTTTCTTCTTTTGGTGTAGCAGAATTGAGGTTTAAGACATAGGTGTTATTCTTCCTTGGGGTTTTTAAGACAACCTATTCTTCAGGAACTTGAAATCCTGGTTTCAGAATATAGCAATGAGTGTCAGTAAAGTGAGTAGAATATTTCTTGTCACAGATCTGAGACACGCTGAGCAGATTGAAATTCAGTTGTTCATAGTAGTTCACTCGATCAAAGCTCAACATCCCATTTGTCACAGATCCTTCACCAGTGATTCTGCCACCTTGTGAATCTCCACCGAATGCCACAGACGTTCCTTGAATATGCTTGAAATCATGAAGGAGGGAACGATCTCCAATCATGTGTCGAGAGCATCCACTGTCCACGTACCATAAACTATTGGACCTGTATGGATGACCCTGCAAGCACAACAGAACTAGTTAGAATGTGGAACCCAAGCCATGATGGTCTTGGGTTTCCCGTTCCTATCCATGATAGTAACTTCTTGGTACTTTTCCCTAAATAGTGACTTTGAGTGAGGTGTTCTAGGAGATTTTTGATGATATTTTGCATGTTTCATCTTATCAATTTCAGTTGAAGAGTCAGAAGAATAATGAAACCTTTGATCCCTATTTCTTTTAAGAAACCTGACCCGTTTTTGATTATCAAACATCATTTTTGAATTATGAAGATCATGTGTTTGGTTGATATTATGATATTTGTTTCTTTGAATTTTCCTTGACTCTTTTATGCTACCCCTATCACGATCAGAAATGGCAGTCCTGAATTGAGTATTATGAAAATGATTTCTGATTTTGGGTTTCACAGATGAGATTGGTGAGATGGGCTTCTGTTGAGGAATTCTCAACCCTTTTTGTTTGAAGAAACAATAAGATGTATTATGGTTGGTCATATCACAGACTGAACAATATTTATTAAAATAGCAGTTTTTAGTGGAATGATTGTTCATGTCACAGATTGAGCAATATTGATTGAAAAAGCATTTATCTGTACTGTGATTAGACATTTCACACACATCACAATACATGTGCTTGTCTCTTGAAGCTGATCTTGATGTTGAAACCTCAGTAGATTTACCAGTTTTTGACCGAGTTTCAACCTTTGATTTTGGTGAGGAAGTAGAATCAGCCTTTTTAGTAGTTTGTTTCATAACTCTACTAGGTTTGTTCTTCCTAGATTGTTTCTGCTTTCTTACCATTTGCTTCAATTCCCTTTCGAATTGATCTACATGTTCTTTATTAAAAATATCAAAACCAACTCCTTGCTTTGGTTTTGACGATTGAGGGTCAGCCTTGATTTTGGTTTTTGATGCTTTTGGAGTTTTGGTGTTCTTTTGAAGTAAAATTGTGTCAGATTTGATTGAATTGTTTGGAGATTTGATCTCATAATCAGAACTGCTTTCAGCAGAAGGTTTCACTGAAATCTCAGCTTTCTGCTTTTCTTTCGAAATTACAGGAACAAATTTCACAAAAGGCACTATGGCTTTGAAAGGGCTTCTTGGTTTAATGACATTCACTGTCTTGTCTGAGTACTCTTTGATTTTGATAGGATGACCTAACTTAATTTTCTCCTCATTTGTTTCAATGTAAACATTTGGTTTATTTTGAGGATTAGTGATTTGTGTTATTATTGTTTTAGCTTCACTAGTTTAGGTTCAATTTTATCAGACAAAGTGACAGATTCAGGCATGACAGTGTAATTGTCATAATATGGTGGAGGACATGAATTGTATCCAATCCCAGTCAAATCATTATGCTCCTTCTGTGAATCAAGCATCTATTGCAGCTTAGCTGAAGACAGTTGAAGCTTTTCAAGTTTCACTTCAGTAACTGATTGCTCAGCTCTAGATTGTGCTAATTTTTCAGTTAACTCTTCATTCTCAGCTGAAAGAGTGTACTTTTCACCATGTAGTTTTTCAATATCAGAAATGAGAGATTTGATTTTTATTTCAGAACTTTTGATTTCTCTTTTAAGCATCTCAGATTTTACCTTTTCTTCTTTGATTTTATCAGCCAATTTGTGATTATGCTCACAATATCCTTGTAGTTCAGCTATGCATTTATCACTACAAAGATTAGATTTTACCTCAGATGGCATTGGATTTGGGCCATCATTGATGTGAGCCATAAGAGCATGATTCTAAAATTGAGGCTTTACTTCTTCAGCATATAGGCTCCAATCACATACTCCGTCTTGTCTGATGACAAGTGCATTTGAAGTAGTTTGGCTGCTTCCATGAGCTTGGTTAGTCAGTTGTGACTGACTTTGATAGGGTTGTTGATAGTGATGCTGCTGTTGATGATTGTTGGAGTGGTAGCTTGTGCTTGGTTGTGAGGATGATTGGCCCTGTGAATTTCTTTGAATACTGTGGTTGTTCCTTTTTAGAGCATTACATTCCCTTGAGAAGTGACCAGTCATAGCACAATTGAAACATTTGACTTTGGATTTGTCGTATCCAAGTTTTGTATTTTCATTCAGACTCAGCTTTCTCCTTTTTCTGAAAAACTTCTTGGCTCTCATTGCAATCATAGCCATTTGCCACTGTAGATCCATTTCTTCCACATCATCTGGATCCATTTCTTCCAAGTCTTCTTGAATCAAATAAGCAGAAGTGAGTCTTCCTCCAAGATAAGCTTCAAAACTTGCAACAAAGGCATTGTAAGTAGCCTTTTGCTCTTCAGTTCTCTTATCTTCAGATATACTTGTAGGAGTGGCAGCAAATCCAGTTGACTGAATTGAAGGAGATGGCTTGGTTGTTGAGGGTGTGGCAATGAATCCTGTTGTTTTTAATTGATCTCTTGATGAGAGGAAGTCATCATCTTCAGTGATGAATGCATTTTCCCAGAATGAGTTTCTGATGGAAATTTGTATGCCTCAATGACTTTAGGTCCACCTAGATTTATGCTCTTTTCATCAAGTTCAAGAGCTTCAATTTTAGCAATCATAATATCCAAGGTGGTGCTCTCCAAATCAAGAGTGTTTCTCAGCATGGTTACATTTTGTTTCCAACTTTCTGGAAGACTGTGAAGCATCTTTTTGTTCAGTTCTTTGACTTTATATGTAACCCCCATAATCTCTAAATCATTCACTAGCTACACAAATCTATGCAGTTGTTTAGAGATTGACTCCCCCTTAGAGTGATGAAAGGTTTCATATTGATTAACAAGCTTATCCTTGTTAATTTTAGCTACTTCACTGCTTCCTTCACACATTATTAACAGTGCATCCCACACAGCTTTAGATGTTCCATACTTCTCAAGTCTTTTCAGCACATCCATCTTGAATGCTTGTGTTAGAATGGAATAAGCTTTGAGATCAATTTTGATCTTCTTGTAGTCATCATCATCAAGAGTGAGATCCTCAATAGGTATTCTTGAGGTTTTGTACAGTGCAGCCTGATTAACAGAGAGTGTCACTAGGATGTGAGGCCCTTTACATATGGATATCCAATAGTCCGGATCTACACCTGTAATGTAATTCATGAACCTGATTTTCCATTGCTTAAACTCAGATTTGTGTTTAAGCATAGGGGGTTTAGGAGTGTGACCAAGTTCAAAAAGATTATATGAATCCATGTTAATAAGCTGTTTTTAACTGGTTTAAATATGGATTAAATTGATTATTATGTTCAACAAGTCCAATTAGTCCAAATAGTCCAAAATAGGCTTATGTAGATAGATCTGTTTATGTTACAGGTTTGATTTTATGGATGAGAAACTATTCACAGATTAGTTTTTAGATGGAGAATACGGATGAACAGTGACTGTCGATGAGTTTCATCAGATATTCAGTTTGTATACTGAATAGAGGTAGTCGAACACTCTATCAGCAACTCAATCACCAGATCTATCGAGTTCAGCTCAGATCTGAGCAGATCTGAAGAAGAACCGAGAGCCAAAGCTCTGATACCAATTGACTGGGTTTGAGAATGATATTCTCTGTTGATGTGAATCAACAAGGACCGAATATGATGATTGAGTCAATGATTG
Organism: Flaveria sonorensis; assembly: GCA_025506505.1. Taxonomy (NCBI): domain Eukaryota; kingdom Viridiplantae; phylum Streptophyta; class Magnoliopsida; order Asterales; family Asteraceae; genus Flaveria; species Flaveria sonorensis. The sequence continues at coordinate 20,707,971 of CM046432.1, read as the reverse complement.
TGATTGTAAGGCAATCACAGAAAACAATGCTGAATAATATCGAATGCTGTATTATAATACTCATAAATGCTCTTTGTATTAAATGAAGGTGAAAAACGGTTGAACAATGAATGCAGTAGGGTTTTTAGCATGAACAGTAACAGTACACCTTGAACATATTACAAAGCAAAATATTCTGATTGTCTAATTTCTAACAACAGTCAGTCTCGGTCCCTTCTCATACGAGGTTTTCTATTCTATTTATAGGCTGACACATACCTGAACAAAAGACTAAACTAACCCTGACCTATACATCAGAACTAGTCTAAGTACAAAAGTCTTCATCAGCATTTCTTCTGTACATCCGCATTGACTAATGCGGATGTTATAATCTCGTCAGCATTTCTTCTTGGTCATCCACATTGACAAATGCGAATGTTGAGTTGTTCATCAGCATTGGTTTTGGTCATCAGCATTGACAAATGCGGATGAACAAACACTACACATTTGTTGCTGAACATCCGCATTTGTTAATGCGGAAGACAAACACTTAGGCGCATTTGTTCTATGGTCATCCACATATACAAATGCGGGTAGCCGAAACTTGTTTTCTATTGTTGATGCAGATTCTTCATCCGCATTAGATCTTGGAGTTGGGGAGATTTCAGCATAATAACTATCAATCCACCACTTGAATTGGCATGTATGATCCTTTCAGGGTCCAACACTTTCCTACATAGTCCATGGGATGGTTCAGGGAGTGAAGTTCAGGTATTCACATTTTATGTACATTAATTTACTTGCAAACTTAGACTCCTTAGAATATTACATGTTCCCTAGATATGTCCAGCACATTCTCAACTGTGAACTGGGCTCACAGTTAAGGGGAACAGGAAATGTTATAAAATTAGGATAGATGAAGCCCGGCATCTTCAAGACTATGAGAAAGCCAACTATTGGTTTCTCAGGGATAGAAACAGCCCTTGCCCCAAAAATGTTAGAACTCATTGCTCAAGGTGACAACCTAGCAGCACCAGCTAGTGTTGAACCCACACCTTCTACTTCTAAACCCCCTATACAGCCACAAATAACCATCACCTACCAAAGAAAATCCAAACAAACCCTTGCACATGCTACTCAATTTATGCAGGTCCCTATATTACTACCCACACAGGAGGAAGTGGACACTAGAGCTCCCTCTTCTCTTGAGGAGCAAACCACTCCCGTTTCACCAATGATCGGTGCTGAGGTTCCTCATGCTCAGCCTGATGAGCTCACAACCCCCCAAGCCTTAAGCCTTCACTCAGAGTCTCAACACTCTAGTGAACAACCTTCAGGGGACAGTTACTGTAACACCCGAAATTTTGTCAAAAACAAAGGAAAAGCAAAGTATCAAGAAGAGAAAAGAAAAGGAGCCCTAGTGGAGGGGCCAAAGTGTAAAAATTACAAAACCTTATTATTTTAAGGTTTATATGTATGGGCGCCCATACACCTTTTCAACCTTCTGCTTTTCGACAGAGATCAAGAAGAAGAAAGAAGCTGAAGTTTTCTCTCGGTTTTAAGGAAGTTGAAGCTGAGTTTTCGCATTTGGTGAGTGTTTCCTTATGTTTTGTTCGGTTTTGTTGGGTTTTCAACCTTAAAACCAATTTTTATGTGTTCTTCATGCTTGGTTGTGTGTTTTGTTGTGTTTTTAGGTGTTTGGACTTGTTGTGCCTCAAGTTTGGTGGAGTTTACTTGAAGGCTACTTTAGGTGAGTTCTATGGTTTTATGCTTATTTTAGGTGCCTTGTAAGTTAGTTATAGGTTGAGAACCATTTAGGATGATGATTTGGGTCTGGACAGTGTAAGTTTCGAACTAAGTATGCTCATGCGCCTGAAATTTGCTTAAAATAAGGGTCATGCGCCTGGATTTTTGCCCATGCGCCTAAGTGGTAGGCTCATGCACCTGATACTTAGCCAAAAGGACATCCCATGTGCCCCAATAGTGCCCATGCGCCTACTGCCCAAATGCCTAAGTGTACCTCATGCGCCTAAATAGTATCCATGCGCCCAGAAAATTGCTCATACGCCCAAGTGTTGGTTCAGGCGCCTAACTTTCCCATACGCCCAAGTACTCATGCGCCTGCATAGTACTCAGGCGCCTACATAGTGCTCATGCACCTAAATGACTTAGAACAATTTCTGAGATTTTGAGAAATAGAAATTTTAAGGTTTAAGCCTTGGGATGTTTTGGTGGTTATGTTTGTTGATGTTATGCATGATTATGGCCTGTTCTTATGTTCTATATTACGTATTATTATGTGACTTTACGTGGCGTGTGTATGCTCGCATACGTAAAGTATTATCATAAATGAAGTGAAAGATTAATGATAATGAAAAGTGGATCATAACGAATGAATGAAAAGTCTTGCAAGCAAAACTTTTAGAGAGGTTCACAACTCATTATGAGTTGTTAGCTCAATTGTGTGTTATATAACGTATGATTTAACCCATGAGGGTTCACACACAGGAGGGTCAGTCTTTGTGACTGATTAAGATGTACGATAACGGGATCCTTGTCGCTTGACCCCAAAAGGTGGTTGCTTCATGCACAATGATGGGGCATAGCTTAAGACAGGATCTGGATAGAAGTGAAAGATAAGGAAAAAGTACGAAATGAACGAATACGTGCAATAATGGAAGATAATAAGGTTATACCTTGATGTATGTAAAGGACGTATTTTTAAGTAAAAGGATATTTTATTATAAACAAGGTACTTTAATGCTTTTAAAACTAGAACTCCCTCAGCGACACTAACTTTTATGCATTTTCAGTTGACAGTAATTGTTGCTGAGGATGGCACGCGGGGAAAGCTACTTGGTAGGCAAGACTGGCATCCATTCGTGTAACAATAATTTTGTTGTTTTGTAATGCAACTAATTGATCCTTTGTAACTCCAAAACAAAATGATGTATTATTTAGCAACAGTAATTATTAATGCATGAATGGCTTTTTTTGAAAATTCTAATCCGCTGCAATGCTTTACGAAATGTATATGTTTTTATATAATTACTGCTGTGATTGACTAACTGTGAAGATTCAGGAAACGGGGCCTTACAGTTACCATCCCCAGCCTCTTGATCTAAACCAACCAATTCCAAACCTAGAATTCTATGATGATGAAGACATAGGATTCAGTGAGTATCATGAGTCTCTCTTCTCCTCCCCTGCTCAAAGAGAGATGAGTACTCCTAGTTCTCCCATGTCTAGCCCACATCATCCACCTACTACTGAGGTGGATCTTCCTGAACTTGTTCAAGAGGTCCATATGGAAGAGGCTCCCACTTCAGCAAGTGAAAACATCATTAAGACCTCGACCATGGCAACCCAGTCCATTGACACTTCACTTGAAACTATCATGGTGCAGGGGAAATCTAGCGGCCAAGAACAAATTGCTGGTGAAGAGGAAGAAGACTTAGGTCCTATTCTTTCATCCCGCCATGATTCTTTTGATGAAGATGAGGGGAATATAAGACTAAAGGTGCAAAATCTGACTTAAACATGCACCTATTTAGTCTCCAAGGTTAGTCACTTGGAATCTCAGGTGACTACCTTGCTCAAAAGGGTCAATGATCAGCAACTTGAGATTTCTAAACTCAAGGAACAACTACATGGGAGACCTTTAAGGAGGACTCAACCAGTAACACAAGAACCTATGGATATGATAGACCTAACCCCTAGCTTACCTATGCAAGTGGGTGATTCTACCAAAAAGGGGGAGAAAGTCCAAGAAATCACAGAACCTGGGAGTTCTTCATAAAGTATGGACATTAAGGATTCACCAACCTCACTTGCAATTGTCCATACTCAGTAACCTTCTCAAGTCCATATTGATGTGGTCACTCATTCAAAGTCTGTTTGAGGAGGGTATTCCAAAAGCTATGTCTACCCCACCCCATGATGCTGAGAATAAAATACTTGGGTGGAGGTATGATGTTGACAGGAGAGCTCTAATTTTGCATAGACTTCAGGGGCAGCAAGAGGTTTTCAATTTTCAAACCCTAAAGTTCTATGACAGTCTTCCTCTAGTCCACATGCCACTTGTCAATCCTATTCAAAACAGGAAAGCTGGCAGACTGGTTGAGAGGATTCAAGATAGGATTGTTGAAGAGTTCAGACAAAGAAGAAGACAAAAGCTAATAGGAAATCTCATTGGTCAACTTGATATTGAGGTGGAACCTAAGATTAGCTTTAAAGGGGAAACCTTGACTGAAGGCCTAGTGATAGACCTTTTGAATGTTGTTACAAGAACTACTTCAACATCATCAACCCTCAATGAGGCACCAGCTGGTGAAGGTGCTTCACAACCTCTCTCTGGCCAGAGCTTAACTGCTGAACCAAGTAATGAAGGCCAAAGCTCTCTTCACCTTGTGTCACCAAGGCCTGTGCGTGACAAAGGGAAGAGGAAGATGACCTCTGAGGAGATTGAGGAGGAGGAGAGAGAGAGAGATAAAGAGGAAGCTAAGGGGGGAGAGAGTTCAAGAAGGTCTCCAGGATTCATGGAAGCTGCTATCAGGGTTACCTCCAGGACAAAAACTCGGGATGATGAGTTGAGGGCAGCCAAATTAAACTACCTGGGGACCAGGAACTACAACATAGATGAAATCATCTCTCTTCCCTTAGAGCAACTAAATAAACTGGCAGACACAGAGCTGTTAAAGGAAAGGAAGGAGGCAGAGGATGTAGAACTGTTCCTAAAAATCAAGGAAGAAAGGAGACAGAGAAGGCCCTACAAGCATGCTTCTATCCTATCCCCAGTTCAGGAAAGCCCTAAGAAAGAGGCTGTGGTAACTGAACAACCTTAGGTAGACAAGGAAGCTGATAGACAAAACATGATTAGCTACCTGAGTGCCACAGGTCTATATCAGGCATCTGCACTTCTTCCCTTATCATATGAATTTGTTGAATTCGAGTATCTTAAGCAGCTGTAGCAACAAGTTACCAAAGAACGAAAGGCTGCTAAGAGAAAAATAAGGGAAGAAGCTGCAAACTCAAGAGCCATCATCCAAAAGAGTCAAAAGAAGTCTGCTGATAGGAAAAGGATATGAGCTTCTTGAAGCTGTACGGATTCTACGGAAGGAGGCTTGGTCCAATGTCTCTATCCATTATAGATGAGCACATTAGAGTGATCAAGCAGAAGAATAAAAAGGTAGAGCTTGTTGACTTGCATTCTCCACCAAGTTAAGCTCAACCTAAAGTTGAGGTAATAGTTGAACCCACTGAGACAACACAACCTGAGCCTAGAGTTGCATCTCAGCCAACTTCATCTTCTAATCCACAGCAGGGTCCAAAACCCTCTACTTCTGACCTTGTGAGGGAAGAGGACCCAACTGAGAAAGACACAACAAGTCAACCTGGTACTGAAGGCCAGTCTTCTCAGTTAGAGACTTCAAAGAGGAGGAAAAGGATGGCCAGGAAGAATGGTTCTAAGAAAAAGTCAAAGGCATCCACCTTAACACCTCAGGATGAGTTAGAGCATACTGAGGTAGTGCAAGAAGAGGCTGCTCAACCAACTCCAACTCAAGAAGAGGCTCTTGCAACTGGAAGACCCATCCTGTCCTGGACCTTTGCTACTAATCCAGATAGGTGGTATGTCATCAGAGATCATAGAGGTCAAGATGTTTATTTCTGGCAAGACATGCTTGATCTTCCTCTGTATGATCTCCATGATATAAGAAGGTACTATGAGAGTCTGAGGGATCCTGATCAGTTGATGAAGAAAGGAATAATCTTAATCCTGATAAGGACTGTCAATATCTAAGTATACTTCTCTATTTTGGTAGCATCAGCCTAGGGGGAGTTTGTAAGGTTATACTTGAAAGGCTGATGCAACCAAAGAAACCCAAAGCAACCAAGGAGCTTCCAGCTTGCATGTACATTATGCAGAGTAAAAGTTACTTCGGAAGTTTTACACTTCTCACAACAAATTATTCTAAGCGTACATTAGTGCATGTATGCATGATCTCCATGGCACGAGAAGATATTATAAGAGTTTGAGGGGTTCTGACCAGATGATGAAGAAAGGTATGGTCTTAATCCTGATGAGGACTGTCAACATCTGAATAACTTCTCTGTTTTGCTAGCATCAGCCTAAGGGGAGTTTGTAAGGTTATATTAGAAGGCTGATGCAACCAAAGAGGCCAAACAACCAAGGAGCTTCCTGCATGCATGCATTAATGTACAAGATAGAAGTTACTTTGGAAGTTTTACAGTCATCACAGAAATTATTCTAAGTGTAAAATCTTCTGAAGCCAAAGACCAAATCTTCCGAAGCCAAAGATGAAGTCTTTCGAAGCTTCAAAGACAAAGTCTTCCAAAACCAATGAAGTGAAGACTGATTTCTTTCGAAGACAAAGAAGACTTGCTTTCTCTGATGTACTTTTACATAAAGTTGACTCATTTTCCACTGCAACTCTGAAGACTCACTAACTTATACAAGTTGGTGAAAAGGTCCATGCTTTAGTAAACTATAGATTATGGTTTTGAGTCTGTAACTTCCTACTTTGTACCTTTTATCCTTTTTGTAATATATTAGGATGTGAGATATGGCATGTCATGGTCACTAGTCAAAAGGCAATCTGCCTTTTGACTTTACATTGATCTTGTTGTCTAGATTAGTGTTTCCAGCTGGCTTTCAAAATATGGCCGGCTGTAGGATGTAGTATAAAGTATCTCAGGTCCTTGTATTTCTTTTTATGCTTTGTAACACTTGTAAAAGAACTTGAGAGCAATTTATAGCATCCTTGAAAATCATACTTATCTTGTTCTTGCTCTTAGTTCTGTTTCATTATTTACTTGTGTTCTTAGTATCATTTATATAAACCTGGTTCCCTATTTGATCTGTTAAGTGTTCTAACACTCTTCTCATTGTGGGACTGATTGTATTAACCATCCCTTAATTGGTATTGCAACTGCAAAGTCTACATCTGGGGGATGTTAATTTCTTAGTGGAAGGATAGTCTCATGGCAATACAAGAAACAATCCTGCGTGTCTGCATCAACTGTTGAAACTAAATACATTGCTGCTGCAAGCTGCTGTGCTCAAGTGCTTTGGATTCAGAATCAGATGCTAGACTATGGATTTAATTTCAAGGAGACTCCCATCCATATAGAAAACAACAGTGCTATCTCTATCATAGAGAATCCTGTGCAGCACTCAAAGACAAAGCACATCAACATCAGGTATCATTTAATTAGAGATAATTTTGAAAATGGATTGATAAAACTGGTCAAAGTTAACACAAATGAATAATATGCTTATCTGTTCATAAAAGCTTTTGATAAGCACAGATTTAAATATCTTGTATCAGCTATTGGAATGATTAACTTTGAGTAGATTTTTCTTAAACTAACCTCAAGATTATTTTTAATATGTGTGTCTTAAGTTGTCTATATCATCACCATATAAGCCCACTTTACTTTGGAAGTAACTTTTCAAAACTGCTATCCCTTAGAATTTTGTGAATTTTGAATATATTTTCTTTCAAAAGACATCAAGTTGTCTTTGGAAGAAAATTATGTCTTCAAAACAAATAACTAGGTCTGAGAAATCTACCTTCGGAAGAAATTCTGTTATATCTTCCGAAACTTATATTTGTCACTAAGTACTTATATGTATTGCAGGACTCCTTTCTTTCGAAAGCAGTTAAGTCTCGGAGGCTTTATTCTCTTATTGAATAAAATTTCTAATATTTGATATCTTCCGAAGCAAAATTTATCCAGGAAGTAAAAATACTTTAAGTAATTTTCTTCTGAAGCAAATTCTTGAAAACCTAAGGAATATCTTCTGAAGCCAAATTGGCTTTGGAATTTTTCTCAAACCTTCCGAAGACAAATTGCCTTCGGAAGATTTTAGACTTTCAAGAAAATACCTTTTGGGCATTTTTCCCAAGGCGGAACCGACATTCGGATTTCAAAGTTTATCTGTTTGTATTACTTTGTCTCAAATCCTTACTATATATATATTATATATATATATATTCATACAACGGTTCCCCCTCTTTCACTTCTCCTTCATCTACAAAAAGATCAACCCTAAATTCACCCACAAACCGACTTTGCTCTTACCTTTCTTTACTTCAAAGCTACTCTAAATGGCCAACCCTAATCCCCAAAACCAACCTGTTTTTCCCATGCAGTTACACAGGCAAGACAACTAAGTTGCTCTTTTATAATCTGAGAAAGTTCCAGGTTTCTCAGATGTTTGCCTCTTCTTATCTCTGTCCAACTACCTCACGGCCTTCACAATAGACCCTCCATTGTATGAAGATCAACTTTTAGAGTTCTGGAGGACCTGCCAAGAGGTCATCTTGGATGGTGAGAAGGCACTGTCTACCACAGTGTAAGGGAAGACAATTTCATTACTCTAGCCACCATCAACAATCATCTGAGGCTGGATGATGAAGAAGGCAAATTGTCTTTCTCCAAATCTGTTATAAACAACTCATTCGGCAGATGGGGCTAAAAAGGGTAAGGTCTCATCTCAGTAGAAGTACCTTCTCCACTCTCTATCTAACAAACATGGAGGTTGGGACCAAATTCATGAGGACTTATCCTATATATTCCATGGGTTGGTTCAAGGGGTCAAGTTCAAGTACTCACTGTTTGTTTATACAAACTTACTTGCCAACTTGGACTCCTTAGAAATATTATATGTTTCCTATATATGTCAATACATTTTTAACTTTGAACTAGGCTCACAGCTAAGGGGAACATGTAATATTTTAAACTAGACAGATGAAGCCTGAAATCTTCAAAACAATGAGAAAGCCCAATTTTGGCTTCTCAGGGGTAGAAAAAACCTTGGTCCCAAAAATATTAGAGCTCATTGCTCAAGGTGACAACTTGGCAGCACTAGCCAATATTGAACCACACCTTCTACATCTGCACCGCCCACACAGCCCAAATCTCCATCACCTACCAAGTAAAATCCAAACAAACCCCTGCTCATTCTACTCAAGTTGAGCAGGCTCCTGAATCACCAACCATGCTGGAAGAAGTGGAAACTAGAGCTCTCACTTCTTCTGAGGAGCAGACCACTCCCATCATTTCTATGATTAGTGCTGAGGTTCCTCATGCTCTGCCTAATGAGCTCATTAGCTCGGCCTTAAGCCTTCACTCTGAGTCTCAAAACTAGTGATCAACCTTTAGGGGAAAGTTACCATCCCCAACCTTTGGGTCTCAACCAATCAATCCCAACCTTGAATTCTATAATGAGGAGCAGACCACTCCCTCATTTCTATGATTAGTGCTGAGGTTCCTCATGCTCTGCCTAATGAGCTCATTAGCTCGGCCTTAAGCCTTCACTCTGAGTCTCAAAACTAGTGATCAACCTTTAGGGGAAAGTTACCATCCCCAACCTTTGGGTCTCAACCAATCAATCCCAAACCTTGAATTCTATAATGATGAAGATATGGACTTTATGAGTACCATGAGTCTCTCTTTTTCACCCATACTCAATGAGAGATAAGTGCTCCTGAATCACCTATATCTAGCCCACATCATCCACCCACAACTAAGGTTGACCTCCCTGAACATGTTCAGGAGGTCCATTGGAAGAGGCTCTGACTTTTGTAAGTGATTACATCATTAAGACATAAACCATGGCAACCCAACCCATTGACACTTCTTTTGAAGCTATCATGGTACAGGGGAAATCCAGCAGCCAAGAAACTCTAGCTGGTGATGAGGAAGAAGACCTTGGTCCTATTATCTCATCCCCCATGATTCTTCTGATAAAGATGAGGAGATTCTGCAAGTAAAGGTGCAAAGACTATTAAAAACATGCACCTACTTAGTTTCAAAGGTGAGTCACCTGGAATCTTAGGTGGCTACCTTACAAAGAAAGGTCAATGACTAGCAACTTGAGATCACCGATCTCAAGGGCAAGTCAGCCGAGAGACCCATCCAGAGGACTCAACCAGATGCACAAGAACCTATGGATGTGGTGGACCTAACCCTTAGCTCCCTTATGCAAGAGGGGATGCTACCAAAAAGGGGGAGAAAGTCCTACTTACAATCACAAAACCCAGGAGTTCCTCTCAGAGTATGGAGATGGAGGACTCACCACCCTCACTTGCAGTTTTCCATACTCAACAACCTTATTAGGTCCATATTGATGTGGACTCACTCATTCAAAGCTTATTTAAGGAGGGTATACCAAGGGGAATACCTACTCCATCTCACCCTATTGAGAATCCAATAGTGGGATAGAGGTATGATGCTGAAAGGAGAGCCCTGGTAATCTCTAGGTCTCAGGGACAATAAGAAATCTTCAACTTTTACAACCTGAGATACTATGAGAGCACCTACTTAGTTGACCTCTCACTTGCCAAATCATGTCAAAATAGGCAAGCTATAAGGTTAGCTAATAGGATTCAACAAAGGTTGCTTGAAGAGTTCAAGTTGAGAACCAAATTATATAGACAACACGAGCAGGCAAGACTGTTGGTCAGCTGGATGCTAAGGTGAACCCTAAGATTAGATTCGAAGGGGAAACCTTGGCTGAAGGCCCAGTAGTTGAGCCTATGAACCTTGAGACAGGAACTACTTCAACACCCATTACCCTCAATGAGGCACAAGCTAGTGAAGGTGTCTCACAGTGTGACATCCGTCACCAAAATAGGTACGTTGTCTTTGGCATTAGTTTGAATTTTGACTTTTGACTTTGACTTTCGTCTTTATTTGGGCTAGGTCTTGATTTATGGTTCTTTTCTTCTAGGGCCCAAATTTGGTCTAATGGGCCTACGTTTTTATGATGGGCCTAGAGCCTATATCATTATGTGACTTGTGGGCTTGTCATCGTATGAGGTTCTATGTATTGAGCCCAACAAGGTTTTTCTAAAAAGTAAACACGAAATTACACCAAAACCCAACTAACTCTATATCCATGGGCTTTGCCTAAAGCCTGGTAAATAAACTTAAATTGTTTCAAAATATAAATTATCCCAAACTCTAGGGCATGTGATAGCCCGTTGGAACCGTTATTTGCACGCAGAATAACCTATCGAATTCTCTGAAATTCCTCAAGCATCCATCGACTTTTGATAATCAAAACACCCAAGAGCCTTAAACCAAGCAGATACCTTCGTCTTCGTAGATACGTAAGCGAAATTCGTGTTTGATGAAGTTTAATCCTTGTTCATTTCACTCAAGATAGATGATAATCATCATCTACACTCTAAATCTTCATCTAATGATCTTTCATTTTAGTTTTTGGTGCTAGATCGTGAGAATCTAAGCGTTACGATCGTCGGATTCGCCATTTGGTAAGAAACCCTAATTCTTGGATTTTATGGTAATCGAATCCATGATTTGAGTGGAAATCTTGGATGACCTGCCCTTAATCGAGATTTTGACCTATAAAACGTTTTGAAATAACTAGAATTGTTCCTTGAAAGTATTGATGTGTTGAACAAATCGAAACACGACAACTAACAATCTGGGCAGCTTACTGTCAGAAAAATGGGTCATCTTGTTCGTGTTGATAACTTGGTCGAACACGCCCAATTGGGGCAAATATGGGTCTAACTTTAAGCTCTATGAGTCCCTAACTAACCCAAGTGGTTTCATGTCGTTTCGACATCGTTTGGTCCTCCAAACGGTAGCAAACAAACTGAAGGTCAAACTGACGAATCTGGGCAGCAGATTGGTCTTTATTCTTCGTGTCATAACTTACTCATATTTTGTCAGTGAACCTGATTCTTTTTCTGGAGTTAATTTAAAGTCTCTTCTTTCAAATGACACCTCGTACGCAATTGTCGTGGTCGTGTCGATCTCCTACAGCTTATACAAGACTGATGCGCAATCAATATGTATGCTGAATTATTTTGTTAAAACTTAAAAATAAGGTTGGGATTAAATAGTCTAAATTAAGACAAGTTTTGCATATAATATTGATTAAAACTCTTTACAAAATAATTAAATTAATAATGTGACGATGGAAAACCTTGATTAGTGTTAAGGGCTGGACTAACAGGATTGCACCCAATATTAGTCATCGATATTTGTGCTATATTAATCCTTGTGTGAATTATATATTTTTTAGAGCTTCCTCTGCGTGTTGGAATTTGAACTGTGACTTTTCAAGGTGAGTTTCACGGCCCCCTTTTAATATATTTTACTTGGGAAAAGCATGCTTGTGGTTTTGGACTATGCCGTGTTTGATTTTCTTTTGAATATGTATGTGGTTTGGGTCATGGTATGAGTCTTGATATTCATCATGAGTGTACTTGTGCTTGTGCTTCACTTGTGTACTTGGACGTTATGGAGAGATATTGTTAGCACTAACGGTTGACACCCCCCACCCATGTTGTCTGTATACTAGTCGAGACCGACTTGGCCGGGGCTTGCCCTTGGTGAATATAATCCGGTTGTGTGCAATTTTGGAATGTCTTGGACTTTGGTCTTCGAACTTATGTTGATACCTCTGATTGCTATGTATCTCTTTCACATACAATTACTATAACATGTTTTACATGGCAAAATATTTGTACTTATAAACCTGTGAACTCTGTTACCATGGCAAAATATTGTACTTATAACCCGTTAACTCCCAATTATTTGACCTTTTTAGAGCATGTCTTTTCAGGTAATGAAGTCTAGGTGTATGGCTGTGGACTTAGACGAGATCGCTCCACTAGGAGCATTAGACATTCAAGAGACTTTTGGGACATGTTGTGGATTGTTGGTTTTATGGATTGTAATTTTGATGATTTTGAGATTTTTATTGTTTGACAATTGTGTTGATTTGTTTCTGTATGGAGCTTTGTATGATTATGCATTTGTATGACGTTCTGGTAGTGACTATCCTTGACATGTGTTCCTATGTGTCAGGCGATGTCATGACCCATGTACGGAGAATACCTTTAGATATTCTCTTGAACCCCCATGTGTTATGACGATCCCTTCCGTCGCATCCTCGTGTTTCCGCTTTAGCGAGGGTGTGACAGATTGGTATCAGAGCCATTGGTTATAGGGAATTAGGTGGATTATTCGACCTAGGACTATAACCTAAGTACCCGCATGTAGTATGCATAATAGGATTATGTGTACATTATACATGTGAATATTTGTGTTAATTGTTTTGATTTTTGGATTGTCTTGTTGCTTCTTTCTTTCTTTTACTTGTCCTTTTGAAAAAGTATTTATGTTTTTATTCTTTTAGGCCATGACTTCTGGTACTCATTCCTTTCCCCCTTCTATTATTGATATTCGTCTGATTCGGAGAATGAAGATGCGTCACCTGGCCCGTCCGAAGCTGGTGAAGCAACAGTAGCGGTGCGTGGACGTAGACCGTTGACGAGGCTATGACGGGATGCTTTAGGCCATATGGGTTTGGAGCACCCTGGAGAGCACATGCAGTGAGGAACCCATTTCCTCATTCAAAGGACGTTAAGATATTCATGGGTCACCACCGGATTCCCCTAGGTTTTGTCAGCAGCTGTGAGAGCCTGTAGGACTGTTACCGGAGGTGGCTAGCCCCCACCGACTATTCACGGTGATGGTGGCAATATACCTGCCCCTCCAGCCTTAAAGGGCAAGAGAGAGTTCGCGCGACGTATGACAGGCGGACTCATTGCTTCCTGCTCGTGGAGTGAAAAGAAGAATTAATTGGGGACACTCCACACTGCTACTGATTAGCCTTTTTATGATTTTCCTTTTCTTTTCTTAAGTATCTTGACTGTGATTATTGGGATTAGTATATTTTGACTTGAGTTTTGACATGGAAATTATGGATATTAGGTTTGGTTATTATTTAAGTATTTCTATTATGGAATATGGGTGTCGAATTGACAAATTAGTGCTATCATATACGTGCCTATTTTCTGAATAATTCCTAGCCTTATTACAATGCGATGTTGATTATAATTATTTACGGGTTGCCCTATTTTTTTTAGAACATGCCGCCCAAAGAGTTACCCGCAGCTCGGCCCGTTGGAGGTGCAGCCCCGAGGGGACAGGGACGTGGTAGAGGTGCTGGTGGCCGTGGTGGGGCCAAGGTGGAAGAGGTCAAGGTGGAACGAACAATGAAAATAATGGGGCTGGTACTCCGATATCGCCATTATTATTGCTCAACAGCTAGCTGAGCTAATTCCTACTATTGTTACACAAGTGAGTAAACACCTCTTGAACAATGGGGCGGTATGGGAGAGTAAACGGGAACGATAATGGGAATGAAGGGGACAATGGCAATCATGGAGGTGAAGAAGAACAAATGGCGGCGAGGTGTTGATGGCAGCTGGAGATGGTGGGAACGTGAATGTTGTGGGAATGGTACTGGGGTAGGGTTGGATGTACTACAAGGAATTCATAACTTGTAAACCGAGGAGTTTGATGGAAGGGCGGAGCTATTGCTTTGACCCGTTGGATTAAGAAGATGGAAACTGTGATGGATATCAGTAACGTGCTGAGAATCAGAAGGTGAAGTATGCGACGTATTCATTGGTAGGAAAGCATTGACATGGTGGAACACCCAAGTTCAGGCTCGGGTAGAGAGGCAGCTGTGGCCATAGAAGATGGAAACTGTGATGGATATCAGTACTGTGCTGAGAATCAGAAGGTGAAGTGATCGACGTATTCATTGTAGGAAAGGCATTGACATGGTGAACACCCAAGTTCAGGCTCTGGGTAGAGAGGCAGCTGTGGCCATGACATGGGCCGAATTTAAGGCGTTGGCAGCTGAGGAGTATTGCCCTATGAATGAGATGCAAAGTTGGAACCACGAGTTCTGGAACCATTCGATGGTAGGGTCGGGTCATGCTGCATTACCGACCGGTTTCATGAATTGGCAAAACTGGTGCCACACTTGGTAAACCCGAGTCGAAGAGAATTGAGCGGTACATCTGGGGTCGGTACCACAGATTCGTAGCATGGTGACGGCCGCGCACCCCCAACCATACAAAGTGCAATTTTGAAGGCATGCACTTTGACTGATGAAATGGTACGAACTGGAGTTTTGGGAAAGACTGGAGAAAAGCGAAGGATGTTGGGGAGTCAAGCGATCGACCAATAGTAAAGTGGATAAGAAAACAAAGGTAGTGAAGGGATATGTTGCTGCGGCGCCTACAAAGAAGGATTATGTTGGTACTCATCCGAAGTGCTCAAGTGCGGCTGGCATCATCCAGTTACAGGCCATGTACTGTGTGCTACGCTTGCCAGCAAGTCGGGCACTTAGGTAAGTATTGCAGGACACTCGAGAATCCAGCGGTGCCGGTCATATGGCTACACCAGGGGGGGCACCACGCGTGTGTTTCGAGTGCGGGAGCCAACCATTACCGTAATACTTGTCCAAAGTTAAACAGCACCAGGACGGGTGGACAACCCGAATGCAAGAACAACAACCAAATCAAGCATTAGCAATTGGCGAAATCCTAGACAAGGTAACGATGGTAACCCGGCTCGTGAAGGGCGTTTGTAATCGGTGCCAATGACGCTCTCCAGGAACCACAAGTGTGACGGGTACGTTTACTTTAAATGAACATTATGCTACAGTTTTATTTGATACGGGTGCCGATAATAGTTTTGTATCATCCGAGTTTATGAAATTAATGGATATGACCCCTAGTTGTATGGAATCAAGCTATGTAGTAGAAATTGGCCAACGGTAACCTAGTATAGACTAGGGATATAATACGTAACTGCACCTTAACTTTGGGCGATCATGCTTTTAGAATAGATCTTATACCTTTTGGGCTTGGAAGTTTTGACGTAGTGGTGGGTATGACTGGTTAACTGGGAATAGGCCGAAATCGTTGTAACGAAAAGATTGTCCGCATACCCTTACCATGTAGCAAGACACTTAAAGTACATGGGGAGAAGCTGGAAGTGAAGAAGATATATAATGATATGAAAGTGGTGGAATTGAAGATCGAAGACTTACCTATTGTGCGGGATTTTCAAGAGGTGTTTCCGGATGATTTAACAAGGTTGCCACCACCAAGACAGGTAGATTTTCGAATCGATTTGATACCGGACACAGTGCCTGTGGCTAAGGCTCCTTATCGACTAGTCCTGTCAGAACTGCAAGAACTGTCTAGTCCCTCCAGGAGTTGCTAGACAAGGGTTTCATCCGCCCAAGCCATTCGCCGTGGGGAGCGCCAGTGCTCTTTGTTGAGAAAAAGGATGGATCCTTCAGATGTGTATAGATATAGGAATTGAACAAGTTAACTATTGAATCGTTACCCCTTGCCAAGGAAGATGATCTTTTGATCAACTTCAAGGGCGACCTATTTTTCGAAGATTGATCTTCGTTCCGGATATCATCAGTTGAGGGTGCACGAGGACGATATACCAAGACGGCTTTTAGGACGCGTTATGGGCATTATGAATTCTTGGTTATGCCTTTTGGGCTAACAAACGCACCACCCGCGGTATTTATGGATCTAATGAATAGGGTGTGTAAACCCCTATCTAGATAAATTTGTCATAGTATTCATTGATGAATTTTGATCTATTCAAGGACGAAAGAGGATCATGAGGGACACTTGAAAGCAATCTTGGAGTTATTGGGAAGAGAGAAGCTCTATGCCAAATCTCCCAGTGTGAGTTTTGGCTGCGAGAGGTGAAATTTCTTGGGCATGTAGTGAATGAAAAAAGAATTCATGTGGATCCTGGAAAGATCGAGGCAGTGAAAAATTGGGAGGCGCCTAAGACGCCTTCAGAGATAGACAATTCCTTGGGTTAGTAGGTCTATAGGTTATTTATCGCAAACTTCTCAAGGGTTGCACCCACTTACGCAATTGACGCAGAAGGATAATATCTTCGAATGGGTGCTAAACAAGAGGACGCATTTAATACATTGAAAAATAAGTTGTGTAATGCACCGATATTGGCACTCCCTAAGGTTCAGACGGATTCGTTGTGTATTGTGACGCTTCGCATCAAGGTTTAGGTTGTGTTCTCATGCAAAAAGATAAAGTGATTGCATAGGCGTCGCGACAACTTAAGAATCATGAGAAGAATACACCACCCATGACCTGGAGTTAGGCGTGGTGTTCTTTGCTCTTAAGATCTGGAGCACTATTTGTATGGTACAAAGTGTGTCGTTTATACAAACCACCAGAGCCTCCAGCACATTTTTGACCAAAGGATTGAACATGAGACAAGCTCGATGGATGGAATTGCTTAGTGATTACGACTGTGAATCCGTACCCACCCGGGTAAAGCAAACGTAGTAGCGGATGCTTTAAGTCGAAAGGAAAGAGTCAAACCTGTACGCATCTGGGCCCTACAAATGACCATTCATTCGGATATTAAGACTCATATTATTGCTGCTCAAGTCGAAGCAATAAAGGAAACAAACGTACAGAGTGAAGGTTGAGAGGACTGGACCGACAGTTCGAACAAAAGGTGATGGAGGGTTATACCTTATGGGTAGGATTTGGGTACCCATTACAGGGAATGTTCGGGAGATCGTATTGGATGAGGCACATACGATGAGGTATTCGGTACACCCTGGTGCGGATAAAATGTACCACGATCTTAGAGATTTATACTGGTGGCTCGGAATGAAGAGGGATAGCGGTATATGTTAGTAAGTGTTTAACATGTGCGAAGGTCAAGGCAGATCATCAAAGACCATCAGGTTTATTGCAGCAACCTGAAATCCCTGAATGGAAGTGGGAGAATATTACGATGGACTTTATTACAAAGTTACCAAGGACTAGTAGTGGGCATGATACGATTTGGGTTATTGTGGATCGAATGACCAAATCTGCACATTTCTTGGCTATACGCGAAGACTACAAAATGGAAAAGTTGGCAAGGATCTATATCTATGAGATTGTGTCTAGACATGGGGTACCTGTGTCAATCATATCTGATCGGGATGCACGATTCACATCCCAATTCTAGCAATCCTTACAGAAGTCACTGGGGACACGTCTTAACATGAGTACTGCCTATCACCCTCAGACCGATGGTCAGAGTGAGCGTACGATTCAGACTTTGGAGACATGCTGAGGCTTGCACGATTGACTTTGGCAGTAACTGGGACACTCACCTTCCATTGGTGGAGTTTTCGTACAATCATAATATTACCATACGAGTATTGGATGTGCACCATTTGAGGCATTGTATGGGCGTAAGTGCAGGTCGCCGGTGTGTTGGGCAGAGGTCGGGGAAAGTCAGATGATTGGACCCGAGATTATACAAGAGACTACCGACAAGGTGTTTCAGATAAGGGATAGATTGAGGCAGCCCAAGACCGTCAGAAAAGTTATGCTGATAATCGAAGGAAGCCATTAGAGTTCACTGTTGGGGATAATGTTCTATTGAAAGTGTCGCCTTAGAAAGGCATTATCGTTTTGGCAAGAGGAGCAAGTTAGCACCGAGATACGTTGGTCCGTTCAAGATTATTGAATGAATTGGTCCTGTTGCATATCGACTGGAATTGCCGCAAGAGTTGAACGGCATACATAACACGTTTCATTTTTCAAATCTCAAGAAGTGTCTCGCTGATGAGACGCTGCATGTGCCACTCGAGGAAATTCAAGTGGATGAAAAACTTCGATTCGTCGAAGAACCATTAGAGCCATGGACCGGGAAATAAAGATGTTGAAATGAAGCAAGATCCGATTGTTAAGGTAAGATGGAACACAAGAGAGGCCTGAGTTACTTGGGAAGAGAAGACGGAATGAGATTAGTACCCTCACCTATTTGCGGATGGCAGTGCAGTTGATGACTCTAGTTGAATTTCAGGACGAAATTCTTTCAACTGGGGGATATTGTGACATCCGTCACCAAATAGGTACGTTGGCTTTGGCATTAGTTTGAATTTTGACTTTTGACTTTGACTTTCGCCTTTATTTGGGCTAGGTCTTGATTTATGATTCTTTTCTTGTTGGGCCCAAATTTTGGTCTAATGGGCCTACGTTTTTATGATGGCCTGAAGCTTATATCATTATGTGACTTGTGTCTTGTCATCGTATGAGGTTCTATGTATGTATTGAGCCCAATCAAGGTTTTTTCTAAAAGTAAAACACAAATTACACCAAAACCCAACTACCTCTATATCCATGGGCTTTGCCTAAAGCCTGGTAATAAACCTTAAATTGGTTCAAAAATATAAATTATCCCAAACTCTAGGGCATGTGATAGCCCGTTGGAACCGTTATTGCGCGCAGAATTTGAAATCATGAAAATTGGTCGACGCGCGGGTCGGGACGAGACGGATTACACGAGATGGGCCAAGGGCCCGAAGGCCCTTGTCTTTTCCCCCTTTCGGCCGCAAATGGTAAAGGGGGTATTCCCCTTTTTGCTTGGCCTCATTTTTACAACTTCACTTTTTTTTCTTGAAACCCTAGCCACCACTTCACCAAAAATCCTCTCTTCTTCTCTATAACCTATCGAATTCTCTGAAAATCCTCAAGCATCCATCGACTTTTGATAATCAAAACACCCAAGAGCCTTAAACCAAGCAAGATACCTTCGTCTTCGTAGATACGGTAAGCAAAATTCGAGTTTGATGAAGTTTAATCCTTGTTTCACTCAAGATAGATGATAATCATCATCTACACTCGAAATCTTCATCTAATGATCTTTCATTTTTAGTTTTTGGTGCTAGATCGTGAGAATCTAAGCGTTACGATCGTCGGATTCGCCATTTAGTAAGAAACCCTAATTCTTGGATTTTATGGTAATCGAATCCATGATATTGAGGGGAAATCTTGGATGACCTGCCCTTAATCGAGATTTTGGACCTATAAAACGTTTTGAAATAACTAGAATTGTTCCTTGAAAGTATTGATGTGTTGAACAAATCGAAACAACAAAACTAACAATCTGGGCAGCTTGCTGTCAGAAAAATAGGTCATCTTGTTCGTGTGATAACTTGGTCGAAACACGCCCAATTGGGGAAAAATCTGGGTCTAAATTTAAGCCCTATGAGTCCTCTAACTAACCCAAGTGTTTCATGTCGTTTCGACATCGTTTGGTCCTCCAAACGTAGCAAACAAAACTGAAGGTCAAAACTAACGAATCTGGGCAGCAGATTGGTCTTTATTCTTCGTGTCATAACTTACTCATATTTTCTCAAATGAACCTGATTCTTTTTCTGGAGTTAATTTAATGTCTCTTCTTTCAAATGACACCTCGTACGCAATGTTTCGTGGTCGTGTCGATCTCCTAACAGCTTATACAAGACTGATACGCAATCAGATATGTATGCCGAATTATTTTGTTAAAACTTAAAATAAGGGTTGGGATTAAATAGTCTAAATTAAGACAAGTTTTGCATATAATATTGATTAAAACTCTTTACAAAAGAATTAAATTAATAAGTGTGATGATGAAAAACCTTGAATAGTGTTAAGGGCTGGACTAACAGGATTGCACCCATATTAGTCATCGATATTTGGTGCTATATTAATCCTTGTGTGAATTATATATTTTTTAGAGCTTCCTCTGCGTGTTGTGGAATTTGAACTGTGACTTTTCAAGGTGAGTTTCATGGACCCTTTTTAATATATTTTACTTGGGGGAAAAGCATGCTTATGGTTTTGGACTATGCCGTGTTTGATTTTCTTTTGAAATATTGTATGTGGTTTGGGTCATGGTATGAGTCTTGATATTCAATCATGAGGGTGTACTTGTGCTTGTGCTTGTGCTTCAACTTGTGTACTTGGACGTTATGGAGAGATATTGTTAGTACTAACGGGTTGACACCCCCACCCATGTTGTCGGTATACTAGTCGAGACAGACTTGGCCGGGGCTTGCCCTTGGGTGAATATAATCCGGTTGTGTGCAAATTTTGGAATGTCTTGGACTTGGGTTACATTTGAACTTATGTTGATATCTTGACTGCTATGTATCTCTTTCACATACAATTTTCTATACATGTTTTACAAGGCAAAATATTTGTACTTATAAACCTATGAACTCACCAACGTATGTTGACCTTTTTAGAGCTTGTCTTTTCAGGTAATGAAGTCTAGGTGTATGGTTGCGGACTTAGACGAGACCGCTCCACTAGGAGCATTAGACATTCAAGAGACTTTTGGGACATGTTGTGGATTGTTGGGATTTATGGATTGTAATTTTGATGATTTTGAGATTTTTATTGTTTGACAATTGTGTTGATTTGTTTCTGTATGGAGCTTTGGTATGATTGTGCATTTTGGTATGACGTTCTGGTAGTGACTATCCTTGACATGTGTTCCTATGTGTCGGGCAACGTCATGACCCATGTACGGAGAATACCTTTAGATATTCTCTTGAACCCCCAATGTGTTATGACGATCCCATCCGTCGCAACCTCGTGTTTCCGCTTTAGCGAGGGTGTGACACACAGCCTCTCTCTGGCTAGATCTCAAGTACAGCAACAAGCAATGAAGGCCAAAGCTTTATTCACCTTGAGTCACACAGGCCTGTGAGTGACAAAGGGAAGAGGAAAATGACCTTTGAGGAGATTGAGGAGGAGAAAAGAGAGAGGAAGAGGAAGGCAAGGGGAGAGAGTTCAAGTGGGACCCCTAGCTTTATGGAAGTTGTAATCAGGGCTGCCCCCAGGCCAAGCACTCAAGATGATGAGCTAAGGGCAGCCAGATTGAACTATTTGGGGTCCAGGAACTACAATATTGATGAACTCATCTCTCTCCCCTTGGATGAATTAAATGAACTAGCTGACATGGAAGTGTCAAAGGAGAAGAGGGAAGCTGAGGATGCAAAATTGCTCCTTAAGATCAAGGAAGAAAGGAGGAGAAAAGACTCTACAAAGCTCCTACCCTCTTCCCAGTTCAAGAAAGTCCTGGGGCAAAGGCTGTGGTAACTGAGTAACAACCTCAGGTAGGTAGGGAACAAGATATGCAAAACATGATAACCTACCTGAGTGTCACAGGTCTCTATCAGGCAGTAGACCTTCTTCTCTTATCATATGAGTATATTGAGTTTGAATACCTTAAGTAGCTTGAGCAATAAGTGCAAAAAGAGTAAAAAGCTGCAAAGAGGAAGATGAGGGAAGAGGCTGCAAGGTCAAGAGCCACCATCAGAGCAAATTTGAAGAAGTCTGCTGATAGACAAAAGATGGTGAGCTTCTTGAAGCTGTATGGATTCTCCGAAAGGAGACTTGGTCTAATGTCTCTATCCACTATGGATGAGCAGATTAAAGTTGTCAAGCAGAAGATCAAAAGGGGTGAGCTGGTTGACTTGCATTCTCCATCAAGTCGGGCTCCACCAGAAACTAAGGTCAAGGCTGAACCCTAGGAGACAACACAACCTGGACCTAGTGTTGCATCACAGTCACCTTCATCTTCTAATACACAGTAGGGCCCTAATCCTTCTCCTTTTGAACATGTGAAGGACAAGGACCCAATTGAGAAGGAAAAACTGATGATCAAGGGAATGGTCTTGATTCTGATGAGGACTGTTAACAGATGAAGATCAAGACTAAAAAAGTCTCTTTAGTTTTGGTAGCATCAGCCTAGGGGGAGTTTGTAAGGATTACACTTAAAGGCATCAGCAACCAAAGAACAATCAAAGAGCTCTACATGCACATGTGAAGTACTAGGAAAGTACTTCGAAAGATTTGATATAACTCAGTGAATTATGCTAAGTATCAAATCTTCCGAAGCCAAAGACCAATTCTTCTGAAGCCAAAGATGAAGTCTTCCAAAGCTTCAAAGACAAAGTCTTCTAAAGACAGAGAAGACATGCTTTCTCTGACTTACTTTTGACAAAAGCTGAACCACCTTTCCGCTGCCACTTCTGAAGACGAAAAGTCCATGCTTTTATCAATTGTTGATTAAGGTGTTGAGTCTGTTACTTTCCAACTATGTACTTTTATCATTTTTGTAATATATTAGGATGTGAGCTATGGCATGTCATAGTCACTATTCAAAAGGCAAACTGCCTTTTGACTCTACATTGATCTTGTTATCTAGATTAGTGTTTCCAGCTGGCCTTCAAGGTATGGCCGGCTGTAGGATGTATCTCAAGTACTTGTATTTTAGAAATAAGCTTTGTAACACTTGTAAGAACTTGAGAGCAATATACAACATTCTTGAAAACCATATTATCTTGTTCTTGTTCCTATTCTTTTACTTTTGTACATTGTTTCATCATCCTAACTAGTTCCCTATTTGATCTGCTAAGGGTTCTAAACTCTCTCCACCTTATGAAACTGTTGCATTGACCACCCTTCAACGGTCCTGCAATGGTAAAACGGGATCGCCTTGACGAACCCCCCAACATAGAGGGAACTCTTCCGTTGGGGAACCTTTGACAAGGACCAAAGATCTCCTTGATTTCAAATAGCCTTTGATCCATCTTCTCCACTTTTTACCAAAATTCATTTGATCCATGATCGATTCAATAAAATTACAGTTAATTGAATCGAAAGCCTTTACCAAATCCATTTTAAAGATTGCCATTTTTTTACCCTTGATCTTGCACCAGTTCTGAATTTCATTGACAAGAATGTGCCCATCAAAAATGTTTCTTCCTTGAATGAAGGCAGTTTGCTCAAAACCAACTATGGTATTAATGATATTTGAACCCTGGATGCCAAAAGCTTCCCCAAAATCTTAGGCATAACACCAAGCAAGCTGATTGGGCAATACTCGTTTGCATAAGTGGGATCCTGATCTTTGGGAATAAGAGCCAAAAGGGAGGAATTACAACCTCTTGTGATGATACATTTCCTTTCAAAGTTCTTAACAAAGGCAAAAATATCATAGCCGATGATATCCCAATATTTCTTCATGAAACCAAACGTAAGGCCATCAGGGCCTGGGGCTTTTTCAATACCACAGTTTCATACAACTTTCTTGACTTTCTCAAGGGTAAATTGAGCTTCCAGATTCATGAAATCTTGATCAGACAATTTCAAATATTGTTATTATGTAACTTGAGCCTGCATTGCATTGGTTTATCAAATTTCTTAGCAAAGAAGGATTGGAATTCCTTATTATTTTTGTGGGGTCTGTCTCCCATCTTTCATTTACCATTAGGCCATGAATTCTACTCCTTTTGAATTTCCCATTTATAATACCATGGAAGAACTTAGAGTTTTCATCTCCATCTCCATCCACATTCCATTTAATTCTGGCTTTTTGCTTGAGGTCTATCCTTTTGAATTTCATATCGTATATTTTTCTTTTTTCCTCCCTTCTGATTAACTTCTTTCCATGAGTTTTTTTACCACATTATGTAACTCATTGTCTAATAGCCATGAGTTAAAGAATCTGAAAGAACACAGTCCAAAATCGACGTGTTGAGTAATAAGGATTATCGGATTATGATCCGACCACTTCCTATTAAGAATTGAGAGACTAGCAAGAGGCCAATGGTTAACAAAATTGTTGCATGCCAAAAATCGATCTAATTTGCTCAAGATGGAGCCGTCGTCCGTCATCCAAGTGTATTTCCCACCTCCTATTTTGTATTCATTAAGATCAGTGCAAGTAATGAATTCATTAAAATTGAATGTACTTGCATCAGAGAGAGTACTAGTGGGTGAAACCCGCGTGGTGCGGCGGGGGTATAAATATTTTTAGGATTGTATCTTTAGCTAACTCTCCCTTATTGTGCTAAATAATGATTTAAATCGGCCTGTTCAACTGGGTTTAATCAAGAACCACTGGTAAGCCATTTCAAAAACCAAAAAGACACTTTTACCAATTTAATTTTATATATAATAACATACAAGAAGACATGCATGTGAAACACAACTCTTTTAACTTTGAGAAAAACGCTCCTTATATAGGAGTTGGATACTGCTTTGGTGTCACACCCTCAAAATCCACATGCGGAGTTTTACCGCGAGACGTGTGAACAAACCAGGATCACAGTCAATAGTTACTCAGAACGACACTATATGCCACATTTAAAAAAAAAACAACCAAAGTTCAAACTTTAAAACCATACGGAAGTGTTTTGTAAATAAGACAAACCCAAAATATAAAATGATTATTTGGAAAAACATGTGCCAACCCAAATATTTAAACACTCATAAATAGAAACCAACCAATATGTCTTTAAATAGAGTCTTAGAATGCATGCTGGACCCGTGGGTGCTCCTAATGGCAAGCAGAATGAACGACCTGAGAATAGCATACTAAAATGTCAACACAATGGTTGGTGAGTTCAAGAGTTTGAGTTTATCATAAACAATAACATTTGCATAACATAAGAAGTGCATTGAAATAGATAGCTAGTCTATATTCACAAGTAATAACTATAGTGATTTCGCGATCGAAGCTGACTGTGTTGCGTTTGTTGCCTCCCGTCACGACTTACCAGACCGTGACGATATTGTGTCTAGGACAATATTGCAACCCGATTGACCTCGAGTCGTACAGGTGGGGCTCGTCAGACCCAGTAGTACTACCAGATTTCCCGCTAGTTACCATATTAACGATCGAAAGTGTGAGGACTTTCAAGGTATTAAGCACTATGTTAAACATACACAACTTATAATATAAATAGCGTTTGAGTACAGTATCTACCTCCCCCAGAAGAAGGTTTATAAAATAGAGGGGCATGAACTCCCCTGGTGTGTAAAGATAATGACTAAAGAGAACTGGTGATAGGTGCAAAGACAACCCTTCAAAGGTTACCTGAACACGAGAGTATATAAGTACGTGTACACAGAATCATAATGAAACCCTAAGTGCTTTACAACCAAAGAACTCAAAGTTTTAGAAGACAAGACACATTTGACCCAGTTGACCCGTTTGACCCCGTTGGTGACATTATAGGTGATTTCCATTCAAACAAGCAAACAGCCTATCACACATGATTAATACAAATTGATTACATATAACACTTCATTAACCACATGTACTAATTAGATCATCATACAACCCGATATCATACAAGTCATGCGAATCTCAACTATTATCATGCTCATAAACATCTATAACACAAATAATACACCATACAAGGATCAAATCACGCATCACATGCCCTGTGAACCACTCACGACTTCACACCCTAAACCCTGCCAATCCTACTAAGTAGGGCCTCAGATTCGTACGTGTTGTATGATTGATCATTACATACCAATTTCCATAGCTCATATCATCCAACATGTTCATTCTTAATCAACCATCAATCACAAAAGTCCTAGCTTACTATATTGACATACCATGATTTTTTTTTCCACAACAGGCCAAACCAAGTAACAACCAATCAACATTCATACAATCTAAACAACATATTAATCACCTTAGAAACCATCCATGAACACACTAGCATGGTCCTAATGTCCCAAACATGCTCAAATCATCCATTCAAGGATTTGCACAAATAAGTTTTCCTTTTGGGAAGTACATCCCAAATTCATCAAACAACCACATTCATGAATTTACCATTTGCATACAATTCAAGCTCATAACAATAGCTAAACATGATCAACAACTCTAACCATCATGTTTACATCAAATTTCATACCCAAAAGTTTCCACTTTTGCAAGGTATGCGCTACAACATTCAATCCAAGGTTTCTAACATTCATATCAACCATCTAGCAGCTAGTCATATCATCGTAAGCATATCCATACACCAATTCATCATCCCATCATCAATTCATGCAAAATAAAGTTACTATTATTAGTAACCAATGAACAATCCATCAAAATCCTAACTTTCTTGCACAATCGATGTTTAATAGCATATATACAATCCAACTAACATATTAAAATCAACAAACAATCAACAACTAACATCCAATTTCAGATTTTCGAATTAGGGTTCGGCCCTAACATAGATCCCATAAGACTTGTAAAAATCCAACCTTTATTGCATACTTGACGTTAATTACATGTAATCTACCTAACAAACACATTAACAACAACAAACAAGCATCAATCGGCCACCAATCATCAAAATCGACTAAAACTTCGGCTATATACCAAACCCATCAAAGAACTTGAATTCTAACCTTTAAAATCGCAAAAGGAACAAGGTTTGATGTTGTTAGCTTGTTGAATTGCTTGGAACTCGATCAAATCCGTAGCTTTGTGGGTGTTCTTGATCGATTCGAATTGTGTGTGTGTGTGAAGAAGGTGTCCGCGGCGATGGTTGCTTTTAGGGTTAGGATTTTTTATTTAATTACCTTAATATAGCATACTTACCATTTAAACCTTCCACTTTGTATTTTATAAATTTAGACTTTTAAACACTCTTTTAAATGCTTTTAACCACAATAATAAACATATAAATTGATGATAACAATTATATGTTTTATCTTCACTAAATACAAAACAAACGAATTAAACACACACGTTTCCACGTTATGCGAATAAAACACACACGTTTCCACGTTATGCGATAAAATTTACAATAAACATTTAAATTACATAATCACAACTAATAATCAACAGAGTAATTATTTGTTTCACATTATTAATTATTATTAAGTCACCAACGTTGAACGACAACTAGTTTGTGCTCCCGACACGTGTATGAAGACTTAACGGGAACTAACGGAGTTTGGTAACGGAAAATTACCGGATGTCACATTATCCCCATGTTGAAAGAATTTTCGTCCCGAAAATTGCGTTACATGGTGAGTGTTCCATCACTGGTCTACTGCATTAGCATAACATAATCGAAATCGAGTGAGTTTTGGGTGAGTTGTCACATTTGGTTTCTCTACACAACCGATGTGTGATAGAAACATTGACTATAGTAATTAGGAATAAAATTGTAAATGTAGAACTAATTATGCACCAACACTTGTACGAAATGCAAGCATATGTTTGTTACGTTTCTTAAACTTTTAAGCATAATGTATGAGATCGCATAATACAGTGAGGTATAAAAATTTGTAAAACTTTGTATCTTTGACTAACAATCCCTTGTTGTGCTAACATGTGATTTAAAACTAGACCGGATCGAACCAACCAGTTTAACCGGCAACTGTCATGTTAACAGGAATTCAGGGAGAACTAAGTTCAGACCTAACCATATAAACCAGAGATGAATCAGAAGAAAATCAAAAAAGAAAAAATAATACTTTAAAATTTTAACTTGAATTGATATTTTTCATGGACTTGCACAACAAAGGATGCGCAAATTATGAGTTTGTTTCCCCTAAAGTCCATGTATCCTCTTTTATAAGTGCTGAACTCTCATTTTGCTTTTCTATTTGCTTAATGTGGGATATCAAACATATCTATATTACTAAAGAAATAAGCAAATTTGTAAATAACAAGTTGTTTATGCATAATCACTTGTACCATATGCAACAAAATTATTATTACGTGTCTTAAAAATGGATTAAAATTACAATGTTATCCAAAAAGTTGAATTATATAGTAGTATAGATACAGATAGATTAAGATAACCTTAAATATAATAGTCATACTTTAAATTTAATTAGGAAATGAATAAATACAAGTATTTAAAACTTAAAAGATGTATAATAGGAATAAATCTTATGACATTACACATTAAAACTTACAATTATTCATATGCCATCTTTAAATTGATATAAAATTACAAATCTATCCATAGATTCTCTGTTATATAGTAGTATAGATTATAAGATCTTTCAAATGTTTATGTTTTTTTTCCTCGCTATTCAATTTATTTCTTAATTTTTTTCTATTGCTAAAAGTAAAGCGTGTAGGTTATTTGAAGCCTTTAACTTTCAAAATGGCATATGGATTTGGTCAAAGATGGGTCAGATCTCGAGGTAGAAACCACAGATAGAAACAGATTGAGGCAACACAAAACTTTAATGGGGAAGTTTCATCTCAACGAGCAAAAATAGATAGTCATGAAAAGGTGACGCTTCCTTGAATTTTTCTACCAAATCAGTCAAGTGGCTAATAACAATAACAAACTTTCGCATGACACGATGGATTATAATTGGGTAGGTTGGCTTTTGATCAAAGTAAAATTCTTTTGTTGGCAAATGGCACTCAATAGATTTCCAACAAAAGAGGCTCTATCATGTAGGAGCATCCCAATTTCAGACTCCTCGTGTCATCTTTGTGGGAACAACAATGAGTTTGCACAACATTGTTTGTTGAGTGTGCTTTGGCCGATTAAGTTTAGACAATAATACTACACTGGTGCAAGCTACCGTATTTCAGGCCCAAAATCAATATCGGAGCTGCATAAATTCATGGATCGGTGTCAAGAAAAGAGCATATCAAGCGGATGGTGGGATTGATCTTTATTACAAATTATGGTCCATTTGGAAAGCAAGAAAAAACAAGGTCTTCAACAACAAAAGCCGGACTAGATGATAATTGAAGACATAAAAATATGGAGTCATTTATGGATTAATAACCGTGCAAAATCAGGATCTATATCACGAGAATTATAGATTCGTTTTAGCTTCATATAATAGTCTTTTTCTTTTTGTTTTTTTACGGCTAGTTACTTGTTAGAATTTTTCTAAGTATAATATTTTTAAAGAACGAAATTTGTTGTTTTAAACTTTAAAAACTATTTAGATGACATTTTTTCAAAACCACGGAGGATTTTATTAACTAAAATAAATAGCCTAGATAATGAATTTCGATCGCATAACAAAAAATTGCATTTCATTGAACAAAATGAATCAACACAAAAGCTACCATTCCTAACACAAATTCAATGCAAACTTGTATTTACAAAAGCAAGACACCTTAATTCAAGAATAAAAGAATCAGAATAACAACCAGTTTCACTCGCTTATTGAAGGTCCAGCACCACCATCATCACCGGAACTCGTGGCTGTTCCGGTCTAATCTCTTCGAGCTGCTGAAGAACCAACTGAACCTCGGGCCGAGCTGATGGTGATGGATCCACACAATGTAAAGCTAGTTTCAAAGTGTTCAACAACTCATCACCAATTACAGAAGCATCTTTCATCAGTTCAAGATCAAAAACCTCATTAGTCCACTCTTCTTTCACAATGGAAGCAACCCATTGCGGTAAATCAACCCCATTCATTGCCTCTCCTGGTGATTTTCCTGTGAGTAATTCTAATATGATCACACCCAAACTGTAGATGTCGGTTTTGGTGTTAGCTTTCTTGAGCTTGGAAAGCTCAGGGGCCCGATACCCGAGGGCCCCTGCTGTTGCAATGACGTTTGAATTTGCAGCAGCTGTCATGAGCCTTGACAGACCGAAATCAGCAATTTTGGGGTTAATGTTTTCGTCGAGCAAAACGTTGCTTGATGTGAGATTTCCGTGGATTATGTTGTGATGGGTGTGGAGACTAAGGAGACCCCTAGCCATTCCTTTCGCTATTTGCATTCGTGTTGGCCAATCTACAGGTGTTTCGGGTCCTCGAGCTGCATTCAAGTGAATCAATTCTTCAAAATATGTTGTAATTAAATCATTGTTCATGTTTAGAAAACATATATCTATCTATTTTTAAAGACAACCAATTTTGGGCATTTTCACAATAAGTTATAGTTATTGTCACAATAAACCCAAAAAAGGTTACATATGCCATATGGTTCTTTTTGCATATGAAGTTGTTCATTCTTGAAAAGCATCATTTATTTAATAAAAAATGAAATGAGTTTGCAACAAGAAGTTCAAATACAAATAGATCAAAAACATGTCTGCAAAATTAGAAGTTTTTCATTCTTGAAAACTATAACATGTACTATCTTTTTTTTTTCATTTAAATGTTGTTTAATCTTGAAAACTAGCATTTTTCTCAAGTTTGCTACGATAAATCACCTTTTAAAAAATTAAACAACTTTTAAAGAATCGATATATGTGTGACACATATTTAAGTCTGCAAAAAAGGTGATTTAAATATGAAGTATATGCATGCTTGCTTGCTTACCATGGAGGAACGTAGCAAGGCTTCCTTTGGGCATGTAATCAAAACAAGAAGTTTCTCCCCTTTTGGCCCTAAATAATAAGCTCTCATTGCCAATAGATTTAGATGCCTGATTTTCCCAAGCAAATTCACTTCAATTTCAAATTCCCTTTGATTCTTTGTGATCTTTTCCCTCAATCTTTTAACCGCCACCTGATCACCATCCTCCAATGTTGCCTTATAAACAGTCCCATAAGTGCTTTTCCCCATTATCTCAGCTGTTGCACACAAAAGATCATCAGCTGTGAACCCATTGTACCCTCAAAGTGCACAAGCTTCCCCCCCGCCTCTCCCGCAGCCTCCGCGGCCTGCGTTGGCACCTCCCCCTTTCCGACTGCCGCAGGGGCGCCACCGCCACCACCTTCTGCATCTTTTTGCCTACCTTTTTCCCTTTTCTTGAACAAGCAACACAGGAGTATGCAGCAGATTAGAAGCAGAAGTGCTATCACAGCACCTGCTGCAATGAGGATGATCTCTTTGGTGCTTAGTTTGTTGTTCCCACGGTGGATTGGTGGCGGAGATGGGGTGGTGGAAGGTGGTGGTGATGTAGGACAAGGGGTTGAAGGACTGTATCCACAAAGATTGATATTACCGGTGAATGCAGTTGGATCGAATTTTGAAGAAAGTAGTGGTGGAACTGAACCAGAAAGATTGTTGTAAGACACATTGAATGAAGTGAGATTTAGTTTATCGCCCAAGAAAGTTGGGATTTCTCCGGAGAGATTGTTGTGAGCTAAATTCAATGACTTTAGCAAAGTTAATTTTGAAAAGCTTGTGGGAATGCTTCCATTGATGGAATTGTAAGATAAATCGATACTTTTAAGCCTAGAAAGTGTACCATATTCAACTGGTATATTCCCGCTGATTTGATTATGACTAAATGAAATCTCTTGAAGTTCAGTTAATTTGGTTAAAGAAATCGGAATGGGCCCAGAGAAGAAATTATGGTCAAAGTCAAAGATTGAAACATGGGTTTGACTCCATTCTTTCCACTCCCCCAAGAATCTGGAAGAAACCCAGAAAGATTATTGAACTGTAGAGCAAGAAACATGATGGAATTTGATTTTGTGATAGGAACAGGGATCGAACCAGACAACGAATTATAGGTCAAATTGACCCTAAAAAGCTTCGAACAATTAGCAAGACTTTGAGGAATCGTACTCACTAAAGAGTTATTACTTAAATCGAGAGTTTGAAGCAAAGGGCATGAACCCAATGCAGGAGGGATTGAACCTGTGAACCGATTGTTGAAGAGTTGAAGACCTCTTAGATTTGGTAAGAAGCCTAATTCTTTAGGGATTGAACCTCCAATGAGATTGTCATGAAGACTGAGCTTTCTAAGAGCTTGAAATTGACCAATTTTGGAGGTGATTTGACCACCCAATCCTCTCCATGGAAGCTGAATGACAATAACTTGACCTTGAGCACATTTGATCCCCTCCCAACCACCAGAACAAGCTCCATAGCCACTGTCATTCCAGCTTTTCAAGAACCCTTTTGAGTCAATGAGTTGCTTTTTAAAGGATTGAAGGGCTTGAAAATCTGATTCTGTTACAATAATTCCATCCCATGATTGGGTTACAACAGGAACTGGATAAGTGAAAATGCAAATGAGAAGTAGTAGGTGAAGGATTAAGGTGAAAGAGTGGTGTTGTGTGTTATATATCTTCTTTTTCTTAGGGTGGTCAAAGGGGGTGGTTGTTTTGGTTGTAGAATTAGGAGTCTTTTGTGGGTTGAAATTAGACTCCATGATTGAGAAGAAAAAAATGAAGAAGAAAGAAGAAGAAGAAGAAGAAGTGAAGATGAAATCAAACAGTGGGATGAAATAGTGTTAAGAGAAGGTTTTGTAGGTCGTGATAGAGATGAAGTCTGAGGATGGTGCACGTGATTGTCACGCTCCTGTCCAAACATAAATGTTTATAATTTATTTCTACTTATTTCATGAGAATTATATTTATTGTATATGTCTTGATTTAGAAACAACTGTGATACAAGTCATTTTCAAAACAAAATTATTTATTTACGTATTATAAATTGTCTGTTTTTCTAAATTCATAATATTATTTCTTTTATTTCGGTAATTATTTTAACTGCTTTAAGCAAGGTTACATGGTAATAAAATTAATTATATCAAACATGAAGAAACTCACAAGAATGGTTTTTTACTAATGTATAAGGTAGTAAAAGTTATCAAACTTTGACCATTATGATAATAAGTTACGGAACAAATGTAGCTTATCTATTTATTTCTATGTATTATTATCATAATATATCGTAATATTTAAAATTGACCTACCTCGTTAGAAAAAATATACACTGGAAAAATTAAAAGATACATAAAAGTTGGATTGTAAATAAAAAAATTTCGTACTAATGAAAAACAAAAGCAAAACGGGGCCATTTTTAAAAATGCATCTTTTGATATAAAGAACATCAAATTATCAAGACGAAATAATCCATATCTTATTACTATAGAATTAAATACCTTTTTCATGTAAACGTTAACACACCAATGTAAAGAATTGATTATTGTTTTTATCGAATTTAAATCCACATATCATGTGCTTTTTTACGTTAAGTAGATGATGTTTATTGGTTATTGTCATAAAAATATTTAATTTTTGAAATAAGAAAAAGGAAAACAAATAAAGTGGTGGTTTTTGGGTGAGACCAAGACATGTCAGATGTGTCCCTTGGATTCAGAGGCTCCCCCCTCTCACGTGCCACTCAGTCCAACGGCTATATTGTCATTTTTTTATTTTTAAACTATTTAATAACAATGGCCACCGACGCCGCTCCCTCAACGGCTAACTTTCTATCGTCACAAAGATCATAAATTATTTGTTGAACAAGTTACGTGGATATTAAAAAATGGATAATTTTTTTAACTTCATTATGTATTACATTTTTTTGATTGCACAATTTTGAGTCGTCTCAAATTATATATGTTAAAATAAATAGCAGCTAGGAACGTTAGCATTATTAATCTTTTTCCAAATAATAGATATTATGTGGCATAATTAGACATTATGTGGATTTTCTCTTGTTCTCTTTTCTACAAAATACAGTTAAATGCTCTAGTTATTAAAGAGATATAAGAACAGTTTTTAGCTGAAAGTTTTTCTGATTAGAAAGACATCAATTAAATTGATATTTTAAAATAACTACTCACATACTAATTTATTTCTACTATTACACTACACCAATTTCTAATCTACTCCATTTTAGAATCTTAACCCCGTTTCCTTAAGAAGTTTTTAACTTTTATCACTGGATTATCAACTCAAGTGTTGTTTAAATTACAATTTAGCCCAAAAAACTAGATTAAGTCAAGGTTGCCATTGCTTATGTCTGTAAAAGTAAAGTTTTTTTTTTTTTTTTGGAATATTTCATTTTAATTTTATCTTGGGGTGAGGTTAGGATTCACAACCACTTTATTGTATGATTCATCTCTTTATCACTAGATTCTAACACTTAGGATTGTAGAAATTGAAATTCCTAAACAGTTTAACATGTAATAAAAATTGAAAATAAATTTTCTCCAAAAACCAATTACTTGACTATATAAATAATTAATGGCCAACTAAACACTTTGAAATCTTGATCATCATTGAAAACATTTATCGTATTCATGGGGGCAAAATCTAAAAGAACATCTTGAATTAATATCATGTTGAGCAGTGATAGTAAAAAAGAAAAAAAAAATATCTCTAAGTTAAATAATCAGTTTTTTCCTTTTTCTCTCACTTATGGTTAGTATAATGTGTAAGCGTTTATGTCGTGTGCTAGTTAAAATTGATAATATATTAAGTACATCTATCAAAGGGTTTTTAACTTGGCGATACCCAGATATTTGAGAAATATGTCTCCTCAAGAATTTGAGTATTTAAATCATGCTCCGAACAAGAGACAATTACATATTTACCCTTATAAAATAACTTAATTGCATATTTACCCAATTTAAAATTAAAATTACATATATCCCCTCTTTTAATTGCATATTTACCTAAATCACAACCAAAATTGCATATATCCCCTTTCTTAATGAAAAATTTTTAAATTTACCTATTTTGATTTATTTTATTAAAAATAAATTATAGATTGACAATGTTACCTTTGTCTGCATAAAAAATATTAATTTTTTTAAATTCATATTCACCATTTTTAACTTGTTTTTTTTTCTTTTTACATTATTTTTAGTTTTTTTTTCTGTTTTTTAATCATCTTTTGCTAATGAGTTTTAGTTATTTCTTAAATTTTTTTCCTTTTTGCGGTTTTTTTAATAGTTTTATTCGTTTATATTGAGTCTATTTTTTTTTATCAAGTTTTTAGAGTAACAATAATAAAATGCAATACAAATATCAAACTTTTAATTTATTACAGAAGTAATAAATTATGATAAAAACAATCATAAATAGTCATGAGTAAAATAGTAATCTATAATATATTATTAAAATGTCATAATAAGTTAATTTAATATTATTTTTATTAAAGAAGGGTTTATATACAATTTTATTTTTAAGTTGGGTAAATATGCAATACAATAGATTAAGGAAGGGGATATATGTAATTTTGGTTTTGATTTGGGTAAATATACAATTAACAAGGTTTATAAGGGTATATATGCAATGGCCCATAGGAACAATGATATAGCTTCAAAACTAGAACCTATTGAGTGTATGAGTTTATTGTTCCAATAATATAGAAGAAAATATCAAGCCTATCTATATATCATGTTTGCCTTATCACCAGTAAACACCATTCATGAAAGGTTTTTTTTTTACAATCTAGCTGTATCGATCTATTTTTAATGAAAAAGAACGTAAATATAATGGTGTATTTTAAGAGTGCATGAGTTACTATTTTATGGAAAAAACAATACACCATTATTTAAAAATGTGTAATCCACAAGAATACATTAGGCAGTTTTTACGTACAATTATAATTTTGTATACTAAATTTATTCTTTTCGAAAGAATAATAAGTCATTTATGGGGGATATGAGTTGGAAACAATAATGGATGCTGAAATTAAAATTTAAACCTTTTTGGGATATGTGGAAATAGGTATCTGGGCTTGAGTGCTTGACTCTTGATAGGCTTTTCTTTGATACGAGGTATCTTTAAGTCCCACACTTTGACCCTTATTACGTGTCTCACTATCAAATTAATTTCTTTTAACCTTTCCATTCAACTAATTACATTATGTTTAAGTGGGCCTCCCTTACCCTCAAAGGTTTCTTTCTTTAGTTGTTGCAAAACATTATTAAAAGATGAAAAACTACCAAGAATTTGTCTTTGCTAACTTGTTTTTACGTAAATATAGTATTTTTTAAAACTTTCACACCAATTTAGCGTACGCTTTCTGTACAATTTTTTTCATGTTGATGAATTGGCGTCTTATATAAAAATTTATTTTAATTCGTTTGTGCGTATTGTCTTTTAAACCATTATTTGATTTGTTCAACTAGCGTTAGTCTAGATCAACATGCAAAGAAGATACAAGGGGACTCTTCTATTTGGACGCTACTCGAAAACACAACATACCGTTAGTCTTGTCAGAGCGAAAGGTTGTTCTCTTTGACCAAGCTTGAACATGCGAATAAGCACCGGACAATCAATATAGTAAGCATTAAGGAATGAGCATTAAATGTACGCTTATTTGGTTATTGTGTAATATTTACCATATACAGATTATTCGAGTTTTGTGTCATAAATGTGCAACCCATTGTAAGGCCCCAAAATGTTTAAAGAAATAAAATAAACGTTTTAAGTTTTGGGTTCAGTTCGTCAAAGTATCAAAGTTAAAGAATTAAAATGAGTATTTATACACTCTTACATTCTCTTTCTACTTAAGTAGCATTAGCCACTGCCTCTTTCCCTTGCTACTCAAGCTTTCCTGAGAAAGAGAGGGTTAGAAATAGAAACCATGGTTAAAGAAAGTGCTTTAAGATCAAAGCACATATAAGATTTTTACACATTTTCTACATTTAAAAACAATATATCTAAGCATGATTTGTGCATTGGAGGTCATTCACAGGTAATTCAAATGATAAAGGGAATATCCTTACGTATTGTTGCTAGATGCGAGTCTGCGACTATCCCAATTTTTGTGCGGAATTTTTTTATAAATCCAACACGGCCCACTTGATATAGATGGATAATTTAAAGAGAAACTGTTGGACTTGCAAGCATATGATTGGGCACAACTCTAGTGGGCTTGGCCTAACACTGCCATTAGACTTGGCCCAACAACCATAACCAATAAGACCCATTTGGACAAGCGGTTTGCGGAATACCGATGCAAATAAAAATTCTTGATATCATGTGGCATTGTGGCGAGCCAGTTTTTAGATATCACAATTCACAATTACACATGTGCAAATATATATTAAGGACAACCAAACACACGCACGCACGCACGCACGCATATATATATATATATAAGGTTGCATTCTGTAGAGAATCAAATAATTGTTAAAAACCATAGAACCATTTTAAACCTTAGATTAAAAAGATCAATGACCATAAATGATACGGGTATAGAAATAATTTCCTACTTTTTAATTAATGGATCAACCGATTAGAAGGGCAAATTTGGAATAACACTTTAAATCTCAAACTATAATTGAGATCGTGTGCCGCCTGTTTCCTATTGAAAAAAATCAAATCCTTCCTTCTTCAACTGACATCCTAATTGATTTTATATTTTCACTCCGATTCCACCGGTTTCATATTTCTTCACAGCAAATTTCATCATTTTACTAATTCTCTCTACATACTTCAATCCCTCTAAAGTTCTCAGGCCATATTCAATATCGGTTGCGATATACGGAGGAAGATGGCTGATGCGAAGACTTTTGCTTTCCAAGTTAATATCAGCCAATTGTTGACTTCAATAATCAACATCTTCTATAGCAGCAAGGAGATTTTCTTAGACAATTGATTAGCAACACCTCTAAAGCGTTGGATTAAAACCGGATTCGAAAACTTGACCGATAAAGAGCAAACCAGATGCGAAACCTGAGCTTTCTATCCAGCGTTACCTATAGATATATAGTCATAAGGTTATATTAGAATTCAAAAGATCATGAATCATAACATTACAAAGCACGAAACACCCGGGTCGATTTAGAATAAAACCCGGATCGATTTAAATTAACCACCGACTTGAAATTAGAAATAAATGACAGACTTGTACAATCATTACGGTATATTAGAACTCATTTGTGCATTTACATAGATGCATATGTGCATAGATGCACACATCTATAAATGCATATATGCATTATTACATATATGTATCACTGCACATAGTGTTTCAAATAAAACAAATTACTCACAACAAAACATTCTTGTTCATAGAATCATCTTTCTAATAGATCTAACTAATCTTAACTGTTGTGCCCAAAACATTAAAAATTTATACATGATAAAAAATCACTTAAAAGTGATATTATTTCATTATTTGAAATCAACTTATAGTTAATGATTCTTAACTTGTTTACAATATATATGCATTGAATATTATGTCTAAATACCTCAAGTAAGCTTTCTTTCATATGATATCGTGATCTTAATATTTCAACTTCATTATGAACATTTGTAATCCTTTGCTAAATTTCCACTTCTAAGAATTTGCCTGCACTTATAGAATAATCAATCAAGAACTAATACAAATGCACTCCCAATAATAGTTCCTGAATTGTTTACTTGTATCAATAATCAATCAAGAACTAATACAAACGCACTCCCAATAATAGTTC